>CM010620.1:27167777-27767777 GCA_003430845.1 Xanthoceras sorbifolium | reverse complement strand
CTATTTGTAACATCCTGAATTTCGGATAATTAATTTTATATATGTGAATATAAATTTTGTGATTGGAAGGGGTGTAAATGTAATTAAAAGTAATTTTATAATTTCCAGGTGGACCTAATGGAACGGTCCAGAAATAATGCGTGAAAAGTGAAAACCGAGACAGTGAGTATTGCGACCTAGTCACCGCGACCACAGATCGCGATGAAAAATGGTGATTCTTGGCAGTGAGCATCGCGACCAGTCATCGCGACCACAGATCGCGATGAAAATGTCAAATTCTGGCAGTGAGCAACGTGACCATCAGCGCGACCATGGTACAGCGAGGTGTGCTCACGATGAAGGCGGTGGAAACGCTCCAGTGAGTACCGCGACCACCGAAAAATATATAAAAAAAAAATTTGGCTTCTCGCAGAAGCCACAGAAAATAGAGAAGAGAAAAGAGAAAGTGAGAGACCGAGAAGAAGAAGAAAGAAAGAAGAGAAAGAAGAAGAAAGAAAGAAGAGAAAGAATAAGAAAGAAAGAAGAAGAAGAGGAAGAAGAGGAAGAAGAAGAAGAAGAGAAGAAGAATGAAAGAAAAGGTGAAAGAGAAAAGGGAAAGGAAAAGGAAAAGAAAATCCTAGAACCGCGATAGTCGAAAGAAAAACGGTATCCAGGTTGGTGTACCACTGTTTTCGAATCTTTACAAAAGTATTCAGTACAGATCGCGATGAAAAATGGTGATTCTTGGCAGTGAGCATCGCGACCAGTCATCGCGACCACAGATCGCGATGAAAATGTCAAATTCTGGCAGTGAGCAACGTGACCATCAGCGCGACCATGGTACAGCGAGGTGTGCTCACGATGAAGGCGGTGGAAACGCTCCAGTGAGTACCGCGACCACCGAAAAATATATAAAAAAAAAATTTGGCTTCTCGCAGAAGCCACAGAAAATAGAGAAGAGAAAAGAGAAAGTGAGAGACCGAGAAGAAGAAGAAAGAAAGAAGAGAGAGAAGAAGAAAGAAAGAAGAGAAAGAATAAGAAAGAAAGAAGAAGAAGAGGAAGAAGAGGAAGAAGAAGAAGAAGAGAAGAAGAATGAAAGAAAAGGTGAAAGAGAAAAGGGAAAGGAAAAGGAAAAGAAAATCCTAGAACCGCGATAGTCGAAAGAAAAACGGTATCCAGGTTGGTGTACCACTGTTTTCGAATCTTTACAAAAGTATTCAGTATTTTTAGTTTGAATCTGCAAGTAATTTGAAGATTTTCAATTTTTATGTGTTTATATTATTTCATTGACATGATTTTGTTGTTGATCGCATTTTTACGATTCCGCTGAAAATACTTGTTTCGACTATTGCCTAAATATTGTTGATTTTCCATGAACACTTATGTTTGTTTGAATAGTAAATTTATTGAGTTATCCGTTGACTTGTAAATTACAGTGAATATTTGAAAACTAGTTTATCGAGACGGCCTTAGGATACTTAGACATAGAAATGGATATAGGAGGTTGGTATACCAGCTGGGTTCAGTGAGTAGTACTGCACCGATATTGATATGTTATTGATGACTATATGTACCTCCTCATGGATTCATCCAGGGGCAGGGAGACACGTACCTCCTCACGGATTCGTCCTGGGGTAGGGAGACACGTACCTTCCTAAGGATTCGTTCCTGGGATAGGGAGTTATGTACCTCTCTAGGTTCCGACCATTCGGTCCTAGAGTAGGGAGATACGTACCACTCTTAGGATTCTTCCTAGGGTGGGAGCTATGTTCGACAGACAGTCACTGTGGTCGAACGACCCATATTCCAGTCCTAGTTATGTCGAACGACCCATATTCCAGTCACTGTGGTCGAACGACCCATATTCCAGGCCAGAATTGAAGTGAAGTGAGTGACTTTATTAATCGATTTTACATGTTGATCTTATTCTTGAAGTTAAAGTGATTATAACTGCTTTATGGTTTGATTTTGAAGTTAAAATGATTATTTCTGTAAATGATTAGAATTGAAATATATATATATATATATTGTGATATGTTTCTTATTAAAAGTTATTTATGATTTGCATATTTGAGTTTAGTGTACACCCACTAAGCTATATGCTTAGCGCGTTAGTTTTGTTTCTAACGCGTAGGTACCAGGGATACTGAAGAGGCAAAAGACTGAAGAGGAGTTTCCTGCAGACAGAAGAGTAGAATCACATTTCAGGGGTAGATATTTATGTTGATGTGTATTATGATTGATATGCATGTAGATACAGAGATTTGTAAACGTTTGTAAAATTCTGTCTTGTAATTAAATTGGTTTATGATTTCTGTTTTTCATTTTTAGAATGTTTGTAAATATTGAATTTTGAAGTATTTTATTTTATAAATTGTTTGAAAGTCGCACTAAACGGCAGAGTGCGCAATTGATTGAGAATGAGATTTGAAGTGTTATTGAATTTGTATTTGATTTGAGTTGTGGAAAAAACAGGTTTTGGGAAATCAGAAAAACAAAGGGAACTCTGCCGAAATTTTTGTAAAAAGTGTATTTCAATGGGCTCACTCGAAAACGGTTTTAAAATTATAAATTATGTGGTTTTCCAATGGTTTGCAAAATTGATTCGATGGGCTCACTAGAAAAGTCTTTTTGAATTACAAATTGATATGATTTTTAAATGGTTTGAAATTATAAATTGAATTGAGAAAGTTTTGAAAACCCGAGTAGCGCTCCCTAGGTCGGGTCAGGGGGTGTTACACTATTTGGCTGGCACCACCCCGGTATCCAAAAGAGCACGACTTTCTTATTCGTCTTTTAGGTTGTTATCCCCTCTACAACATCGACTTTAGACCTCCAGGTCATCAGTGTCTGAGCATCTACGCACATTTAGTTAATTTATTAATATACTTCTATATTTCGTTTGTTCCATTTTGGTTGATTTACATGTATACTTCCATATTTTGTTAATTTACTTATATACTTTTATATTTAGTTAATTTACTTTTATAATTCTATTTCTTTATTTTATATTTAGATAATTAATTTGTATACTTCTATATTTACTTAATTTCAAATTACGCAAGAATAATAATGTTAGATATTTCAATTATAATTTATCCCAACTTTTGATATGAGACGTGAATTCGACTTACTTGAAAGTATACATTATAATTTTTCTCACATGTAGTGGCGTAACCACAGAATATTTATAGGCTTGACTATGTTAGTTTTTTCAAAATAATATTTATATAAGAAAAAAAATCTCTACTTGGTTTCTATTAAAACATGATGAGTCAATATATAATAGACGAATCATTCTATCAATCAATAAAAAAAAATTTAAACTTTTTTTTTATTAATTGTCTATATTTTGGACGATGAATTACTTCAATCTCATATTTATGAAATCCGTAACCAAGTGAATGTAGCCAAGTGAGTGAAACGCATTAAAAATTGTTTGTCTGCATTATTTCCATCTTATTTGCTGGTATCCTTAAACATTATTCTTCAAAAAAAGCGTGGAGTGCATATAACTAAAATGAGTATCATCAAATGATTACTAACTAGAAAGACAATATTGAAATTAGTACCATCTATCATCCATCCTGGGTGATGCATTTTCTATTGCATTTTTTCATATATTGCATTTTACTTATTTTTTTGAATTTTTGTAATAGGTTCATACATTTTGTTTGGGGTAATTAAGGCTAATTATGTCCCTCCTAATTAGGTGTACTTATTTTATTTTATTAATAAACAATTTCTCGTAACATCGAGAGGTTCGCTCAAAAAAGAAAACCATATTATTGAATTTCAAAAGGGCATGCTTCATTTATTTTCAAAAACATTTCTTTTTAACAGAATGGTGAATAATAAAAAATAAGTTTTATTATAATAATTCTGAAAATAAGATGTCTAAATAATTAGATTTTATTAGTGTGGTAAATTTTTATGGACCTTTTACTAAAATAAAAAAAATTAAAATAATAATTTAAAATGGTGTTTGTACAATTTTATGCTAGTGGAAGACGATTGGAATTCTATAATGTACATCAAGATAAAATGGCAACGTTGTTCATACTGTTTAATTTTGATGGATTTATTGTTCTTTCTATGGGTCTAACTACTCAAAATGGGTTAACCCAATAAATCTTCTACATTTTAATGGTTAATTTACCAAATGAATTGGCAATTGCTCTTTGAGAGAAAATTTCAGGTCTACTAAGAAGTTGGATTTTATTGTTTAATACGCTAGATAATTTTTAATTATATATTGTCAATTATGTTCTATTTTTATGAGTGTCGTGGGTAGTTTTTAATGGTTAATGCCACATCATCGCGCATCAACAAAAGAACTGTTCCAAAAAGATAGAATGTCGTCGTTTTGTCCCTTGGTGTCGAGAATGCTCTCAACACCACTCCTTACCCATTTGCATCAAGAATACTCTTGACACCATTGCTTATCCTTTAGCGATGAGAAATCACTTAACACCACTTCTTACCCTTTGGTATCGAGGAAACTCTCGACACCACCTTTACGCCACAATGTCGAGATAACGGTCAGCAAGAGGAAGAAGTCTCCAAGCACAATAAATGCCTATGCAAAGCATTTATTACATGTCAAATCAGCATTAATGGCGCTAGGCACGACCATGCTCGTAGAGGAACTGCATGCATTTAATGTTTCTGATAACATTGATTATACACGAACCTAAGACATCCCGTAATCCGGTTCATTAATTGCAAGATGTCTTAGGCCACCTACCAGCCACTTGAACTATCTCATTCCTTAAATCATGCTCCAAAAACATGCTAACTCCCGATTAAGGAAATGGGTAGAGGATTGATGACTGGTGTGACAGCTGACCATACCTTGGCAAATGGAACACCAGAAGGATATTGTGTATCAATAAATAGCCTCAACCAAGGAAGAACGAGGTATGCTTTATATTACTCTTTGAACCCAAACTCTGTCATTTTGATCATTAGTCCTTCATTACACCAAAAATGACTTGATTGTCGGAGTTTATCGCCAGTGCAAGTCCAACACTCCTTAACGATCTTTCTTTATTTTCATCTATCACTCCCAAGTAAATCCAATCCCCAAGTTCTCATTGCCGCCGAGAACTCAATTACTAGCAGCACAGTTCAAAGACATTCACCCACTGTAGTTGTTGACCACTTAACTATCCTACGTGGCATGGTTAACTTCCGTCAACTCCCTTAACCCAGTTTTTACTGTCAACAATTTGGCGCTAGAAAGAGAGCTAAGTTCTATTCCTCTGAGGGAAACCTTAAAACTATGACCCACATGACTAAAATAAGGAGCGCAACCTTTAGTGAATAGTCTCAACAAAGACTCCACTATCTCCAACCAAGCAAACTCCCCTAGGTTTCCTCATCCCAGATAACACGCTTGCTGTCCTATCTCAACCATCTCCAGCCACCACGCAAAATGGAACTGTCCACCAAAGACATACACCAAGCGGGGTACCATTTTCAAAAGTTCATGGAGATCATAAATGTCAGAGTCACTACCCCTTCAGAAGGTGAACGTGAAAGAGGTGCGGGCCCTAGCAAAAGAGTCCTTCCCACAATAAACGTGCCAACAAGGGAAAGGAAGTTTTAGTGCTACAATAACCATCCTCAAGTGAGGAATCTTTCTACTCAACCGATAGCTCACAAACGAAGGCGAGCCCGATTCTAGATAGGCGAAGGCGCGAGCCCCACTGTGGAAGTTGGAGAATTGGCCTCGGGGAAATTACATGGATGACATCCCTCTGAGCGTACCTAGAGCAAGGGACCCTCCCGAAAGATAAGTGCAAAGCAAAGTGCCTGAGGCTTCGGTCGGCGCACTACACAATAATCAACGGTGAATTGTACTGCAAAGGTTTCTTTAGAACTCTGCAGAGGTGTGTGAATCCACAAGATGCCGCGAGAATCCTAAAAGACATCTATGGAAGCATATACGGATATCACATAGGGGACAGCAACCTAACATACAAGGTGTTGCGATAAGGTTTCTTGTAGCCAGCGATGTTTGACGATGCCAAAAAGATGGCGTCAAGATGTGATAAGTGTCAAAGAATCGCATACAACATCAAGCAGCCACCAGAGAAGCTTATTCCTCACCTCTCCTTGGCCTTTTGCTTAATGGGGGATTGATCTTATAAGACCCATGCCCGCAGCAGCAGGGCAATCTAAATATGCAATTGTTGTCGTCGATTACTTTACCAAATGGCCCAAGGTGCAAAGGACTCTTTCCCATTGTTGTACCTTTAACTGGCGAGGATTTCATTGATAAAGACTTGGGGTGGGTTCAGCGTCGACTTTAATTACCTAAACACACAAGTAATCAATGTTTAACGGTTTAGAATTAGGAGACTCACAAGGGAGAAGTATAGTGCAAATGCTGAAGTAAAAGTCATGAAGCTAAGCTTGACAGAGTTGCTATGTTCTTGCTCTCGAAAGCTATTTTTCTCTATTTAGGAAGATGACTCTAATAGAATAGAAAATGGTGAACAGTCTCTGGGGGTAAATATATATTGGCCACCCTGAGGAAAATCCTAGTCGTTGATCTTGAGAAGATCGTTCAGTGTAAAAAGCTCATCGTTAGACGAGCTAATGATGAACCGCTTCCTACCTCAAAAATATGCACCCGAACGCTAGTAAGGAAGTGCCACATGTGAGCAGTAAAGCCTCCAACTGTTCACTTAAAGTGAACCATTTGGAATTTGAAAATCCATGACATCAAATAACGTCATGCTCAGGTAAGACCCTTCAGTGGACCAGTGGGATAAAGTTCCTTTGAAAAACAAAACAAAAATCGGAGAGAAGAAGAAAACTATTTTTTGATTCATAAATTTATGGGGTATTATTACGGGCAGTTTTTAAAAGTTAATGCAACGTCACCATGCATCAATAGAAAAACTGTTCCAAAGAATGGAATGTTGTCATTTTGTCCCTTGGTTTTCGAGAACGCTTTCGTTGAGAATGATCTCGACACCACTTCTTATCCTTTAGCGACGAGAAATCCCTCGACACCACTTCGTATCTGACAGGCCCCTAACCTGCTATCTCTCACTAAGTAGTCTGACGGCACTCCACGATAGCTTTCCAGTCGAGGCTTGCCTCGCTGAAAGGCTCTCGTGAAGCTAAGCTATTTCTTAAATCTTGAAATCTGAGTAGGAATTTTTTTTTTTTTATAAAACTATTTTATAAAAATTTTTGCAGAATCTCCTCTGTTTTTTTTAAATTACCAAATCTTGGAGACCTGCATAAAAACTTGAACACTTCTATAATTTTTTCAAATCTCAGCTACTGTGGACCTCTGGTCCATCTCCACAAACCATAACTCAAACAGTTTAAATATCAAATTCAACAATTATCAAAGATAAATAAATCAAATTTTTAAATAAAATACTTATACACTTAAAGCAATATTAAAATATAAACTTAACAATTTAAAATATCATATATGCTTGTAAAACAGTCACTATACCTGACTGGTCCCACTGGTCTTCGGCGTTCCTCCAATGTCTGCACTATACCTGTACCTGTACCTGTACCTGGGGAGGTTGGTTTATAAAATATAAAAACTGTAATGAGCCAAACGAGCTCAGTGAGTGTTATAAATTCTTAAATAAACTTTAATTCTTTTTCTAATAACTACCCTGAAATCTGGAAAGAATATAAATCTGTTTCTAATAAATTAATTTGAGAAGATAACTGAAATCTATTTTATAAAATCTATTCTAAAATATATATCAAAATCTTTCTCATAAAAACTATATTGAAATTTACTTTTTGAAAATCTTATTAAAGTTGATTTCCTGAAAACTGTTCTGAAATCTAAACAGAAAACTATTCTGAAATCTAATCTTTGAAAACTGAAAGCTAAGAATATATACATATACTTTTACATTACTAGAAATTGAAAAGCTGAGACTATATAATAACTTTCATTTTTCTGAAAATTAAAAAGCTGATAACATATATATATATAAATATATATAAGTTTCTTATACTGAAAACTAAAAAGCTGTACTATTGGAATATATTTTTATTCTTTTCTGAGAACTGAACAACTGAGAAATAATAGACTGTTCTGATAACTAAAAAGCTGAAATAATATATACTTTACTAAAAATGCTTTTCTAATAAAACTTATCTGAAATTTTTTTTTTCTAATAATATAGTTCTCTAATAATACTCTTCTGATAAAATACTTTTCTGATAAATTGTTTTTCTAATAAAATACTTTTCCGAAAACTTATTCTGTCTGTTTTCTGAATACTGTACTGAAATCTGTTTTTCTGGAAATCTGGCCAAGCCTAACGTACAAAAGCTCTTAATTCATTATTCTGTACTGAAAATCTGAAAATCATATCTGGCTTGGCTTCTGTATCTGAAAACTCCCAATGGACCTTTAAGCTGAGCTGAACTGAACTCGTAGGTTGACTAACTGCACCGTACCATATGAGTGGGTCACAGGGCGACTAACTGCGCCGTCCACTGTGGCATCTGATATAAGTCACGAGGCGACTAACTGATGCGCTCAACGCGACATCTGATACAAGACATCTCACTGTCTATGTGCGGAATGCTGCGTCGCATCATATAGCGAGACAACACCCCAATGTATGGGCGACTGACAGACTCAACAGACTCAACTCCCCTGGTGTTAGCGGACTATCCCCCCTTAACTTGCCACACACAATTGGGATGTACAGGCCGGGTCTAACTGCTTTCTGATAATCCATAGGAAATCCATGGGTTTGAAAACTGTTTTCTTTACTTTGAAAACTAACTTTTAATCAAAAGCATGGGGTATACATAAAACTTATTTCTTTAAATAAATATAATTTATATTTATGAGATATAAACTACTTTAATTAAAACATACTTAAACATAAATTCTATTTAACTTATAAAACTCATATAAGTAAATAAACATATATAATATTACAAATACTTCAATCAACTTAAAAAAAAAAAAACATATTAAAGAACATTTCAATCAAAACGAAATCTTACTTTCGTTTAAATAAAATCATAACTTATCATAAACTACTTTAAAACTTACTTAAAACATACTATGGAAATAAAATGTACTTTGCTTGCAAATAATTTACACTCACAGATTTCTGGTTCTCTCTAAGCTTTGCACTCCGATTCCTTTGTCTCAAAACATTCCTTGACTTTCCATAATGTTTCTTTTTCTCCCATACTACGGAGATTTCTCCCTAAAGTAATATATTTTCAAACAATCATTAATAGAAATACAACAATTAATATAAAACTCAATTAACACATTTAACACTTTATTCTTCAATTTCTTCTATTCTAATAGCATCAATTACATATAATTTACTAAAAATCATGTCTTTATAATTATATATACCTTGAATCATTCAATTTCTCTTAACTTGAACCTCATACATCATAACTCAACATATTTACTTTACTTTCTAAGCACCAATTTGTATCAAAGTCATACAATTATAATTTCTAGTATCTTAATTGTACACAAATTGAAATTTGTACGATAAAATCACTATCAATTCTAACTTCAACTTTCAAATTCACTTCCATACTTCAAAATTAACTTGAAAATCATTCCAAACACAACATCACAAACAAATTCATAATACGAGTTTACTAATTAGAGAATCATTTTTGATATGAACCTCGTTGATTGTATCAAGATTGATGCCAATATTCGTTCTAACCTCTGGTTCGGATGGAAACCGCGACCCAACACCTATATCGAGATGTGAACCTTGGTATAAAGGAGGACGCCACAATCAAGGATGAAATACTCGATTGATAAGTCAAGGAGGAACGCCACAGAGAATTCTGATAAGTTCCAGTTAGTTCTCAAAGAACAAAGAGAAAACTCTCTCAAATTTCATTCAAAATCAATAAATTACCCTTCTTACATCCATCAACATCCTTATATAATGAAACCCTAAAACAAAGGAAAGAAAACAAGATAGCCATTAAGGCCTTACAAATAGAAAACTAGAATGGTCATAATTGCCTTACAAATGGACCCAAACTAAAACAAACAACTATTAAATCAAGCCCAAACCGAAATTATGCCAAGCTTTCTCTTATTCAGCCCACTCAATTGCCTTGATGATGTTAATCAAGCCTTGGTCTTCATGTGGGTTCATCTTGGGCTTTAATAATTCAGAATCAGCCCATGTATCTTGAATTAGGCCATTGAGTGCTTCTTTGAATCTCTTAGCCCTTGCCCTTGTTATTGGCCCAATCGGAACATGCAATGGATCCCTTGGTGCAGCTCCCTTATTCTCATCATTCCCTCCCTCTTGAAAAGGATTTGTCCTCAAATCGTCACCTACATCAAAAGGAGACAAATCAGAAACATTGAAGCTTGCACTAACATTATACTCACCTGGAAGATCTAACTTGTAGGCATTGTCATTGATCCTTTCAATCACTTGAAATGGGCCATCTCCCCGTGGAAGTAGTTTAGAACGCCTCTGGACTGGAAACCGTTCCTTCCTCATATGCAACCACACCCAATCACCGGGTTCAAACACAACTTTCTTGCGCCCTTTATTAGCTTGGTTGGCATATTGCTCAGTTCTCCTCTCGATGTTTTGCCTAGTCTTTTCATGGATTTGCTTAACAAACTCTGCCTTTTTCTTTCCATCCAAGTTAACATGCTCAGTTACAGGTAAAGGAAGTAAATCCAAAGGAGTCAATGGGTTAAAACCATACACAATTTCAAAAGGCGAAAAATGAGTTGCAGAATGCACACTCCTATTATAAGCAAACTCTACATGCGGCAAACAATCTTCCCATGTTTTCAAGTTCTTTTGTATTATAGCACGCAACAAGGCAGATAAAGTCCTATTAACTACTTCAGTTTGACCATCAGTTTGTGGATGACAAGTAGTAGAAAACAAAAGTTTAGTTCCTAACTTGCCCCATAAAGTTTTCCAAAAGTAGCTTAAGAACTTAGCATCTCTATCCGAAACAATGGTTTTAGGCATGCCGTGCAATCTAACAATTTCTTTGAAAAACAAATCAGCAATATGTGATGCATCATCAGTTTTATGACAAGGAATGAAATGTGCCATTTTAGAAAACCTATCAACAACCACATATATAGAATCCCTACCCCTCTTTGACCTAGGCAAACCCAGCACAAAATCCATAGAAATATCAATCCAAGGTCCACTAGGTATAGGTAAAGGAGTATACAAACCATGAGGCTTAATCCTAGACTTAGCTTGTCTACACGTAATGCATTTCTCACAAATTCTTTCTACATCACGTTTCATATGAGGCCAAAAGAAGTGTTCATGCAAAACATCTAGGGTCTTGGCTATACCAAAATGCCCCATCAAACCACCCCCATGAGCTTCCCTCACAAGCAATTCACGCAGAGAACTCTTAGGCACGCATAATTTAGTCTCTCTAAACAAAAATCCATCATGCCTATAAAACTTGCCAAATGCAACCTTTTCACATGCATTGAATACATTGCCAAAATCAGCATCTTCCTCATACAATTCTTTAATGTAGTCAAAACCAAACAATCTCGCATCCAAAGTAGAAAGTAAAACGTACCTTCTGGACAGAGCATCAGCGACTACGTTTTCCTTACCTTTTTTGTACTTGATCACGTATGGAAATGTTTCTATGAACTCCACCCACTTGGCATGCCGCTTATTTAACTTGTGCTGCCCCTTTAGATGCTTCAAGGACTCATGATCCGTGTGAATCACAAATTCTTTCGGCCAAAGGTAATGTTGCCAAGTTTCCAATGCCCTAACCAAAGCATACATCTCCTTGTCATAGGTAGGATAATTCAAGGCCGCTCCACTTATTTTCTCACTAAAAAATGCAATGGGACGTCCTTCTTGCATTAGAACAGCTCCCATACCTATTCCTGAAGCATCACACTCAATCTCAAAAGCTTTAGCAAAGTTAGGCAAAGCAAGCAAAGGTGCATTAGTTAATTTTTCCTTAATCAAGTTAAATGCCTTTTCTTGTTCATTACCCCACTTAAAACCCACATTCTTTTTGATAACTTCAGTTAAAGGTGCAGCTAGACTACTAAAGTCTTTCACAAACCTCCTATAGAAACTAGCCAATCCATGAAAACTTCTCACTTGTCCCACAGTTGTAGGTTTCGGCCACTCCTTAATTGCCTTAACCTTTTCTTCATCAACCCCAATTCCTTTAGCACTAACAACAAAACCCAAAAATACCAACCTATCCGTGTAAAAGGTACACTTTTTAAAATTAGCAAACAACTTTTCGGTTCTTAAAACACCTAAAACAAGTTTTAAATGTTCAACATGCTCATCCAAGTTTTTGCTATAAATCAGAATGTCATCAAAGTAAACAACCACAAATCTTCCAATAAAAGCACGCAAAACATGGTTCATTAATCTCATGAAAGTACTTGGTGCATTAGTTAACCCAAAGGGCATAACTAACCACTCATATAACCCATATTTTGTTTTGAAAGCAGTTTTCCACTCATCACCTTCTTTCATCCTAATTTGATGATATCCACTTTTAAGATCAATCTTAGTGAAAACAATAGAACCATGCAATTCATCAAGCATATCATCTAATCTAGGAATAGGATGTCGATACTTTACAGTGATATTGTTGATGGCACGACAATCAACACACATCCTCCATGTTCCATCCTTCTTAGGCACAAGCAATACGGGAACCGCACAGGGACTCATACTCTCACGAACATACCCCTTCTCCATGAGCTCATCAACCTGCCTTTGAAGTTCCTTTGTCTCCTCGGGATTACTTCGGTATGCTGGTCTATTTGGAATTGGTGCTCCGGGGACAAAGTCAATTTGGTGTTCAATCCCCCTTATTGGTGGTAAACCAATAGGCATCTCTTCGGGAAACACTTCATCAAAGTCCTGTAAAAGTGAAACAACAACACTAGGCAAAGAAGAGTTAATTTCATTAGTACTAAAACAAGCCTCTTTGTACAAAAGTACAATCATTGGCTGGTTTGAAAACAAAGCCCTTTTGATCTCACTGTCTCTTGCATAAAAGCTCACTTGTTTTGCCTCTCTTTTTTTCTCTTCAACCTCTTTTTCTTTTGAACTCTCACTCTCATTTTTAACATCCCTCTCATCTTTTAACCTCACTTGATCTTCATATACTTGTCTTGGGGTTAAAGGTACAAGGGTGATTGGCCTTTTATGGAGCACAAAGGAGTATCTATTAGTGTATCCATCATGAGTCACATGCCTATCAAACTGCCACGGTCTTCCCAAAAGGATATGACCCGCATTCATTGGTACCACATCACAAACAACTTCATCTTTGTATTTGCCAATTGAAAATGACACCAACACCTGTTTATTCACCCTAACTTCCCCACTATCATTCAACCATTGTAGCTTATAAGGTTTTGGGTGCTTCAAAGTTTTCAAATTCAATTTTTTTACCAAAGTAGTGCTCGCCACATTAGTACAACTCCCCCCATCAATAATCACACTACATACCTTGTCATTAACATGGCAGCGGGTGTGAAAAATGTTTTCACGTTGTACCTCATCATCTTCCTTTGCTTGAGCACTAAGAGCTCGTCTTGCAACCAAAAGCTCTCCACCCACCGGATACTCAAAGTCACCGGCATCCTCCAATGGTGGCATGGACTCACCATCAGATTCACCCTCTGATTCGATACCACCATCATCCTTCAAAACCATTACTCTCTTGTTTGGGCATTGTGATGCAATATGACCTGCTCCCAAACACTTAAAGCACTTAATGTCACGATTTCTAGGAGGTTGAGAATCTGGTTTACCTTGGTTTATTGTGCCTCCGGCCTTATGATCTCTGGAAGGTTCGGCCTTGGCCTTGAAACTAGGCTGGTCCTCCCTCTTGCTCCAATTCGGTTTCCATGTTGATGAAGAACCCGAATTTTGCCCAACCCGTGTGGAACCCTTCCTCTTCAATTGTTGTTCCACTTTAATGGCCATGTGTACCATGTCAGTCAATTCAACATAATGCTGCAACTCCACTACATTTGCAATGTCTCGGTGTAGTCCATTGAGAAACCTAGCCATAGTCGCCTCCCTGTCCTCCTGTACATCAGCTCGAATCATGGCTATTTCCATCTCTTTGTAGTAGTCTTCAACACACTTGGACCCCTGAGTAAGAGTTTGCAATTTTTGAAACAAACCCCTATAATAGTGACTTGGAATGAATCTCCTCCTCATAACAGTCTTCATCTCCTCCCATGTCTCAATAGGTCTTTCTCCATTCCGTCTCCTACTCACAATCAGTTGATCCCACCAAACAATAGCATAATCGGTGAATTCTATGGCTGCCAATTTCACCTTCTTCATTTCGGAATATTCATGGCAGTCAAACACCAGCTCTATTCTTTTCTCCCACTCCAAATAAGCTTCAGGATCAGTTTTACCTTGGAAGGTTGGAATCTTCACCTTTATACTACCCAAATTATTATCAACCCTCTCTACATTCCTATCTCCTCTGTTCCCATACCTATCTTCTCTATTACCATACCTATCTTCTCTATCCCCATACCTAACTCCTCTACCTCCCATTCCACGCCTAAATCTCCCCGCACCCACACTGGACATGCGATCATCCTCCTCTATGTCATTATCATCCCCGTAGTAATCATGAACTTCTTCTCTAACCGGAACCCTCTCTCTCCTACGTGCTTGGGGAACGGGTGGTGGCTGTTCCGCACGTGTATTTTCTACCCGATCTAATCGTTCATGAATCGGTTCCATTTCAGCCCTTAACAATCTCCCCATCTCCCTCATCAATGCTTCCATTATAAACTTTGTATCTACCTTTCCCAACACCTCATCCGAAGCACTTTCTTTAGACATATTCGCTGCAAAGAAAACGTTAGTAAAAAAAATAAATAAATAAATAAATAAAAGAAGCTCCTCACTTCACTCCCTCACGTGTTTCCCTCAAACAATAGTTCACTCAGTTCCACTCCTGTTTCACACAATATATTCGGCTTTTACCCTCAGTATGTCCTCACCTCTCTTGCCTTTTTCCACTCGTAATTTTTTTCTCAAAAGTTCTTTTCAAACTAACCAAACAATAATCAGGATTTCTTAGCCACGTTCACAAGAAACAAAAAGTTCTTAGGTTCACAGGAAACGAATCACAACGAAACTGATATTTTTTTTTTTTTTTTTATAATCACTGCACGAATCAAGAAGAGAAATAACAATAGTTGATATGAATTCAACTACACGATCGGCCAAAAAATAAAATTTTGTACTTTTTTTTTTTTTTTTTTTTTTTTTTTTTTTTTTTTTTTTTCTCTCTCTCTCTCTCTCTTAGATCTGGAAATGCACAAACAAGAATATAACAGAATATACAACTTCGATCTGGATCAATGAAATCAAGAACAAGACTAACGCAGACTTAGATCTGGTTCAACGAAACCAAGAACAAGAATAATACAGACAGATAACTTCTCTCTGGATCAACGAAATAAGAACACAGATAGATACTTAGATTTGGATCTACGAAATCAAGAACAAGTATAACACAGACAGATACTTAGATTTGGATCTACGAAATCAAGAACAAGAACAAGAATAACACAGATAGATAACTTAGATCTGGACACTAACAAGAAATTCTGGAAATAAGATATAATTCAATGATCAACGAAATCAAAGAAGAAGAAGATAGAATAACCTGATGTTAGAGCCCTAAGCTCTGATACCAAATGATATGAACATCGTTGATTGTATCAAGATTGATGCCAATATTCGTTCTAACCTCTGGTTCGGATGGAAACCGCGACCCAACACCTATATCGAGATGTGAACCTTGGTATAAAGGAGGACGCCACAATCAAGGATGAAATACTCGATTGATAAGTCAAGGAGGAACGCCACAGAGAATTCTGATAAGTTCCAGTTAGTTCTCAAAGAACAAAGAGAAAACTCTCTCAAATTTCATTCAAAATCAATAAATTACCCTTCTTACATCCATCAACATCCTTATATAATGAAACCCTAAAACAAAGGAAAGAAAACAAGATAGCCATTAAGGCCTTACAAATAGAAAACTAGAATGGTCATAATTGCCTTACAAATGGACCCAAACTAAAACAAACAACTATTAAATCAAGCCCAAACCGAAATTATGCCAAGCTTTCTCTTATTCAGCCCACTCAATTGTCTTGATGATGTTAATCAAGCCTTGGTCTTCATGTGGGTTCATCTTGGGCTTTAATAATTCAGAATCAGCCCATGTATCTTGAATTAGGCCATTGAGTGCTTCTTTGAATCTCTTAGCCCTTGCCCTTGTTATTGGCCCAATCGGAACATGCAATGGATCCCTTGGTGCAGCTCCCTTATTCTCATCAATTTTGATCCCATCCAAATTCAAACTATCAATTAATTCAAAAATACTCAAATTACACAAATAACATCTCAATTAACTCATTTAAACTCAAAATCATCAAATCCCCAAATCTTTAACTTTCTAATTTTCTTAATTTTCATTTTATTCAACTCTAATTAAACTAATTTCCATTAAAACACTTCAAAAACTCAAATCAAATACTAAATCAACAAAACCCATCATTAAAATCATCACCCAAACATTCAATTTCACTTTATATTCAACAATAACGTTTCAAACACAACTCAAACTTAATTAATCTCTAAAATCAATTCAATTTTATCCATATTCAAACCAAATCAACTTCATCAAAACTCAAATCAAATCAACTTATCAAGCTTACCCAATCTTCTTCTGGACCGAATCCCTTCTTCCCTTTTTTCTCTTTTTTTTTCTTTTTTTTTTCTTTTCTTCTTCTTCTACTCTGTTTTCTTCTTTATTTTTCTGCAGCTTCTTCTTCCAGCTGCTGTCTGGTCTGCTTTTCTTTCTTTCTTCTTCCTTCTTCTTTCTTTCTTCTCTTTTCCTTCTTCTCTCGCCTTTCTTCTTCTCTTCGGCTGCTGACAGCTCTCTCTCTCTTCTCCTTTTTCTTTCTTTCTTCTTCCCCTACTGTCAACTCTCTTCTCTTCGACCGGACTGCTTCCTCCCTTCTTCTTCTTCTTCTCCTTCACTGCTGCTCTTCTTCTTCTCCTTCGCTGTCTTCTCCTTTGGCCGGCCCTCTTCTTCTTCTTCTTCTTCTTCTTTTCTTTCTTCTCTCCACCGCCTCTCCCTTCCTCTATTTCATTTTCTGTTTTTCTCCTCTAATGTTTTCTGATTCATTTGTATATATATATATATATATATATATATATATATATATATATTATATTTTATTTTATTTATATTACTTATCTCTAATTACAATTTGCCCCTTTTCATTTTAAAATCATAATGTAACCACAAATTGAAAACTAATTACATATACTTGTCCAATAACACTTTAATTGTCAATTTAATCCATAACAATCCTTTAACTCTTTTCCACAAAAAATTATTTTCAATTTACTTTTCCATCAATTAATTAAATCACAACCTCATATCGTAAAAATATATTTTAACTTCCAATAAATATTTTTCATACTCCAATTTATGGAACTCTTTACTATATTCTCCAAAACTTATAATTTAAATTTCTTATATACTTTATGGAACCTTATTAATCATCTGAAATCATTCCAGATATTTTCCGAGTCTCTGATACCCTTAATACTTTTAACATCTAATTTATGGAAAATCCTTACTAGAAATTTCGAAACGTATAATTGGATTTCATATATACTTTACGAAATTGTACTAATCGTCCAATAAACTCCATTATAGTACTGCACAATCAATTTTGGAAAGATATATTACAATACATATATGTGTACAGTACAACTATCGGGAGGGTGTATTACAGTATCCTTTAGTATCAAGGAAACGCTCGATGCCACCTTTACGCCACGATATTGAGATAAAGGTCAGTGAGAGGAAGAAGTCTTCAAGCATAATAAATACGTCTGCAAAGCATTTATTACCTGTTAAATCAGAATTAATGCCACCAGACACGACCGTGCTCGAAGAGAGACTGCATGCATTTAATGTGTCTGACAACAATGATTATACATGCAACCTAAGACATCCCGTAATCCGACACATTAATTGTAAGATGTCTTAGGCCACCCATCAGCCACTTGAACTGTCCTTGACAAGCCCCTAACTTACTATCTCTCATTAAGTAGCCTGCCGGCACTCCATGGTAGCTTCCCAGTCGAGGCTTGCCTCGCTGAAAGGCTTCCGTGAAGTTAAGCCGTTTATTTTAACTGAAAATCTGAGTAAGAATTTTTTTTTTTTTATACAAAACTATTTTATAAAAATTTCGACAGAATCTCCTCTGTTTTTCTGAAATTATCCAATCTCGGAGATCTGCATAAAAACTTTAACACTTCTATAAAATCCCAAATCTCAACTACTGTGGACCTTTGGTCCATCTTATCAAATCACATTTCAAGCAGTTTAAATATTAAAATAAACAGTTATCAAATCTTTCAATAAAATACTCATGTATTTAAAACAACACAAAAATACAAACTTAACAACTAAAATATTTATATGCTTGTAAAAACAGTCACGTCATCCTCTGACTGGTCCCACTGGTTTTCGGCGTCCCTGCAATATCTGCACTTGTACCTGTACCTGGGGAGGTTGGTTTAAAAACATAAAAACTATAATGAGTTAAAGGAGCTCAGTGAGTATTATTAATTTCTAAATAAACTTTAATTCTTTTTCTATTAACCTCCCTGAAATTTAAAAAGAATATAAATCTGTTTTTAATAAATAAATTTGAGAAGATAACTGTAATCTATTTTATGAACTTAAGATGCTAGAATTCCATATAATAATTCTTTTACTAATTTTGAAAACTGTACTGAACAATTTACATAGTAATAAAAGTCTTTCTGTCTCCTTGAAAACTGAAATGAAATCTAATTCATAAAAACTATATTGAAAGCTATACTGAAATCTCTTTTATAAAAACTATTTTGAAATTTAATCTCTGAAAACTGAAAGCTAAGAATATATACATATACTTTCACTTTATTAAAAATTGATAAGCTGAGAATATATAATAACTTTTATTTTTCTGAAAACTGAAAAGCTGATATAACTGAAAATTAAAAAGCCGTACTAATAGAATATATTTTTATTCTTTTCTGAAAACTGAAATACTGAAATAATATATTAAAATTTTTCTCATAAAACTATACTGAAATCTATTTTCTGAAAACTGTTCTAAAATTTATACAGAAAACTATTCTGAAAACTGGCAAATTAAAAGAATATACTTTACTGAAAATACTTTTCTGATAACTTCTTTGATAAAACTTTGCTAATAATAATATAATTTTCTAATAATACTCTTCTGATAAAATATTTTTCTGATAAAATGCTTTTCTGATAATAAACTTTTTAAAAACTTATTCTGTCAGGATCTATCTCCTGAAAATAATGTACTGAAATCAATAATAATCTGCTTTCTGAATACTGTACTGAAATCTGTTTTTCTGAAAAATCTAGCCAAGCCTAACATACAAAAGCTCTTAATTTAATATTCTGTACTGATAATCTGAAAATATTTCTAGTTTGGCTTCTGTATCTGAAAACTCTCAATGAACCCCTAAGCTGCACTGAACTCATAGGTCGACTAGCTGCGCCGTACCATATGAGTGGGTCACAGGGCGACTAACTGTGCCGTCCACTGTGACATCTGACATAAGTCACGAGGCGACTAACTGATGCGGTCAACGCGACATCTGATACAAGACATCTCACTGTCTATGTGCGGAATGCTGCGTCGCATCATATAGCGAGACAACACCCCAATGTGTGGGCGGTTGACAGACTCAACAGACTCAACCCCCCTGGAGTTAGCGGACTATCCCCCCTTAACTTACCACACACAATTGGGATGTACCGGCCGGGTCTAACTGCTAATAACTGATAATCTGATAATCCATAGGAAATCCATGGGTTTGAAAACTAACTTTTAATCAAAAGCATGGGGTATACATAAAACTTATTTCTTTAAATAAATATAATTTCTAAATTTCTGAGATATAAAATACTTTAATTAAAACATACTTAAACATAAATTCTATTTAACTTATAAAACTCATATAAGTAAATAAACTTATATAATATCACAAATACTTCAATCAACTTAAAAAAAACATATTAAAGAACATTTCAATCAAAAGGAAATCTTAATTTCGCTTAAATAGAATCATAACTTGTCATAAACTACTTTAAAACTTACTTAAACATACTATGGAAATAAAATGTACTTTGCTTGAAAGTAATTTACACTCACTGATTTCTGGTTCTGTCTAAGCTTTGAGCTCCGGTTCCTTTGTCTCAAAACATTTCTTGACTTTCCATAACTTTTTTTTCTCCCATACTACGGAGATTTCTCCCTAAAGTAATATATTTTCAAACAATCATTAATAAAAATACAACAACTAATATAAAACTCAATTAACACATTTAACACTTTATTCTTCAATTTATTCTATTCTCACAAAATCAATTACATTTAATTTGCTGAAAATCATGTCTCCAAAATTATATATTCCTTAAATCAATCAATTTCTCTTAAAATGAATCCCATTCAACATAATCTAACATACTTTCTTAAATTTCTAAGCACCAATTTATATCAAAATCATACAAATACAATTTATAATACTTAATTACCCATAAATTGGAATCTCTACACGATCAATATTCGATTTCTATATAAATTTTCATTCTAATCTTCCTCAATTTCATGTAAATGAATTTTTTTCACTTAACAGCAACAAATTTAATTTCATTAAACTAATTATAACTTCAATTTCAATTTTAATTTCAAAAATTCTCAAAACTAATAATTTAATTTCATTCCAAACACAACATCGTATAAATTTCATACTACAAGTTCACTAATTTAAGAATCATTTTAATTTCTTACTTAACGATTCTAAATTCAAGCCACTAATTAACTCAAAAACACTCCAATTACTCAATTAATATCTCAATTTAACTAATTTGAACTCAAAATCATCAAATCCCCAATTCTTTACTTACTATTTTTCTTAATTTTCATTCTAATTAACTCCAATTAAATTAATTTCCAATAAAACTACACAAAACTCAAATCAAATGCTAAAATTAACAAAACCCATCAATCAATTTCACTTTATGTTCCACAATAAAATTTCAAACACAATTTAAACTCAATTAATTTCTAAAATCAATTCAATACCCATCATCAAAATTCCCAAAACAATTCAATTTCACAACACAAAGTTTCTGCACTATTGAGATATAAGAAATCTCATAACTTACTAAATCAGAAATTAATATGAAATCAAAAGGATCATAAACAACTCAAATCTATTTCATCAACACTTACCCAAATCCCTTTTGACTCTTCTTGCTCATCATCTTCTTCTTCTAACTGGACCGAATCCCCTCTTCCTCTTTCTCTTTTCTTTTTTTCTTTTCCTTCTTTTCCTTCTTTTCTTTCTTCTTTTCTTCTTCAGCTGGGTCTGCTCTCTCCTTTCTCTTCTTCCTCTCGGCTGCAGCTCCCTTTCCTTTCTTCTCTCTTCTTCCTTTCTCCTTTGGCCGAACTCTCTCCCTCTCTGTTTTCTGTTTGTTTTTCTGGTTCCTTGCTTTGTTTTGTTTGACTTGGTGATCCACTAACATATTATATATATTTGTTAACATATTATATTTTTTTCTCCACCGACTTTGCTCTAACCTTGTTTTTGTTTTCTATTTTGCTTCTAGTTTGGTTCTCCACTATCTTATTTATATAAATCCACTTCTTCTTTCTTTGTTTTGTTGGCCGGCCACCTCATGCTTTATTTGACTTGTTTTTGTTCTTTTGTGCTTAAAATCTCACCACTTGTCATGCTTAGATTAATCCTTTAATTGTAACTTGCCCTTTGATCTTTCAATTTCATATTGTAACCACAATTTAAAAACTAATCACATAATCTTGGTCAACAATCATTTGGTTTATAATTTAATCCATAATAATCTATTAATTCGTTTCCACAAAAATCCATTTCAATTTACTTTTCCACCAATTAATTAAATCATAACCTCATATCGTAAAAATATATTTTGACTTCCAATAAATATTCTTCATACTCCACTTTATGGAAATCTTTACTATGTTCTCCAAAACTTATAATTTAAATTTCTCATATACTTTATGGAACCTTATTAATCATCTGAAACCATTCCAAGCATTTTCCGAGTCTCTGATACCCTTAATACTTTTAACATCTAATTTATGGAAAATACTTACTAGAAATTTCAAAATGCATAATTGGATTTCGTATATACTTTACGAAATTGTACTAATTGTCCAATAAACTCCATAATAGTACCGTACAATCAATTCTGAAAAAAAAATATTTCAATACCTGTACGTGTACAGTACAAACTATCGGGAAGGTGTATTACAGTCCTATCCCTTAAATCATGCTCCAAGAACATGCTAATCCCCGATTAAGGAAATGGGTAGATGATTGACGACTGGTGTGATGGCTGACCATATCTTGGCAAATGGGACACCAGAAAGATATTGGGTATCGATAAATAGCTTCAACCAAGGAAGGGCTTACTCTTTAAACCCAAACTATGTCATTTTGATCATTAATCCCTCATTACACCAAAACTGACTTGATCGTCGGAGTTTAATTGTTGGCATAAGTCCGGGACTCTTTAACGATCTTTCTTTATTTTTAGTTATCACTCTCAAGTAAATCTAATCCCCAAGTCCTCACTGTCGCTGAGAATTCAATTACAAGAAGCATAGTTCAAGACATTTACTCGTTACAGTTGCCGACCAATTTGCTATCTTATGTGGCACGGTTGACTTCTATTGACTCCTACCTAAGGTTTGTTGAATTAATTCGGAATCAAAGTTTATAAAATTTTACACTAAACTCCTTTAATATTAAGTTTGACACTTAAAAAAGTATGATTAATCATTAAAAAAAATATTAAGCAGTGGAGAGGTTTTAATATATCCAAATATATATTTTATAACAAAGTAATTTCCTCATACACCTTCTGGGCAGCCAAAAGAATACATGGAGGGCCAATGGCCCCATTTTTACAGTTTTCCTCAAACACCCAAAATCTTAGGGCGACCCTATCTCTTGAGCAGAAATGAGAGACACCGAGCAAGGATTTATATTTTTTATTGAGAATTAATACAATTAATGCTTCCTAAATTAGTATCTTCCTTCCCACATTATGCATTTCATTAGGAGGATAAGTTTTGGATTTAGCACATTGCCTTTAAGTATAATAGGACATTATTTGAAAGTGTTTTATAACATTTCATTTTGAGGAAAGGACACTATAAAAAAAAAGTGACACTTTGCCGGAGAGGAAATATGTTGTAATCCGTGATAAAAGGGGTTACAAATACTCCCGTGACAAATACTTTTGCCGCAAGTAATAACTGTTGCAAAAAAAAATTTACTGCGAAGTATTCGCGATAGAAAATTTAGAAGTTTTAATATTAACCATGAACTAGTATCCCCGATAAAAGAAGTCACGGTAAATATAATATATATATATATATATATATATATATATATATATATATATTGCAGTGAGATCCATGATGACACTTAATCATAAGGTATAATGCAAATCATATGAAAGTGTTTTGTAACCATAAAAGTTTCATTATGAAGAAATCATTTGACTACGACTCTCCATCATAAGATACATAGCAACTTATATAAAAGCGTTTTGCAGATTATAAAATTTTATTATATGATGAAATGATATGACGCCACGCACGCTTTGTCATAAGGTATAATAAGAAGCCATATTATAAAATTTATTTATATACTTCTATATTTTATCAATTTATTTGTATAATTCTATATTTGGTTAACTAATTTGTATTATACTATATTTTGTTAATTTTACATTTAGTTAATTACTTGTATACTCTATATTTGGTCAATTCAATATTTTGTTGATTTGCATGTATACTTCCTTATATGGTTAATTTACATGTATACTTCTATATTTCATTCATTTAGTTGAATTATTCTATAATTAGTTAATTACAATATAAGTAATTTACTTGTGTACCATATTTGGTTAATTTATTTGTACACACACTTCTATGTTTGATTAATTTTGCATATAGTTAATTATTGTATACTTCTATTGCTTAATTTTATATTTGTTTAATTTTTAAATTTGGTTAATTTATTTGTAAACTTTTATATTTAATTAATTTCATATGATGCAACAACAATGTTGAATTTTCCAGCGAATATCAATTCTATCCCAACTTTTGACGTGATATGAATTCAACTTACTTGAAGATATACATTGTGATTTTTCTCACTTGTAGTGGCGTAGCACATGGTATTTATAGGCTTGGCTAAGTTAGTTTTTTAAAAATAATATTTATATAAGAAAAAAAATCTCTATCTGATTTCTGTCAAAACAAGATGAGTCAATATATAATAGGTGAATCAATCTATCAATCAATAAAAATATTTGTCACTTTTTTTGTTTCAATTAATTGTCCACATAGTTAATTTATTTGTTTACTTCTATATTTGATTAATTCATTTGTATACTTCTATATTTAGTTAATTTGATATTTATTTAATTCACTTCTATACTTCTATATTTTTTAATCATCTTTTGGTTGCTTTACGTGTATACTTTCATATTTGGTTAATTGACCTGTATATTCTATATTTGATTAATTTATTTGTATACTTCTATATTTTATTAATTTCATATTTAGTTACTTTACTTGTATAATTCCATATTTAGTTAATTTATTTGTATACTTCTATATTTGGTTAATTCCACATTTAGTTAATTTACTTGGATACTTCTATATTTTGTTAGTTCTATATGTGACTGATTTATATGTGTATTTTCATATTTTGTTAATTTATCTTTATATTTTAGCATTTGGTTAATTTACTTGTATAATTATATATTTGATTATTTAATTTGTATATTTCTATTTCTTCTTAATTTTACATTGTAGGGGTTCAAAAATAGCCCAAATAGCTTAGACCCAAAAAGAAAGCCCAAAATGAATAAAATAGCCTAAACAGGCCGAGCAGTTGACAACGCCCAGGGAATAGGTCCACCGGTCAACCAAGCCCAAAAACTTATTCACAAATTGACCAAAGTCAAGTGTTGACCAAGCTAGTAACCTAATTACTTAGCCAGTCAAACAGCAGCTCCGAGATAGCAGGAATCCCTAATATCTCGGAGCACGATGTCATCGGTCACGCCCCCAACGGCTAACATCTACCCATATAAATACAACCTTAAGGATTCATAAGCAAGGGTCAAGCATTTTCCTAAAAAAGCTGTTACTTTGCTCTTTAGTAGTCAGACTTACGCACGACTTAACTCCGACCCAGCCATGCTCGACATAGTCGACTCCGAACCCTTGTTCCTACGCTCTACACATTATCCAATAACCAACGCTCGACAAACAATCACTACAGGTAGTGTTTTTCTTTTGTCTTCTACTCTAGATTCACAATCTAACCTAGGTGTCGGAGACTATTTGGCTGGCACCACCCCGGTGTCCCCAAGAGCACGACTCTCTTATTCGTTTTGCAAGTTGTCGTCCCCTCTACAATATCGACTTTAGACCTCCAGGTCATCAGCGTAGATCCGAGCATCTATAATTTGGCGTCACCGTAGGGCTCGACAGCATCTAATTACCAAACGACTGATATTCAGACACCATGGTAGAGGAATCAAACCCCATCACTTTGGAAGCCCAGCTTACAGTGCTAATGGAACAGATGAACGAGAATTCCGAAAGACTCTGGGCATTGGAAACAAAAAAAAAAAAGAAAAAGTTGTTCGCGCTGAGAACAAAGACCTGCAGACCAAGGTCAACATCTCTGACGACGTCAACCATGCCGCCACCGGGGTTCGACCATGTCTATTACGAAGTCACCACTAACCTCATGTCTGCTTTGGGGCAAACAACCCCTGCGACGCTAACCTCCAACACTCGCCATCCAATTTTCAAATTGAGGTCAAGTGTAGACGACCTGGTCGTACCTGATGGTGGTCAGGAACCGGAACACGTCGTGTCTAATTCGACTACACCAGCAACCATGAGAACTGCCACCCAGGAGGAGACAAACCAGCCAGCTCCTATTCAACAAACTCTCCCGAGTGCAGAAGTTGTTGCTCACCCAGCAATAACTGCAGCAAACATGCAAATACCACCAACGTTGCAGTCGACAGGCATAGTAAGTTCGACCTTAACTTTATCTGACCCGAACCTTGCATGTAGGTTCGCAGAAAAGGAGGCCTTAATCCAATGCATTCTTGGAATGCCGGCCTCAATTAAGAAAAGCCCGATTAACAGCTTCGTTGACTCTCCTTTTGTCGATGCTATTGCGCTTGTTGAGATGTAAAGGAAGTTCAGTTTCCCGAACATGAAGCACTATAACGGCACGATGAACCCAGACAACCACATCGCCTATGTTCATGGGAGCAATAGCCAAAGATCAGCGTGAAGCATGCATGTGCAAAGGATTTAGATCAAGCCTAGTAGGTCCAGCTCTACGTGATACACGAACCTGCCGAATAATTCAATAGCTTCGTTCGCAGAATTGAATGACATCTTCATAGAGCAATTCACCAGCAGCCAAAAACTAGAAAAACAATCAGATGACCTATACGCAATTAGCCAACATCGTGGAGAATAATTGCGCGACTACGTAGGTCAATTCAATAAAGAGAATGTGTCAATCCCCTACTGCAACCAAGCCACAACCATTTTCGCTATCAAGAAAGGACTCCTCTATAAAGAATTGACGAAATACCCATGCAAAACAATGGAGGACGTCATTGCCAAGGTATGGGCAAATGGGAAGAAGACGAAGTAAACTACACTACATTGAGGCATAACAGGAATGACGACTGACGCAGCTGTCACGTCGAGCGCAAGTCAGCTGAACGCACACCGGAGCCCTACCCAACAAGAAGTCACAGGAATGATAGACCGTGCGACAACTGTGTCTCGCGCGATAGGCAGCCTGGTCAACCAAAGAGGTCACAAGCTAAAGTGCCCGAATACAATATGAACATCGCACCTGTCGAAGTTGTCGCAGTTATTAAAAATTTGAGGAATTCAGTGAAGTGGCCAGGAAAGATGTCGAGCCCCGTAGATAAAAAGGATTTCACCAAGTGGTACGACTTCCATGGAGATCATGGACACAAAACCGAGCATTGTATCGCCCTCAAGTTTGAAGTAATTGAGATCTTGAAAAGGGGGCACTTGAATGATTATCTCACCGACAAAGGCAAAAATACTCTGGCTCGCCTAGACTAGTGCCAGAACTAATACAACATACCTCCCCCCGATCCCCCACAACACGAAAAGGTCGTAAACGTCATCACTGGCGGATCAGAGATCAGTGAAGTCTCCTACTTAGCAACCAAGCACCACACTTGACAAGCAGGCAATATAGAGGTCCATCTGAAGAGGTCAATCGAACTTGTGCTCGACCAAACCATCAGCTTCAACAATGACAAGTGCACTGAACTACTCAATCCATACCACGACGCGCTCATCATTTCCCTTTATATGGCCAACTGCTTGATAAAGCGCATCTTGATAGATAACGGTAGCTCTACAATTGTATTGTTCCTCGAAGCTCTACGTGAAATGCAGATAAACGAGTCAAGCATAATACGGCGGTCGACCGTATTAGTCAGGTTCAGCGGTGAACACAAAAATACTATTGGGGCTCCTTGTCTACGCAGAAAGCGTCAACATCAACCCCCAATTCATGGTGCTCGACTGCCTCTCAGCATATAACATCATCATGGGTCATCTTTGTGTACACGACATGAGAGCCGTACCCTCAACATACCACTAGACACTTCGCTTCCCAACCAAATGGGGAGTGCTAGAAATCTGAGGAAAGCAAAGAGTTTCTAGAGAATGTTATACCAACACCCTGAAGAACAAGCCATCATAATTAGGGTTTGACTTGGAAAGGTGTAACACCCTCTGACCCGACCCCACTGGATCGACCCAAGGAGCGCTACCCGATTGTTAAAATTCTTTTCTTAACTCACTTTATAATTTGAAAACCATTGAAAACCAAATAATTTATAATTTAAAATCCTTTCTAGTGAGCCTATCTTTCTTGTTTGAAAATTTTTGCCAGAGTTTCCTCTGTTTTTCTGACTTTCCAAAAATCCTGTTTACGTCAAAAACTCAAACAATATAAAAATCAACACTTGACAATTTCTTTTCTCAATCAAATGCGCACTCTACCGTATAGTGTGACTTTCCAAACATTTTCAAATAAAATAATACATAATCAATATTTACAAAACTTTGAAAAACGTATACCAATAAACAAATATTTACAAAACATATTTTATAACAAATTTACAAACTCCTGTGTATGCATGCATAATTATATGATATATAATCAAAATACATGTATATATAACTACCCAAAAAGTATAGTGACTCTGAATCTTCAATCTGCAGCTATCACCCCTTTAATCTTTTCCTCCGCTGGTATCTCTGTTACCTAAGCATTATAAAATCAACGCGCTAAACAATAATGCTTAGTGGGTATACACTAAAATAAATTTCAATGTAATATAAATTCATAGAATTAAAATATCGGAAATACTTAATATCATACGTAATTGATTAAAACATAATCTAACAATTATTGAATCAAACTGAGATTATAATAATTAAAACATTTTCAAAAGTTGCTAGAATAAAATTTCAATAACATTTCCTTATTTCACATCATTTTCATAGTTTTCAGTTCTTAATTGGGCCTCTGATACATATTACAGGGTTTACAGGACTGGATTACGGGTTTATACAGTCGGGCTTCCCATCTCAAAATGAAATGGTATCCCTATAGTCACAGTCGGTTCCCCATTTCAAAATGAAATGGTATCTATATTTCACAGTCGGTTTCCCATTTCAAAATGAAATGGTATCTCACAGTCGATTTCCCATTAAAATGAAATGGTATCCGTAAATTCATCATAATCATCAAATATCTCGTTGCAGTACTGCTAAATACACCCAATTGACATGTCAACCTCCTATATCCATATTTTCCCTATATATATATATCAGGGCCATTATTCAAGTATCACATTTCATATCAAATAAGTTCATTCCTTTTGAAAATCAACAATTTTAAGTTTCAATCAAAATCAATAATTATAATACCAAACAATATTCGTAAAACAATATTCGAAAATCAGGTTTTGAAAATATACGATTTCATAGAAATTCAATAATACCAAAATATTCTATAATTAATTCAAACAATATACGAAAATGAAATACGAGTGTACGAAATCCATAAATATGTTTCCAAACTCATTAAATCAAAAACATATAACGAAAAAAGATTTCAGAAATGAGTGTATACCAACCTGGATACCGTTTCTACAACAGTTTCGTTTCTGAATTTTCTTTTTCCTTCTCTTTTTCCCTTTTCTCTTTCTTTCTTCCTCCCTCCTCATTTGTTTCTCTTTCTTCTTCTTTTTCCCTTCTTCTTCTTTCTCCCTTCTTCTTCTTCCTTTCTTCTTCCTTTCTCTCTCTTCTTTTTTCTCCTCTTCTTCTTTCTTTATATTTCTTTTTCTTTTCTCTTTTTCTTTCTCTCGGCCTCTCTCTCTATTCTATTTTCTCTTGCTTCTTTGTGAAACTTCCACCGCCATCCTATTTTTTTTTTTATAAAACTTTAGCCATTGCGACCGCTTTTCGCAACATGTGGTCGCGTCACCTGGTCGGTTGCTCACTGGAATATTTTCACCGTTTTCATTGCGATCAACTATCGTGGTGTCTGGTCGCGATGTTGGTCTTGTTGCTCACTGTCCAAAATCAACATTTTCACCGCGCGCTGCTCATCGTGATCCCTGGTCGCGGTGCTTACTGTCCAAAATCATCATTTTCACCGCGAGCTGCTCATCGTGATCCCGAATCACGGTGCCTGGTCGCGGTACTCACTATCAACTTTTTCCTTTTCCCTTTATGCACTCTTTCTGGACCGTTCCACCTGGTCCACTTGTATACCTAAAAATTAATCCAAATAAACCCATTACGTTATTTTCACATAATTAACAATAATTATGGGTACTTTTCATAATTAATGAAAATTACGGATGTTACAGAAGGCCCTTACCAGATCATAAAAGTAGTCGGACAAGGTACATACAAACTGCGTGACATCGACGGTCGAGAGATCAATAACAGCTGGAACGCTATACATCTAAAACGGTACCATTTCTAAACCCATCTTTTTCTTTTTGTTTTACTTTGAATATTTTACTAACTTGAGCGTTAGAGGGCCGTTGGCCTTTACAACAACCCTACTCTCATGGCAAGTTACAGAGCTCAACCATCACACGCTCACACGAGCATAGAAGACAAGCGCACGACAAGTAGTCTCCAAGCATATAAATAAGACTTGCAGACTTGGGGGAAACAACGTCTACAATTTATGAACAATGTCTTTGTAAACTGCTCTACACATGAGCATGAAATCACTTTCTTGTAAACTGCTCTACACACAAGCATTAAAATTACATTCAACAGTTGTAAGTTTCTCTACACTGCTCCACACATAAGTTAAAATTACCTTCTTGCTGCTCTACACACGAGCTCATTTAAGTTTCGCTCGACAATTAGTGATCGCTCTACACGAGCATTTTCATTACGCTTGACAATTGTAAATTGTTTTTTCTACACTCGAGCATTTCTTACATTCAATGAGTTATAAATTACACGAGCATTAAATTGCGTTCGACAATTGTAAGTTGCTTTACACGAGCCTTTTCTCCAACGTACGACAAATTTTACATATCGCTTGACGCACGAGTTAATTACAATTTTTCGGCCAAGCATTTAACCATCTTTTCTGCTCTACATTCATACTTGTGAAATCTTAGCATAATTTGATTAACAGTATTACTCCTATATGCACGACATTTATTCTATGCTATGGAGTCAAATGGACTTTCTTGAAACGAGCAATAAGTGATCGACAAAAACTATTGCTCGACAAAAATATTTTAAACTTAGAAACAAGATTCAAACAGGGCAATTCTCGACCCAATAGAAAAAAAAAGGGCATGGAAACCCAGTTCGACACTCAGCCCCAAAAGTTAAAAAGCACTAACAAAAAAGAACTAAAACTTTAAACGCCATCGACGTCTTGTTGTTGTTGTTGTTGATCATTAAGCTGGTCGCCTCCCTATGCATGATTGGTCTTCGCATTTTCATTCGTCGTGTCCTCAACCGTTGGCGCCTCCACTCGCCCGTCAACTGCTTGATGAGTGCTCAAAAGTGATACTTATTGTCTATAATTCTTATGTATTTTGAGCATGTTTGTCTGATAATATAATTGATTTATCTAAAATTTATCTTTACTCTCAGGTTGATTAGTTAGAGAGTAAAGAAAGTGCTGAGATTGGAGTTGGACCTAACTCTAGAGCATTAAGCTAATGAAGCAAAGAGTGGGATGATGGCTTAATTTGCTATTACAGGGCCCACAACGAAGTTTAATCACTCATGACCCAAACTAAACATCCCAAAGAATGAACAAATGTTTCATTATTTTTATTGAACCAATGGGTTGGTGCCACGTGGCAGAGAAGAAAAATTTATGAGATTTAAAAGGGTTTTGATCAGACAAACAAGAGGAGATTTTTCATATTCTTTTTTATGAGAAGAAAAGGAGGACAGCCACCAAATGGAAAAGAAGAAGTTGCTTCTGCTTGCTCCGATTCTACCTTCTCTCACAAACTCCATTTTAATCTATTTTTGTATTTCTTTTCATGGAGAACTAATCTCCTAACTAAGGTGAGGGGAGAAACCTAAGATTATCTATGTATTTTGTTGGTTCAATTTAGACAAATACCTCAATGCAAATTTGGTTTTTGGTCTGTTTAATCTAATATTTAGTTTAGCTTCTTAAAATGATTGATGGGTGTTATACAATCTTATTCATAGGTTCAGTCATGATTTTCCTATCGTTTAGTAAAAACAACCATGCTTTCATGATTTTGGTGAGCCAATAGATTGTTTAGAGTTTCGACGGAATTATTTCTTGAAAGATTGTTACCATAGGTACAGGCTATGCTTGAGATTCTTCCCATAAGAAATTAGTTGTGCTTATGTGTGAACACTATCAACCGAATTTATCTTTTATATGTCCATTTTTATATAAGTTTTAAGAAAGTAATTGAATCAATAATATTGCATAGGTAATTGAAGGTGGAACCCGAAGCCTTAGTGTTTCTCATTCATAAGTTTTACTCTAAATTAGGCTCAATCGAATTGTTTTATTTTTTAGTTAATTATAATTTTGCTATCTTTCTCACTATTCTTTGTCGAACGACACTCGTTACTTCGAGTTATACTGCTACGCGACTCCTGCGTTCAGCAGTTTAGACCCAAAAAGAAAGCCCAAAATAAATAAAATAGCCTAAATAGGCCAAGCGGTCGGCAAGGACTAGGGAATAGGTCCACCGGTCAACCAAGCCCAAAAGCTTATTCACAAATTGACCAAGTCAAGTGTTGACCAAGTCAATAACCTGATCACTTAAACAGTCAAATAGCAGCCACGAGATAGCAGGAATTCCTACTATCTCAGAGCACGACATCCTCGGTGACAACGCCTTTTTTGTACCCGCAAGTATACGAGGTCGGCACAAGTAATAAAATGATGAGTAAATTATCGTCTCCACAGGGATATTTAGGCGTTGAGTACTAAAATTAACCAAGCCTATTTTTATTTGGATAATCGAAAGGTTTAAAAGAACGAATTAAAAGATAAAAATATAAAGACATAAAAATAAGCAAACAACCAATATGAAGATATTAGTTAGGGTATTTGAATTCACCTAATCCATCCAATTGAATTTCATGAAAGCACATTGTTGTAGTTTAACTATCCATGTTGATGACCGTGTTTATCTAAATTATCCAAAGTCCCCTCTCGAGGTAAATCGGACCTATTCCACATACACTAATATCCTATCTCTTGATGGTATATCCAAGTGCATGAGAATGCATTAGTCACAATAAACACCCTATGTGATCACACAAGCAAATTAGTATATCTCTATCTAATTTTACTTGTAGCGGACATTACATCGAGCACGTGATGGGCGTCTCCTCTCGATACATCACACACAACCAATTTATCATCTAAATGTAGGCCTTCACATTCAAAAGCACTAAGCACAATAATACCACTCAACAACACAATAATCAACCACAACAAATTAAACAATCAATTCATTCAATCATTATAGAATAAGATCCATCAAAACCCCAACTTACAAGTTTAGTTCATAATCAAGGTTTATAATAATTAAACTAAATTAAATTAACTAAAACAATTAAAATAAAGCGAGACGGATTAAATGGAGGAATATGCTAGGAGGTCACACGGTTCCAATCATGGAAATGTAAAACATATTGATTATTATTAAGCACATAATATCATGAAATAATATAACAATATATATTCATAATCAATAACTCACAAAATCCATTTATGATTCGCACACCTAACACAACATCTAACTACTCATTCAATCGAATAAAAATGCAAGGAAAGATTAAGGATGCGATACAACCCATTCGAAGATGCAAAGACTCGAAATCCGCTCATTTTCGGCTTAGATTTCTTCACCATCGATCTTCGTCTCTTCTTGATGATTAATCAATGAAATCGCAAAACTAGTGAAGTGTTGATGATTGGGTGATGTTGGTTGTGTTTTGTGGTGAAAGGGATGATGGAAAAATGGCCAAGATTACACCAAGGGGCTGCTGGAACCGCACCTGCACGAGCTCTCCCTTTTTTGCTCGTTTTCTTCTTATAGTGGCAGCTAAGACTGTTGATTTTGTGGCCACCGCGAGCACCACCACGACCTGAGGTCGCACTGTCTTGATCACGGTGCCCACAGGTTCTGGTTCATCACTACAGTGCGAGGAAGATGGCGAGGAGGACTGGTCACGCCGCTGCTCGCTTCTCTCACTTGTTTTAGTTGATTTCTTCACCGCGAGCAGCTGCAAGCTGTGGTCGTGGGCTGTGAATTGCGATGCTCCCTGGTCTGCTGATTCTTCTTCACCGCGAGCTAGGGGACGTGAGCAACGGTCGCGTTGCTTCCTCGTTTCACAGGCTGGGTCGCCTGCAAGTTCTTCAGCGCGAGCAGTACCGCGAGGAGAAGCTGGTCGCAAGACATGCACATTGGCTTTTCTGGTTTTTTTTTTTTTGTTTTTATTTCATCAAAACGACGCCGTTTTGCACCAGCTCTTTGGTGCCAAAACAGCGCCGTTCCACTAAAGTCAGAAACCTTTGGTGCAAAACGCACCATTTCACTTAAGTTTGGTTGAACTTTTTAAAATTGCAGTTTTGCCCCAGAACTTTAACATGATTTCATCAAGGCCCTTCCACCAAGTTATTGATATATAAAATCATCACTTGGGTCCCTAAACCTGCACACTCAACGAAAACACGTCAAAAGCACCAAAAATACTCAAGAATACAATTAAAAGATACAGTTTAAGGGATATAAAAATACACACATTATTGACCGATCACTCGGTCACGCCCCCAACGGCTAACATCTACCCCTATAAATACAACCCTATGGCTTCATAAGCAAGGGTCAAGCATTTTCCTGACAAAGATGTTACTCTGCTCTTTAGTAAGACTTACGAACGACTTAACTCTGACCCAGCCACGCTCGACATAGTCGACTCTGAACCCTTGTTTCTACACTTGACACATTATCCAATAACCAATGCTCGACACACAATCGCTCCAGGTAGTGTTTTTCTTTTGTCTTCTACTCTAGATTTACAATCTAACTTGGGCGTCAGAGACTATTTGGTTGGCACCACGCCGGTGTCCTAAAGAGAACGACTCTCTTATTCGTTTTGCAGATTGTCATCCCTTCTACAACATCGACTTTAGACCTCCAGGTCATCAGCGTCTGAGCATCTACGCACATTTAGTTAATTTATTAATGTACTTCTATATTTCGTTTGTTCCATTTTGGTTGATTTACGTGTATACTTCCATATTTTGTTAATTTACTTGTATACTTTTATATTTAGTTAATTTACTTACATATTTCTATTATTGGTTAATTCTACATATATTAAATTTATTTGTGTATTTTTATATTTGGTTAATTTACTTGTATAATTCTATTTCTTTATTTTATATTTAGATAATTAATTTGTATACTTCTATATTTACTTAATTTCATATTACGCAAGAATAATAATGTTACATATTTCAATTATAATTTATCCCAACTTTTGATGTGAGACGTGAATTCAACTTACTTGAAAGTATACATTATAATTTTTTATAATTTTTCTCACATGTAGTGGCGTAACCACAGAATATTTATAGGCTTGGCCATGTTAGTTTTTTCAAAATAATATTTATATAAGAAAAAAAAATCTCTACTTGGTTTCTATTAAAACATGATGAGTCAATATATAATAGATGAATTAATCTATCAATCAATAAAAAAACTTTTAACTTTTTTTTTATTAATATATAATAGATGAATTATTCAGAAAGTGGATATATATTTTTATATTTATGAAATCCGTAAACTTGGTGAATGTGGCCAAGTGAGTGAAACGCATTAAAAATTGTTTGTCTGCATTATTTCCATCTTATTTGCTGGTATCCTTTAACATTATTCTTCAAAAAATGCGTGGGGTGCATATTACTAAAATGAGTATCATCAAATGATTACTAACTAGAAAGACAATATTAATAATTAGTATTGTATCATCTATCATCTATCCTGGGTGATGCATTTTCTATTGCATTTTACTTATTTTTTTGAATTTTTGTAATAGGTTCATGCATTTTGTTTGGGGTAATTAAGGCTAATTATGTCCCTCCTAATTAGGTGTACTTATTTTATTTTATTAATAAACAATTTCTCGTACTTGAATTTTTGTAATAGGTTCATGCATTTTGTTTGGGGTAATTAAGGCTAATTATGTCCCTCCTAATTAGGTGTACTTATTTTATTTTATTAATAAACAATTTGTCGTACCATCGAGAGGTTCGCTCAAAAAAGAAAACCATATTATTGAATTTCAAAAGGGCATGCTTCATTTATTTTCAAAAACATTTCTCTTTAACAGAATGGTGAATAATAAAAAATAAGTTTTATTATAATAATCTGAAAATAAGATGTCCAAAAAGATAGAACGTCGTCGTTTTGTCCCTTGGTGTCGAGAATGCTCTCAATACCACTCCTGACCCATTTGCATCAAGAATACTCTCGACACCACTGCTTATCCTTTAGTGATGAGAAATCACTTAACACCACCTTTATGCCACGATGTCGTCCTCCATTGTTTTGCATGGGTATTTCATCAGTTCTTTGTAGAGGAGTCCTTTCTTGATAGCGAAAATGGTTGTGCTTGGTTGTAGTGGGGAATTGACACATTCTCTTTATTGAATCGACCTACGTAGTCGCGCAATAATTCTCCACAATGTTGGCTGATTGTGTATAGGTCATCTGATTGTTTTTTCAGTTTTTGGTTGCTAGCGAATTGCTCGACGAAGATGTCGTTCAATTCTACGAACAAAGCTATTGAATTATTCGGCAGGTTCGTATACCACGTAGAGCTGGACCTACTAGGCTTGATCCAAATCCTTTGCACATGCATACTTCGCGCTGATCTCTGGGTATTGCTCCCATGAACATAGGTGATGTGGTCGTCTGGGTCCATCGTAGTGCTTCATGTTTAGGAAACTGAACTTCCTTTGCATCTCAACAAGCGAGATGGCATCGATGAAAGAAGTGTCAGCGAAGCTGTTGATCGAACTTTTCTTGATTGAGGCCAGCATTCCAAGAATTCATTGGATTAAGGCCTCTATTTTTGCGAACCTGTATGCAAGTTCCGAGTCAGATAAAGTTGAGGTCAAGGTTACTATACCTGTCTACTACAACATTGGTGGTGCTTGCATGTTTGCTGCAGTTATTGCTGGGTGAGTGACAACTTCTGCACTACTCGAGAGAGTTTGTTGTATAGGAGCTGGCTGGTTTGTCTCCTCTTGGGTGGCAGTTGTCATGGTTGCTGGCGTAGTCGAATTAGGCATGATGGGTTTAGGTTCCTGACCGCGGTACGACAAGGTCGCTTGCATTTGACCTCAATTTGAAAATTGGATGGCGAGCGTTGGAGGTCAGCGTCGCAAGGGTTATTTACCCTGAAGCAGATGTGGGGTTAGTGTTGACTTCGTAACGAACATGACTGATCCCCGGTGACGTCAGGGATGTCAACCTTGGTCTACAGGTCTTTGTTCTCAATGAGAACAACTTTTTTTTTTTTTTTTAGCTTCCAATGCCCAGAGTCGTTCGAAATTCTTGTTCATTTGCTCCGTTGGCACCACGAGTAAGGCTTCCAAATTGATGGGGTTTGATTCCTCTACCATGGTGTCTGAATATCGATCCTTTACTACTTAGATGCTATCGAGCCCCACAGTGGGCACCAAGTTATAGATGTTCGGATCTACGCCGATTGCCTGGAGGTCTAAAGTCGATATTGTAGAGGGGACGACAACTTGCAAAACGAATAAGAGAGTCGTGCTCTTTGGGACAACAGGGTGGTGCCAGCCAAATAGTCTCCGACACCTAGGTTAGATTGTGAATCTAGAGTAGAAGACAAAAGAATTATACTACTTGGAGCGATTGTGTGTCGAGCGTTGGTTATTGGATAACGTATAGAGCGTAGGAACAAGGGTTCGGAGTCGACTATGTCGAGCGTGGCTGGGTCGGAGTTAAGTCGTGCGTATGTCTGACTACTAAAAAGCAGAGTAATAGCTCTTTTAAGAAAATGCCTGACCCTTGCTTATGAAGACATAAGGTTGTATTTATAAGGGTAGATGTTAGCCGTTGGGGGCATGACCGATGACATCATGCTTCGAGATATCAGGGATTCCTGCTATCTCAGAGCTACTATTTGACTGTTTAAGTGATCAGGTTACTGACTTGGTCAACACTTGACTTTGGTCAATTTGTGAATAAGTTTTTGGGCTTGGTTTACCGGTGGACCTATTCCCTGGGCCTTGTTGACTGCTGGGCTTGTTTAGGCTATTTTATTTATTTTGGGCTTTCTTTTTGGGTCTAAGCTTTTTGGACTATTTTTGACCCCTACAATGTGAAATTAACAAGAAATAGAAATATACAAATAAATTAACCAAATGCAGAGGTATAAAGATAAATTAACAAAATATGAAAATATACACATAAATGATAAATCAGTCACATATAGAACTAACAAAATATAGAAGTATCCAAGTAAATTATCTAAATGTGGAATTAACCAAATATAGAAGTATGCAAATAAATTAACTAAATATGGAATTATACAAGTAAAGTAACTAAATATGAAATTAATAAAATATAGAAGTATACAAATAAATTAATCAAATATAGAATATACAGGTAAAATTAACCAAATATGAAAGTATACACGTAAATCAACCAAAATATGATTAAAAAATATAGAAGTATACAAGTGAATTAAGTAAATGTCAAATTAACTAAATATAGAAGTATACAAATGAATTAATCAAATATAGAAGTACACAAATAAATTAACTATATATGAAATTAACCAATATAAAAGTATGCAGGTAAATTAACCACGTATGGAAATATACAAAAAACTTAACCAAATATGGAATTAACTAAATATAGAAATAGACAAGTAAATTAACTAAATACAGAAGTATACAAGCTGTGTGATCGTATACGATCATGTTTCGAACGTGCCATACACCAGAGCAATTTATAACTATATTATAGTATATTTAATTTAATTACTAAAGTTTAATTCCAATTTAAAAAAAAAATAAATTGAATAACTAGTACTATACTAAAAGGTATTATTTCATTATTATTATTTTTTTGAAAAGGTATTATTTCATTATTTGATAATTTATTTTTAATTCGCGTAAAACTTTTTCCACAACAAACTTCTTTAAAGACAATTGTTTTTTTGATAGTCTATCAAATAGACAAATAGAAAGTGCACTAACCACCTGAATTATTAGTGAACAAAAAAAAAACATTTTTCTTTGTACTTATCGAGTTTGATAACATACTTATTAATTGTGAATTTGTAATATTTATTAAATTTACATATATAAGATTAGTTTAAGATCAAATTGATTTGAGCTGGGGTATTTAAACACTTTCATACTGCTTTTATTATTCGTTATGACAATGCCGCAAAATCATTCATCATAGTGTGTAATTGTATCTTATGACGGAGTGTCGCCGTCAAATAATTTCTTCATAATAAAACTTTTATGAATAGAAAACACTTTCATATTGCATGCTATTATGCCTTACGCCGGGGTGTCACCGTCGAATCATGTCCCTCCAGTGACTTTCAAGATAAATACAGACGATCTCTCATTTCTGCTCATGAGGCAAAACATTTCTGATGATCTCAAACTTCTTTTACTGTTTTCATAGTATGAGAAATGAGAAAATTCATCATTTTAAGAGAAATGTTTCAATGGGAGGAAACCACGGTATTTGAATATAATTACAATCGGTTCAATAACTTACCAGAATTCACAAGCATACTTTGGAAATCAATTATGTATGTTTTCTCATCATCTCTCTCTCTTTCTCTCTTTCCCTATGTAGATTTTTTAAATTATGAAATTTTGTCTTGATTTTTGTATTGGATAATTGATCAATAGAATTCTTGAATCTAAATATTGCAGGACATCAACCCAGATTCATATATTATACCGTTGATGGGTTTTTCAGAGTTCTAGAGTCTGCTACAACTCCTTGTATATGAACCTTTCCATCTCACACTTCATGGTGGAGCTGCTTGATGTGGTCTCGCAGGATCTACCATGTCCATAACCCTAGCCATAATTATAACCATAGCCATAACCATAATTATACCCATTACCATAACCATTATGTAAACCATTAGCATATATGCATTCGAAATGACTGGCGATAAATTTGTGCTTCTCCTATTAACTATTGTAAATTATGACGTTTTTATATTATATATGAATGTACTAAAATATAATTCAGTATCTTATTTGTAATGTTATGGATTTCACTAAATAAGAGATTTTTTATTATTCTTTTTCTGAATTATATGGACAATTAATTGAAACAAAAAAGTAACAATTTTTTTATTGATTGATTGATTGATTCACATATTATATATTAACTGATCTTGTTTCGATAGAAATTACATAGAGATTTTTTTGTTATATAAAAATTGTTTTTAAACATCGAACTTAGCCAAGCCTAAAAATAGTATGTGCTACACTACAACTCTAAAAGAGAGAAAAAAAATCATAATTTACATCTCAAGTAAGTTAAATTCATAACACATAAAAAGTTGGGATAGAGCATCATTGTTGTATTGTCATATGAAATTAATTAAATATAAAAGTACTCAAATAAATTAACCAAATTTAAAAATCAAACAAATATAAAATTAAGCAATAGAAGTATACAAGTAATTAACTATGTACATAATTAATCAAATTAGAAGTGTATGTACAAATAAATTAACCAAATATAGTATACAAGTCAATTAATTATATACATACTCAACTAAATATAAAAGAATTATACAAGTAAATTAACCAAATATAAAAATACACAAATAAATTTAATATATGTAGAATTAACCAATAATAGAAGTATGTAAGTAAATTAACTAAATATAAAAGTATACAAGTAAATTAACAAAATATGGAAGTATACACGTAAATCAACCAATATGGAACTAACAAAATATAGAAGTATATTAATAAATTAACTAAATGTGAAATTAATGAGAAATAGAAATATACAAATTAAATAACAAAATATAGAATTATACAAGTAAATTAACTAAATGCAGAAGTATAAAGATAAATTAACAAAATATGAAAATATACACAGAAATCAGTCACATATAGAACTAACAAAATGTAGAAGTATCCAACTAAATTAACTAAATGTGGAATTAACCAATTATAGAAGTATACAAATAAAATAACTAAATATGGAATTATAAAAGTAAAGTAACTAAATATGAAATTAATAAAATATAAACGTATACAAATAAAATAATCAAATATAGAATATACAGCCTTTCAAAAAAAAAATATAGAATATACAGGTAAATTAACCAAATAAGAAAGTATACACGTAAATCAACCAAAACATGATTAAAAAATATAGAAGTATACAAGTGAATCAAGTAAATGTCAAATTAACTAAATATAGAAGTATACAAATGAATTAATCAAATATAGAAGTACACAAATAAATTAACTATATATGAAATTAACCAATATAAAAGTATGCAAGTAAATTAACCACATAAGAAAATATATAGAAAAATTAACTAAATATAAAAATAGACAAGTAAATTAACTAAAAATAGAATTAATAAAATATAGAAGTGTACAAGTAAATTAACTAAATATAGAAGTATACAAGTTGTGATCGTATACGATCATGTTTCTAATTTGCCAACTATATTGTAGTAGATTTAATTTAATTACTAAAGTTTAATTCCAATTTTAAAAAATAACTAAAACTGAATAACTAGTACTATACTAAAAGGTATTATTTCATTATTTGATAATTTATTTTTAATATGCGTAAAACTTTTCCCACGACAATCTTGTTTAAAGATAATTGTTTTTTGATAGTCTATCAAATAGATAAATAGAAGTGCACTAACAGCTGAATTATTAGTGAATGTGTGAAAAAAAAAAAGATAATTTTTTTTGTACTTATCCGGTTTGATAATTACTTGTGAATTTGTAATACTTGTTAAATTTACATATAAAGGATTAGTTTAAGATCAAAATGATTTGAGTTGATAGGGTATTTAAACACTTTCATAATGCTTTTATTATACGTTATGACAATGCGGCGATGCCGCCAAATCATTCATCATAATGTGTAATTGTATCTTATGATGGATCGTTGTCAAATAATTTCTTCATAAGAAACTTTTATGAATACAAACGCTTTCATATTGCAAGCTATTATACCTTATGTCGGAGTGTCACCATCGAATCATGTCCTCCTAGTGACTTTCAAGATAAATTATGATGATCTATCATTTCTGCTCAAGAGGCAAAACATTTCTGATGATCTCAAATTTCTTTTATTGTTTTCATAGTATGAGAAGTGAGAAAATTCATCATTTTAAGAGAACTGTTTCAATAGGAGGAAAACACAATATTTGAATACTATCACAATCGGAACAATAACTTACCAGATTTCACAAGCATACTTTAGAAATCAATTATGTATGTTTTCTCATCCTCTCTCTCTCTTTCTCTCTTTCCCTAAGTGCCGATCCTAGGGTTGGAAATCTGATATGGGACATTTACAGCAGGTAACCCCGTTGGTGTCCAACTCTGATCTAATGTTCGGCGGGCAGCCCCGTTGGTGTCCAATGCCGAACAACCCGTAATCCAGTCCGATAAATTATGTTATGTATGTTAGGAGTCCAGTATAAAAAAACGATTTGTTATATGAAAGCATTTTAGAAATTATGAAGATTTTATCTATTAATTGATTTTGAATACTGTATGTGTTGAGTATATGATTTGATTTGACATAAGCCCCATACATTATTTATATATATGTTATTTATATTTTCGATAAATAGATAAAATTATTTGATATAGTATATCTGGATATACAATTTTGTGTACACCCACTAAGCAATCTGTTTAGCGTGTTGAGTTTTCTCACACGTAGATAAAAGAGGTTTCAAAGGAGATAAAGACAAAGAAGAGTAGAGACTGCAGGAGCAGAGTCCAGAGTCACATCGTTCCTATATATATATTTGGTAGTCATTTTGTAATAAGTATATATGTTTTAATACAACATGCATAAACAGAAAATGTTTGTACATATTTGAAGAAATTCCGCTGTGTAAATATTTTATTATATGTTTATGTTATTTGAATATTTATAAATTGATTTGGTAAGTCGTACTAAATTTGGAAGAGTGCGCAAAAGTGATTTGAGAATTTAGAAGTGTTGATTTTAATGAATTTTAACTGTAAACAGGTTTTGGAAAGTCAGAAAAACAGAGGAAACTCTGACAAGATTTTCAAAAATTTATTTGGACCATTTTCAAATGTTTTTAATATAGTTTTAAGTTATGGTTATATAAAATTAAAATAGAGATTTCGGTATATAGTAGTGCTCCCTGATTCGGTTCGAGTGATTTGGGTCAGGGGGTGTTACAGTTTTTGGTATCAGAGTAATGGTTTAGGCATTCCTAGACCAGAGCAAAATATTTTGTATATGCATGCATTGTAGAAAAGAAAAATAGGAAGATGTGACTCTAATCTGTAGAATTCCTCTTCTGTCTTATATAGGATAAAGAAAGAAATGGAACTATCTGGAGATAATATTGATAGTCCTGCCAGTGTAGCTGGGGGAGCTAGAGGATATTCAGTAAGCCTAGGGGTGGTTGGACCAGAGATGCAGGGTTAGCCAATTAATATGCAACATATGGCAGAATTTTTCCAGAATATGGCTAGAGCAACGCCACGAAGGTCAACAATAGAAAGGTTGGCCAAATACAGACCTACAGATTTCTATGGTAGAAGAGAGGAAGATGCATCTACTGCAGAGCATTGGTTTGAGCGGACTGAGCGGATATTACAACAGTTACATTACACGCCAGAGGTGAGTCTGGAGTGTGCAGTTTCTTTATTACAGGAGGACGCTTACCAGTCGTGAACCTGCATTGTTCAGACAGTACGGCCTGAGGAATGAACTTGGGAATTTTTCCAGAGAGAGTTCCGAAGAAAGTGTGTTGGCCGTATCTATATAGAGAATATGAAAAGAGAGTTTGTGAACTTGAAGCAGAGACAGGTGACTGTCACCGAGTATGAACGGGAATTTATCAGGTTAAGCAAGTATGCGAATGAGATGGTGACTACGGATGAGAATAGATGCAAGAGATTTTAAGATGGACTGAATGATTATATACGTCTTCAGGTTACAGCCTTTGAAATGGTAGATTTTCCCAGATTAGTATCAGCAACCCTTAATGTTGAAAGGGTTCGAAAAGATTAACAGGCCAGGAAGAACTAGAGTCAGCAGAGAAGAGGTTCAGGACAGTCTAGTTTGTCCCAGCAATCTAGTAAGAGATTTAGGGGACCTCAGACTAGTGGACAAAGGTAGACACAGAGACCACTAGTTATAGTTAGACCAGGATAGTCGGTTACCTTAATGGCTAGTGCTCTTGGAAGTACAGCGAGAGGACCAGCCTTAGCACCTTGTGAGCACTGCGAGAAGTAGCATCTGGGAGAGTGTTGAAGATTGACTGGAGCCTGTTTTAGCTATGGATCCCACGATCATTTCCTGAGGGATTGTCCATAGAATTAGACTGCTTCTGCTATGCCATCAGAGAGATCAGTTCCTACTGTTTCTAGAGGGAGGTGACCCAGTCAGATAGGGACTGAGGCTAGCAGGCATAGAGGAGCAGCAGAGTCTACAGGGAGACAGGATAGTTGTGCCCCAGCTCGAGCCTATGTTGTTAGGGCTCAGGAGAATAGAGATGCACCAGATGTGATTACTGGTATGATTTCTATTTTTGATATTACTGTAATTGCATTGATAGATGCCGGATCTACACATTCATACATATGTGATGCCATGCTGAGAAATAGAAATTTGAAAATTGAATCTACTGAGTATGATATAGTGGTAAGTAATCCTTTAGGGCACAGTGTGATTGTAAACTATGTATTTAGAAATTGTCCTATCGAAATTCAAGGGTATGAATTTCTGGGTGATTTGATGGAATTGCCATTCCATGACTTCGATGTGATATTGGGCATGGATTGGTTATCCAGACACTAGGTTATGATTGATTGTAGTTTGCAGAGAGTAATGCTTAGACTAGTAGATGGTACAGAGGTGATAATGGTGAGGGATAAGAGGGATTATCTCTCCAATGTTACTCCAGCCATTACTGCTCAGACATTGATCAGAAAAGGGTGTGAAGCTTATTTAGCACATGTGGTCAATTCACGGATGGTTGATTCTAGTTTTCAGAATATACCTACCGTTTGTGATTTTCTGGATGTGTTTCCAAAAGAACTCCCTGAATTACCACTGGAGAGAGAGAGGTGGAATTTGTGATTGATGTGATACCAGGTACCATTCCAGTATTGATTACTTCGTACAGGATGGAACCTGCAGAATTGAAAGAATTGAAGATACAATTACAAGAATTGTTAGATAAATGATTCATTCGACCTAGTGTTTCCCCGTAGGGAGCACAAGTATTGTTTGTGAAGAAGAAAGATGGGTCGATGAGATTGTGTATTGATTACAGGCAACTGAATAAGCTTACCATTAAGAATAAATACCCGTTGCCTAGAATTGATGATTTATTTAATCAGTTGAGAGGAGCCAGTGTCTTCTCGAAAATTGATCTCAGATCGATATATCATCAGTTGAGGGTGAAAGACTCTGATGTTCAGAAAACAGCTTTCCGAACACGATACGGACACTATGAATTCGTAGTGATGCCATTTGGGTTGACTAATGCACCAGCAGCCTTTATGGATTTGATGAATCGTATATTCCGTCCATATTTGGATCAATTTGTGGTGGTATTCATCGATGATATTTTGATATTCTTAGAGTCCGGAAGAACATGATCGACATCTCCAAATAGTGTTACATATTTTGAGCAAAAAAAAGTTGTATGCCAAGCTTAGTAAATGTGAATTCTAGTTTAATGAAATTGCTTTTCTGGGACATGTAGTATCAACTAATGGTATTAAAGCTGATGCCAAGAAGATTGAAGCAGTTATGGAATGGAAGCCTCCTAAAAATGTTACGGAAATCAGAAGGTTTCTAGGCTTAGCCGGATATTATAGACGATTTGTAAAAGGATTTTCATCCATAGCCACTCCTTTGACTAAATTACTGCACAAGAAGCACCAATTTTAGAAATGCCATTTTCTTCGAAAATTTATTTAGATCATTTTCAAATGTTTTTAACATAGTTTTAAGTTATGGTTATATAAAAGTAAAATAGAGATTTCGGTATATAGTAGCGCTCCTTGATTCGGTCTAAGCGATTTAGATCAGGGGGTGTTACAAGCATAGTCCAAAGATGGAAGAGCTCGACGAAATTCAAATCCATCCAGACTACCCCGAGCATAAAGTCCAGATCGGGTCGCTCCTCAACCCAGTCATCAGAGCTCGACTAATCGACTGTTTAGCTCGACAGTACGATTGCTTTATTTGGTCACATGCTGACATGACAGGTATAGACCCCAATGTCATGGTCCATGAGCTTTAAGTCGACCCCCTACATCAAACCAGTTAAACAAAAACGACGAAAACTCGCCCCTGAGCAAAACAAAGTGATCAACGAAGAAATACAGAAATTGATCGACATCGATTTAGTAAGAGAAGTCCACTATCCTGACCGGCTGGCAAACATATATGAGGGATGGATCTGATTGAGCCCTTGGCCTTTTGTATAGCTTGCCTTTGATAACATCGATTTAGTAAGATAAGTCCACTATCCTGAGCGGCTGGCAAACGTATATGAGGGATGGATCTGATTGAGCCCTTAGCCTTTTGTCTAGCTTGCCTTTTGTATAACTTTCGCTTTAAGTCTGCGTGCTTCATTTCGGTCGGTTAGGAGTGTGTCTTTGATGAGATAGTCGAGCAGAAGGGTCAATGTTGATTGGGACGAATTCCTGTTGGCCATTGTAAGTCAACCAGTGGTATGCTCTTGGGCTCGATGGTTTGAATTGTAACACCCCCCCGACCCGACCCGACTGGATCGACCCAAGGAGCGCTACCGGGTTTTTAAAACTGTACTTAATTCACTTTATAAAATTTCAAACAGTGAAAATCATATAACTTATATGGTTCTAGTGAGCCCATCAAAAATTAAAATTTCGGCAGAGTTTCCTTTATTTTTCGGATTTCCCAAAAACCTGTTTTCAATAAAACAATATAATACAATATAAATCCAACACTTCTATATCCAAGTTTTCAAATCGTTGCGCACTCTGCCGTTTAGTGCGACTTCCAATCATTTTCAAATAAAACATATATAAGTAGTAGTTACAAACATTTGCAAAGAATATAAATCATAAAACACATATTACAATATATATATATATATATATATATATACAGGTCGAATTACAGATTTCTGTATATGCATGCTTAACTAAATACAATATACCATTAAAATTCAATTATAACTACTCAAAAGAAACTGTGACTCTGGACCTTCAATCTGCTGTTACTTCTTCTCTATCCTTTATTTCTCCCTGTGTCTCTGATACCTGGTTTCCATTTTTCGCACAGTTTCTCTTCTGGATTTTCTTTTTCCTTTCTATTTCCTTTTTCTCTCTTCTTCTTCTTCTTCTTCTTCTCTCTCTTCTTCTTCTTCTTCTCTTCTTCTTCTTTTTCTTTCTTTCTCGGTCTCTCTCTTAGTCTCTCTTCTCTCTGTTTTCTTCTTTTCTGTTTTCTTAGGGTTTTCTGCGACGAATTATTTTTTTTTTATAATTTTTCAGTCGTCGCGACCTGTGGTCGCGGTGACCAGGTCGCGTTGCTCTCTGGAGCAACTCCACCGCCTTTATCGCGATCACCCTTCGCGATACCCTGGTCGCGATGGTGGTCACGATGCTCACTGCCAGCATTTTCACTTTTTCATCGCGAGCCAGTCATCGCGATCTGTGGTCGCGGTGACTGGTCGCGGTGCTCACTGCCAAGAATCACCATTTTTCATCGCGAGCAGCTCATCGCGATCTGTGGTCGCGATGGCCAGGTCGCGATACTCACTGTCTCAGTTTTTCACTCCAAGGAACCATCTGATCCACCTGGAAACCATCAAAATAACTTTTAATTACATTTACACCCCTCAACTCTTAAATATTTTTATCCACATATTCAAAATTACTTACTCGAAATTCGGGATGTTACATGAATGGCCGACCCTCGATTAATTAAGGCATCTGCATGCGCGTATTCCGATCTTGGTATTTGTTCGAGCTCGAATTGTTCAAATTGTCCAAGCATTTAAAGAAGGAGAATGGGTATTACGTCAAGTATTCCAAAACTCCAAGGAACCAGGAGCCGGCAAAATCAGTCTGACCTGGGAAGGCCCTTACCAGATTAGAAACATAGTCGGACAAGATGCATACAAACTGCTTGACATTGACGATCGAGGGATCAACAACAACTGGAACGCTATACATCTAAAACAGTACCATTTTAAACCCATCTTTTTCTTTTTGTTTTACTTTGAATATTCTACTAACTTGAGCGTCAGAGGACCGTTGGCCGTTATAGTAATCCTGCTCTCATGGCAAGCTATAGAGCTCGACCATCACACGCTCACACGAGCATAGAAGACAAGTGCACGACACGTAGTCTCCAAGCATATAAATAAGACTTGTAGACTTGGGGGAAACAACATCTACAATTTATGAACGACGTCTTTGTAAATTGCTCTACACATGAGCATGAAATCACTTTCTTGTAAATTGCGCTACACACAAGCATTAAAATTACATTCAACAGTTGTAAGTTTCTCTACACTGCTCCACACATAAGTTAAAATTACCTTCTTGCTGCTCTACACACGAGCTCATTTAAGTTTCGCTCGACAATTAGTGATCGCTCTACACGAGCATTTTCATTACGCTTGACAATTGCAAATTGTTTTTTCTACACTCTAGCACTTCTTACATTCAATGAGTTATAAATTACACGAGCATTAGATTGCGTTCAACAATTTTAAGTTGCTTTACACGAGCCTTTTCTCCAACGTACGACGAATTTTACATATCGCTTGACGTACTAGTTAATTACAATTTTCGGCCAAGCATTTAACCATCTTTTCCGCTCTACATTCATACTTGTGAAATCTTAGGATGATTTGATCAACAGTAGTACTTCTATACGCACGGCATTTAATCTATGCTACGGAGTCAAATGGACTTTCATGAAACAAGCAAACAGGGCCAAAACTATTGCTCGACAAAAATATTTTAAACTTAGAAACAAGATTCAAACAGGGCAATTCTCGACCCAAAGAAAATAAAGGGGCATGGAAACCCAGTTCAACACTTAGCCCCAAAAGTTAAAAAGCACTAAGGCCACGTTCGACAAAAAAGAACTAAAAATTTAGATGTCCTCAACGTCTTGTTGTTGTTGTTGATCATTGAGCTGGTCGTCTCCCTGTGCATGATTGGTCTTCGCATTTTCATTCGTCGTGTCCTCAACTGTCGGCACCTCCACTCGCCCGTCAGCTGCTTGATGAGTGCTCAAAAGTGATATTTATTTTCTATAATTCTTATGTATTTTGAGCATATTTGCCTGATAATATAATTGATTTATCTAAAATTTATCTATACTCTCAGGTTGATTAGTTAGAGAGTAAAGAAAGTGCTAAGATTGGAGTTGGACCTAACTTTAGAGCATTAAGCTGATGAAGCAAAGAATGGAATGATGGCTTAATTTGATATTGCAGGGCCCACAATGAAGTTTAATCACTCATGACCCAAACTAAACATCCCAAATGTTTCATGATTTTAAGTGAATCAATGAGGTGGTGCCACGTGGCAGAGAAGAAAACTTTATGAGATTTAAAAGGGTTTTGATCAAACAAATAAGAGGAGATTTTTCATATTCTTTTTTATGAGAAGAAAAGGAGAACAGCCGTCGAACAGAAGAGAAGAAGTTGCTCCCGCTTGCTCCGATTCTACCTTCTCTCACAAACTCCATTTTAATCTATTTTTGTATTTCTTTTCATGGAGAACTAATCTCCTAACTAAGGTGAGGGGAGAAACCTAAGATTATCTATGTATTTTGTTGGTTCAATTTAGATAAATACGTCAATGCAAATTTGGTTTTTGGTCTGTTCAATCTAATATTTGGTTTAGCTTCTTGAAATGATTGATGGGTGTTATACAATCTTATTCATAGGTCCAATCATGATTTTCCCATCGTTTAGTAAAAACAACTATGCTTTCATGATTTTGGTGAGCCAATAGATTGTTTAGAGTTTCGACGAAATTATTTCTTGATAGATTGTTGCCGTAGGTATAGGCTATGCTTGAGATTCTTCTCATAAGAAATTAGTTGTGTTTATGTGTGAACACCATCAACCGAATTTATCTTTTCTATGTCCATTTTTATGTAAGTTTTAAGAAAGTAATTGAATCAATAATATTGCATAGGTAATTGAAGGTGGAACCTGAAGCCTTAGTGTTTCTCATTCATAAGTTTTACTCTCAATTAAGCTCAATCAAATTGTTTTATTTTTTAGTTAATTATAATTTTGCGATCTTTCTCACTGTTCTTTGTCGAACAACACTCGTTACTTCGAGTTATACTGCTACGTGACTCCTGCACTCGGCAGTTTAAACCCAAAAAGAAAGCCTAAAATAAATAAAATAGCCTAAACATGCCCAGCGGTCGACAAGGCCTAGGGAATAGGTCCACCGGTTAACCAAGCCCAAAAGCTTATTCACAAATTGACCAAGTCAGTAACCTGATCACTTAAACAGTCAAATAGCAGCTCCTAGATAGCAGGAATCCCTGATATCTCGGAGCACAACGTGCTCGGTCACACCCCCAACGGCTAACATCTACTCCTATAAATACAACCCTATGGCTTCATAAGCAAGGGTCAAGCATTTTCCTGACAAAGCTGTTACTTTGCTCTTTAGTAAGACTTACGAACGAATTAACTCTAAGCCAGCCACGCTTGGCATAGTCGACTCTGAACCATTGTTTCAACGATTGACACATTATCCAATAACCAACGCTCGACACACAATCGCTCTAGGTAGTGTTTTTCTTTTGTGTTCTACTCTAGATTTACAATCTAACTTGGGCGTCAGAGACTACTTGGTTGGCACCACCCTGGTGTCCAAAAGAGCACGACTTTCTTATTCATCTTGTAGGTTGTCATCCCCTCTACAACTTCAACTTTAGACCTCCAGGTCATCAGCGTTTGAGCATCTACTCACATTTAGTTAATTTATTAATATACTTCTATTTTTTGTTTGTTCCATTTTGGTTGATTTACGTGTATACTTCCATATTTTGTTAATTTACTTGCACACTTCTATTATTGGTTAATTCTACATATATTAAATTTATTTGTGTATTTTTATATTTGGTTAATTTACTTTTATAATTCTATTTCTTTATTTTATATTTAGATATTTGATTTGTATACTTCTATATTTACTTAATTTCAAATTACGCAAGAATAATAATGTTAGATATTTCAATTATAATTTATCCCAACTTTTGATATGAGACGTGAATTCAACTTACTTGAAAGTATACATTATAATTTTTCTCACATGTAGTGGCGTAACCACAGAATATTTATAGGCTTGACTATGTTAGTTTTTTCAAAATAATATTTATATAAGAAAAAAAATCTCTACTTGGTTTCTATTAAAACATGATGAGTCAATATATAATAGACGAATCAATCTATCAATCAATAAAAAAAAATTTAACCTTGTAGTTGACGCCGAGAACTCAATTACAAGCAGCACAGTTCAAAGACATTCACCCACTGTAGTTGTCGACCACTTAGCTATCCTACGTGGCATAGTTGACTTTCGTTAACTCCCTTAACTCAGTTTTTACTGTCAACAATTTGGCGCTAGAAAGAAGGCTGAGTTCCATTCCTCTAAGGAAAACCTTAAAACTATGACCCGCATGACCAAAATAAGAAGTGCAACCTTCAGTGAATAGTCTCAACAAAGACTCCACTATCTCTAATCAGGCAAACTCCCCTAGTTTTCCTCATCCTAGATATCATGCCTGTTGTCCTATCTCAACCATCTCCAGCCACCACACAAAATGGAACTGTCCACCAAAGACATACACCAAGCGGGGTACCATTTCCAAAAGTTCATGGAGATCATAAATGGCAGAGTCACTACCCCTTTAGAAGGTGAACGTGAAAGAGGTGTAGGCCCTAGCAAAAGAGTCCTTCCCACAATAAACGTGCCAACAAGGGAAAGGAAGTTTTAGTGCCACACGAACCATCCTCAAGTGAGGAATCTTTCTACTCAACCGATAGCTCACAAACGAAGGCAAGCCCGATTCTAGACAGGCGAAGGCGCGAACCCCACTCTCGAGAGAAAAGCTGGGGATCCCTCTCCACTAAGATAAAGAGAGCAACAAAGCAGGGATGGACACATTATAAATGCGAAGACGATTCCACTAGGAGCAAGTGGAATCCGGAGAAAATCAATGTTTGAGTTATAGAGATGACCCCACTTGCGATAGTGAGTTCATGCGAGGGGAAATCCAGCTACTAAAGAAGGGATTGGAGCAGGTTCAACGTAGGAAAAAACCATCTAAGCAAGTTCATGGATCAGGTGCTAGCAAAAAAATTCTCACGAAATTTCAAGATATCGACTATGAGCGAATGCAGGGAAGATAGAGACCCTATCGAGCATGTATCTCGCTTCATAACTCTCATGGGAACTGAAACCTAAAACGACCGGTTACTCTATCAAGCCTTTCTCATTACATTTGGGGACCTAGCCGGGAGTTGATTTCGACAACTGCCTCTATGCAGCTTTGACCAGTTCAGCTGCACTTTCTTCTCCTAATAATTAATTGGGAGCATGCAAAGGAAGAAATCCCTGTCCCATTTATCCTCCATCAAATAGGGGAGTGGAGAATCAATCAAGGCTTACCTCTCACATTTTAATAAAAAAGCAGTCCAAGTGGAAGAATTCAACGACGCAACCGCTATCAACATCTTTACAAATGGTATGCAGAGCGGAGTATTCTCTTTCAAGTTGAGAAACAGTGGCCAGGTCTTATTCAGAGATGGTCAAAGCACTGACTTTATGCACACAGAGGAAGAAGAAATAGCCCAATGAGGAAATCTCGTACATAGAGAATATCCAGACAAGCCAGAATGTCATAAGGGACCCCCGAGCACAGGAGATGAAGATAGATTCAAAGGGAAAGGTCCATGAGACGATCAGAGATAAGCTAAGAATTAGTCAAAGGAAACCAGACGCTTTATAGGCCGTTTTGACTGATACACACACTTAATGCGAGGATGTGAGCAAATACTGTCGGTTGCTCAGCATAAGGGAATTGTAACATGGCTGCGGAAGATGACATTAGCTCCGCATAAATGCAATAAAGACAAATATTATCGTTTCCACAACGGCTATGGCCATGACACCTTCAAATGCTTATAGTTGATGGATCATCTAGAAAACTTGATCAGGGACAGCCACCTAAAAGAATTTATGCAGAGAAAGGAAGACGCCAAGTGCCATCCCAAACCAAAATAGCACCATAAAAGAGGATTTATAGAACCGAGGGGCCCGCAAGACCTATCCGCCCTTGGAACCCGAAAAAGTCCGGTAAGTGGTCGAAAAGCCCTAAAGCGAGCCTCATTAACACCATACACGGAGGACCGTGAACTGGCTCCAGTAATAGGAAGAAGAAATAGAGATGCGAGAGATCTTTAGCCACAGGCGAGCTTCAGACATGAACCTGGTTCACATAGACATTAAGAGGCAAAAAAAAGGGTGGTACCCAATATAATTTTTTTATAGATGACGCAATAGGGATTGATGTCAAACCTAATGATACGATCGTAGTAGAGCTTCAAGTTGCCCATTGAAATGTGCACCGTATAATGATTGATAATGGTAGCTCCTCCGACATCTTACATATATCGGTATTTAACTAGCTAGGTCTCCAACCGAAGGATTTGAAACCTTTCAGCACTCCTCTCCGAGCATTTGGCAGCTCAGCAATAAAACCATGGGGAATGGTAATGCTTTCCGTGCGAATAAGCACTCAACCGTGTAGGAAGACGGTGCTAGTGGAGTTTGTGGTGGTAGATATACCCAACAGGCCTTACAATGTTTTGTTGGGAAGACATTTTCGCAACAAAATTAGAGCAATGACAGCCACGTTGTAACACCCCCCGACCCGAATCCACTCGGACCGAATCAGGGAGCACTACCGTATACGGAAAAAAAATTTCAAAACAGGAACTTTAAGTAATGATCCGAATAAATATTTAAAATTATAGTCCAAAAAGATTTTCTGAAAATTTCGCCAGAGTTTCTTCTATTTTTCTGACTTTCCAAAACCTGTTTTCGCAATTCATAAAATCCACACTTCTATAATCTCAAATCAAATTGCGCACCCTTCCATATACGGTGCGACTTACCAAAACAAATTATATCAAAATACTTATAAATATTCAACTTCAAAAACATTAAATTTCATGGGCCCAAATATTACAAAACTTTACAAAACGTACATAAAAACTAAATGCCGTTTCAAATATTTATAAAAACATTCTTGTTCATGCATGCCGATATAATACATATAAAACATCAAAGATATAATGGGCCACCAAAAATGCTGGAGCGATGTGACTCAGGACTCGATCACTGCAGACTCAACTCTTTCCAGACTCAACTTCTTCCTGAACTCTCTTACCTGCGTGTGAGAAACTCAACACGCTAAGCATAACGCTTAGTGGGTGTACCCAAAATCCAATTGTATAAACATAATATAATATCTCAATAACGCAAATAACATATAAAACCAACATATGGGGCACAATTAAATCAAATATTTTAAATATATATATCCCTTGGAAAAATGATAACAAATATCATATCAAAGTAATTATCGACAACATCTTCCGAAATCGGAATAAAATATCGTATCAAACTTATTAATACCAAATCAAATCATATAACAAATTATATTTCATTTCTATTTCCCTTTTAGGCTCCTGATATACTAAACATACTTTTCGAACTGGATTATGGGCTATACAGAACAGAGATGGATACCAACGGAGGACCCGCTGCGTATCCCAGATATATCAGAATAGAGTTGGATACCAACGGAGGACCCGCTGCGTATCCCAGATCAAATTTCCTAACCCTTAAAGGGTGGTACCTCTACCATACATATAGGCGTAGTACTACTCAGAGAACCCAATTGACATATCAATCTCCTATATCCATATCTATGTTTACATATATTAGAGCCAAATCACTTTACAAAAATCATATAATTTCATTCCGAACAGAATCGTCAATTTAAAATTCTTAAATCATATCCAAATCAGTATACACATTTTCGGAATTCGAATCGCATTAATATACATATACAAGCAAATTACAAAATCGTTTCCGAAAATATTTCTAAATCTAGAAATCGCTTCAAATCACATTTAAAATCACATGCAATTATATATCATAAATCCATAGTAAATTCAAATGCCCCGAATCACTTTTCGAAACAAATCGCAAAACAATATATACGAAATCGCTTTTAATAATATTCTCCGTAATATTACTATAATCAAAACATATCGAAAATCAATTCAGAATATTTTTCGTAAACAATATTACGGATTCAAATTATATTTCAAATAAACGTAATCCAAATCACTAACAATATATATATATATATATATATTCAAAATCAATTTATTACAACAATATATATATATATATCTATTCAAAATCATCACAAACAATATATATATATATATATTCAAAATCAATTTATTACAAACAATATATATACCAAATCATCCCAAAATCAATTTCAAACAACAAATTATAAACAATATATCTCAAATAAACTAAAAACAATATAATATAACGATTCCGAAATATTCTGGAAAATCTGAAAAATACGAAAACGGTATCACCAAACCTGAAATATTATTCTGAACACAAAACTCTTCTGGACCAACTTCTCTATCACTCTCCTTCTTCTTCTTCTATTACCTTCTCTCTCTAAATTCTCTCTCTTTCTCTCTCTCTATTCTTCTCTTTCACGCCAACTTTGCTAGATTGCATTTTTCATGGTCAACTCTCATTTCTCTCTTGCTTTGTGAAATTAGATGATGAGTGAATACATGCATGTTGCCAAGTTTCAAATGCTTTTAGGTGTCAAATGCCCTTTTTTTTTTCTTTTTTTTTTATGCTTCCAATCATGCAATAATGTTGTTTTCCACCACCATCCACTAACATTATAATATAAATAAATATCTCACAATTACAATTTGCTCCCTTGACTTCCATAAATCACCAAATGGTAAACAATTTACAATTAATCACATCCCATCTCGTTAATTATTCCAAAAATATTCCACACCTATCCAATTACCAAATTGACTTCACCAATATTCAATTGGACCCATTATTATCCAAACGCACCATGAAAATATATCTCTAATGGGATTTAACTCGGTTAAAATCACTATTTATTTTTCAACTATATACCGAATATATATAAATCACATACTTGACCATTGCATGCTTAATAATAATTAATGATAATACTTTTCATAATTACGGAAAATTAGGGGCGTTACACACGTATTGTCTCAAAGTAAAGTTTCCTACTGAGCATGGTGTCGGAAAGATAAGGGGTGTCAGAAAACTACTCGGCAAACCAATCTGTCGGCTTTCAAAGATAAAGGACTTCCAGAGATCTGTCAGATTAAAAAAAAAGAGGAAAAAGAAAGAATGTAAAGAAAACAGGAGAGCTTGAATAGCTAAAGAATAAGAAAGCGCTGAGGTCCCCAGTGAGTTCGCTTTGGATCTAAGGGCACCTACAACGATGGAGTAGCAAGGAGAGATAGAACCAACTGAAAATGTGGTGCTCGATGCTAATACGCCATAAAAGACTATAAATATTAGCTCAAAGTTGAACAATAAGGTCAGAAAAGACCTAACAGCGTTACTCCGAGAATATAAAATGCGTTTGCTTGGAGTCACACCGACATGTCTGGCATCCACCCTAACATCATATCCCACAGTCTAGCAATCCATCGAGACGCAAAACTAGTTAACAAAATAGAAGATGCTTCAATGTCGAGAGAAATGCAGCAATCAAAGATGAGGTCGAGAAGCTCCTCGCAGCGGGATCCGTCCGAGAATCCCATAACCCCTGCTGGATAGCCAATATAGTGTTGGTAAAAAAGAAAAATGAGAAGTAGAGAATGTGTGTAGACTTTACATATCTCAACAAAGCATGCCCAAAAGACAGTTTCTCATTACCCAAGATCGATCAGCTGGTAAACACAATGGCAAGTCATGAACTCCTCGGCTTCATGGACTTGTACTCAAGGTACAACCAGATAAAAATGCAGCTACCAGATGAAGAGAAGATGACCTTTACAACCGCAAGGGTTATATTTTTATACAGTGATGACTTTCGATCTAAAGAATGCATGAGCCACCTATCAGTGGTTGGTCAACTGAATGTTCGCCAAACATATAGAAAAAATTATGGAAGTGTACGTCAACGACACGCTAACTAAAAGCCTGACAGTAGAAGAACATGCCCACAATCTTAGAGAAATATTTGAGGTGCTGGAACAATATGAGATGAAACTCAATCCCGAGAAGTGTGTCTTCGGAGTAGCCTCAGGAAAATTCTTGGGTTCCTTAGTCCACCATAAAGGAATTGAAGAAGATATATGCCCTCATCAAGATGAGACCGCCTCGAACACTAAAGGAATTCCAACGCCTTACTGGGTGTCTAGCAGCACTAAATAGGTTCATTACAAAGTCAACCGACAAGTGCCTTCCTTTCTTTAAAGATATTAAGAAAGGAATGGGGTAGAATGGCACGAAGAATGCGAGCATGCTTTTTAACAACTAAAATCCTACCTTGGAACTGCAGCGGTACTTTTGAAACCTCGCATTAATGAAACTTTATATCTATATCTTTTAGTGATTGCAGCAGCGTCAAGCTTTGTTCTTGTTCGAGAGGAATGAAAGGTACAAAAGTCGATCTATTATGTCAACAAAGCCTTAATTGCCGTAGAAACAAGATATCCAGATGCAGAGAAAATAGATTTGGCATTAATTATAGCTGCAAGGAAGTTGCGGCTATATTTCTAAGCACATAGTATCGAGGTATTCACCAAACTACCCTCTAGAACAAGTACGACATAAACCAGAGGTCTTAGAAAGATTAATAAAATGGGATAGAATTGAGCAAATGTGACATAAGCTTTAAGCCAAGACATGCAATCAAGGCCCCAATGGTCATTGACTTCATCGTAGAATTTACAGAACCTGTGGCGTACGCGAGTACTCTCGTAAGCAACAATCAAGAAACACACACGTACCCGTGGAAGCTTTACGTGGACGAATCCTCTAACTCTCATGGCAGCGAAGTGGGGGTAGTGCTGACAACACCAGAACAAGATGAAGTAGAATGCGCCCTGAGATTTGATTTTAAAGCCACCATCAATGAGGCAGAGTATAAGGCCCTCCTCGCAGGATTGAGGGTAGCCACGGCTTTAGGCATAGACAAGATTGACATATTCAGTGACTCGCAACTGGTGCTTAACCAAATTTGCCATGAGTATCAAGCCAAAAAAGAAGGGATGATAGCCTACCTCGAGAAGATTCAATGAGCACTCAGCAGGTTCACAAGCTTCAGAATCACTCAAATCTCAAGAGCACAAAATCTAAAAGCTGATGCTCTTTCAAAACTAGCTTCCGCTACAAACGTCATTCTATAAAAAAAAAATCCCAGTAGCTCACCTAAAAAGACCAAGTATAATCGATGACGGCACTATGGAAGTTGGAGAATTGGCCTCGGGGAAATTACATGGATGACATCCCTCCGAGCGTACCTAGAGCAAGGGACCCTCTCAAAAGTTAAGTGCGAAGCAAAACGCCTGAGGTTTTGGTCGACGCACTACACAATAATCAACGGTGAATTATACTGCAAAGGTTTCTTTAGAACTCTGCAGAGGTGTGTGAATCCACAAGATTAAAAGAATCTATGGAAGCATATGCGGATAACACACAGGGGACAGCAACCTAGCATACAAGCCGTTGCGATAAGGTTTCTTGTAGCCAGTGATGTTTGACGATGCCAAAGATATGGCATCAAGATGCGATAAGTGTCAAAGAATCACATACAACATCAAGCAGCCACCAGAGAAGATCATTCCTCACCTCTCCTTGGCCTTTTGCTTAATGGGGAATTGATCTTATAGGACCCATGCCCACAGCAGCAGGGCAATCTAAATATGTAATTGTTGTCGTCGATTACTTTACCAAATGGCCCAAGGTGGAACCCCTCGTAAGAATTACCGAGTAAAACACCATCTATTTTGTGAATAAATCCATCATCTACAGGTTTGGAGTTCCAAACACTATCATATCCGACAATGGCACACAGTTCAACAACTTGAAATTTCTGAAGTTTTGTAGAGAATGGGGAATAAAAAATTATTATGCTTCACCAGTGCATTCCCAAACAAATGGATAAGTCAAAGCTATGAACATCTTCAAACATACCATCAAAGCAAAGCTAGACTAAAAAAAGGTAAAGTGGGATGAGAAACTTCCTGAAGTTCTTTGGGTGTACAGGACCACTGCGAGAACTTCCACAGGAGAAACTCCATTCGCCATGGCTTTTGAAGTGGAAGCAGTTAATTCCATTGAGATAAAAATTCAGTCACTGAGAGTACGTCTATACAACCCGAGGAAAATATCTCGGCCTAGAAATCGAACCTTGATGAATTGGAAAGTCGATGCGACAAAGCTCAAATATGAAACGTAATGTACCAAGAGAGGGCTGCCAGATACTACAATTTCAAAGTAAGGGAAATGAGGTTTCAACTCAACAACTTGTTGTTACGGAGAGTCTCGCTAAACATAAAGGACAGGTTAGCAGGATCCTTGGCAGACAAATGAGAAGGACTATATAAGATTGTCTACCAAGCCAGCTACGGGGTATATAGGATCGTTCGGCTAGAGGGAGGTACTATCAGCCACCAATGGAATGCACAATTTTATAAATTTTACTACCCTTAGAAAGGAAAAGCTGGCTCGAAAAGATGATGTAAAATTGTTGTCAAATCTAGAGCAATGAAATTTCTTTTGGTTCGAAAATTCTCTAAGTTAAAAAAAAAAAAAAAATCGGGTTAGAGATAATTTCCTAAGTTGTCTCTTTAAAAATTAATGGTGAGAATGCCCCTCATTTAAAAGTTGGGTTCGAGACAAATTCTTAAAATATCTCTTTAAAAGCTTGTGGTAAGAATGCCTTCCATCTAAAAATCAGGTTCGAGATAAATTCTTAAGATTATCTCTTTAAAACCTGGTGGCGAGAACGCCCCTCATTTAAAAAACGGGTTCGAAAAAAGTTCTTAAACTATCTCTTTAAAACCTGGTGGCGAGAACGCCCCTCATTTAAAAATCGGGTTCGAGACGAGTTTTTAAACTATCTCTTTAAAACCTAGTAGCGAGAACACCCTCATTTAAAAATCAGGTTCAAAATAAGTTCTTAAACTCTCTCTTTAAAACCTAGTGGTGAGAACGCCATCATCTAAAAATCAGGTTCGAGATAAGTTCTTAAATTGTCTCTTCAAAGCGTGGTGGTAAGAACACTCTTCAAATGAATGAAGTCGAGCAATATCTTCGAGACATTGCCATTATACGTCCCTCTAACTAATCCTCATAACTTGGAGGTACAAAGTAATCAATTAAGTGTCATTTTCTAACCTTTAACACCATTCTTTATTTCGAAAATTGACTTGATTATTAGTTAATTACAATTATAATTCAAATGATGTGATTATTAGTCTGTCTGTGAAGAAAGTGTAATTGTAAAGGATAATTCAAACACTAAGCCAACTCAAAATCACATACAAAAGCAGCCAATATTAAAAAAGAGAACTAACAAAATTCCAAAATTCATTCACAAAGTAAAATATTACATTCAAAAGTAAAATGCATTCAAAGAGAAGGTAAATCAAGAGCCTGTGACGTGTCCTAGGCAGCTGCACCAAAACTTTCTGCGACATCCATAACCCCTTCCCCCCCGGCGCTGCAGGATGACTAGACTTTATGAGCTCTCTAAGGAAGACCTTATTCTCATCCAAAATGTTGTCATCTTCCTTATCCTCGCTGAGAACGATGTCTTCCTCACCTTCAAACTGTAGAGAGGAATAGTCGTATCCGAGGAGAAGACCATCATATACAGGGTCCTCGAAGATGAGGGATCCCTCCTTATCCTTTGTATAGAGCTTGGGAACCCCATCCTTTAAAGGAAGCTCCAAGTGCAAGTCCAAAACTGGCAAGTTCTTCATCCGATAGTGCGCTCGCCATAGCTTTCTTTGGGATATATGATATTCATTCCCCTATTTTTGGTTTGATCGGATAGTGTCAAGCTTCGCCAATGCCGCTTTGTCCACCTTCTCCTCTAGAAACTATTGATACTTCTTCATCCCGTTCCTAAACTCGATGCATGAAAGCATCAAAAGCATAGGATTTCTTGAGGTGGTCCACCACCCTCACTTCCAGCTCGACCATGGCCCCCTCAACCAAGACTTCGAAGGCCTCCACCTTGTCGGACAGCTCTTTGTTTTGTTTCTTCGACAAGGCCAACCTCCCCTTAACCTCAACTCGAGTCCCAACAGATGCATCGAGCAAGGTATTCATGGAGGTCATGGCCTCGACATTTTAAGCCATAGGGCAACCTTCTCAACCTCAAGTACAGCAACCCTTTCTCGCAGAGCATCCCTCTCCCTCACAGCAGCGTCAAACCTAGTCAAGAATTGCATGTAAATACGATAATTAGAAATAAAAAGATGATGATGTTAACTTGCATATACCTATCCAAGCTCAAACTAAAACTCACCAAGGTAGAGAGGCCAAAGAATGATTGGACCTGCTCTTCTCGAATATCCTCAAGGAAATTTTTAACACTTGCCTGATCCTTAAATGGGACTTCCCCTATCATGAGCTGGCCTAACATGTCGTTGGTAGAAAGAGGGATCGGTTGAGAGGCTTTATTTCCCCAAGAACTCCTTACTCTGTCAACCAAGGGCGTAGGTGAGATGATGGCAGTCACACCATCCGAGACAATAGTGTGCTCGAATCCACTGTTGCATGATCCTTAGTCACGCGCGTCGAGCATTATAGAAGCCCATCCTCGGTGGCTTTATCAGAATTCTCATCTAAGAGGAACTGCGTTTGAGGGGAGGGAAAAAACTAATTGGGGGAACGGACTTGGCAACCCTCACCAACTTGCAAATGGTGTGTAGGCGCATAATCTTAAGATCCTCGATGGGAGCTTTGTGTTTCTCCTTCGCAACCGTACCAAGGTCCAAGGGTCCTCCAACCAACCTCTTCCTCAACGCGGGCGACGTAGGGGTGGTCGTAGAAAGTGCAGGAGGAGAAACATCATTATCAGAGGATGCGATCCCCTACCCAACGCATTTTTTAGCTTTCTTGCGAGAGGCAGCCGAGAAATTCTTCAGGTCCTGCACTCGCCAACCACATACAGGGTCATTCGCCGGGACTAAATAAGAAAAGAAACATAATTAGAATTGGTAGTAAGAAGTAACAACATAAAAAGGATACAAACATTTAAGATGGGACTTACTGCGAGGATGGTGAGCGGGATAAGTTCGACTGGCAAACTTAAATACGTCTGTGAGGTTATTATTATGAATTAAGCGTATTGAAGATTCGAAGAAATCATGCTAAGACGGAAAGCTTCTGAGAAGACTAAAAAAAGTGCTTTAAGGTAAGTTTCGAATAAACGATACTCTTAATTCTTGAGATCAGATAAGATTCAGACACACACTTATAACATGTTCATGCATATACATTTGAGTGCTAAAGTGTTGGTTTTAATATTTTATAGGTGTTTACTTTCATTTGTTTTGTTTTGTCTAGTTTTTGTGTTTTAATTTCAAACATTTTGTGTTTTTGAAAAACTGACATTTGGATGCTTGAGCGGACATAATGTTTTATCTATACATCCAAATGGTGTTTGGTTTTTTGGGAATGAAACTAGACATCCATATCTTTCCAATGGTATAAAGAACAAAAAAATCCAAGGCCGTTCGGTTAGGTTTCGCTTGACTCAAAATGGAGTCAATTGTAGCTAGAAAGCTAAAAAAAAAAAAGACGAGGAAGCAGCCTCAAGCCCTAGGCGTGGCTTCACGCCTAAGGCATGTCTACCTGGCAGTAACCTCACACCTAGGGCGTGGGTGCACACCTAAGGCGTGCATAGGCTGCCAACGCCGAACCTAAATGTGTTAGGTTTTGTGTCTTGTGTTTTTTGCTCTCCTAAAGTCTTCCAAACTTGTGTTTAATGTTTTCTTTTCCATCAAGGATGTTTTTCTGGTATTTGAAAGCAAGAGAATCACCTAATAAATAAATCCTTTATTTTTGGGTTGACAGTCTTTTTTTAATTGGAAAGTAAATATTTTTTTCCTAGTTGAATTAAAAAACCTAATAGCTCTTAAAGTCCTACTACAATTGGGTTTAGGGTTTCTAATGTTTGCCTACATATAGAAAATTTATAATTCATAATTCTTTAGCTCTTTCAAGTCTCTTTTGATAGGCTTATTATACTCTTTATAGTTCTTCATAGTTTTTATTCTATTCCTCTCACAGTCTTTGTTGTTTTGATGCTTCGATATTTTTGTTTATGTAAGAGAAGAGAGAGTTTATTTATCTAGACTAATTATGCTTTACTTTTGCGCTTAATTACTTAGTCTATTCATAATATATTTTGATCATGTATATTATTTGATTATTCATGTTTTATTGTGCACATATATCTGATCTCATAAATTGGAGATTATTGTTTCTTTGACCATACGAAAGGAACAACAAGACTTGGAGCGTGGGGAGTCTTTGAACACACATCGCAGGGTTTGCTAGTAAAAGGCTTATGGGTAGATAGTATTGGGTTATAACAAGAGTTGTGTGATTGAATGATCAATCAACATGAGTTGTAAACGACATATTAACTAATATAATTTGTGTGAATGTGTTAAGTGGCCTTCGAGTTGGTCCTGTGGTTTTCCACGGTATTGAGGTTTTCCACGCTAAAAATCTCTCATGTTATGCGTTGAATGATTTTATTGTTTTAATCCACAATATTTGTTGATAAACTTATTCACACCCCACCCCCCCCCCCCCCCCCCCCCCCCCCCCCTAGATTGTCATAGTATACAAATCCATGTTTTTCAACGTTAAAGGCATGACTTACCAATATCTGGTCGCAGTAGAGTAATGAAGCGGCACGAGCTTTTAAGCTCGCAATAACTGTCATGCCCCAACCCGAAAGTTAAGATATGATCTTACTAAATGTCAAATAACTTGCAATAAAGATAAGCTTGATAAAACAAATACAACCTCCAAAGGTTCAAATAATATGAACAACGGTCTAAAAATAACAAATAAACTTCTAAAGTCTAAGGAACCAAGAACTAATCTTCGCCGAAATGTCAATCCATACTATGCCGGAATTGCAACCTCAATCATCTGGAATCACAAAGGACTAAGTGAGTTGGATACTCAGTAAGCATACTAAACATTAGTTTTTTATTTATCAAATCAAAATAACATTCAAAACACAAATAACAAGACTTATCATATATCGAAAATCACATACTTAATATATATCGAAATAATACTTGGATCCTTTTACTCATCACTGCATAGTAGGACTTGCATAGAACATATATCACATATTGGAGCCAAAGTTACCCATCGGCAACTAATGTATACAGGGAAAGTGCAAGTGATGATTATTTTCTTAAAAATACATAACACTCATGCCCGAAGGTAAGAGCCAGACCCTCGTTGTGATCATCAACGAGTCCTCCCACATGCACCAATACGTCAACACATATATGTGAAGACTTCTTAGTCCCCAGGGTGCCCTGGAGCCACTTCCCATATACCACACACATAACAAATCACGTATCACAAAGGGCTCCACACAAAAATCATAAGGGTGCCTGCTAACAGTAATAAATAAAGGTAAACCTAGTCAAAACATATTTTATGGTACCATGTATTCACATATTTTCAAAACATAATGGTTGCATAAACATATTTCAAAAACACACATAAACAGATTCACATACATATAACATTTTGATTCCGGTTTTAAAAACAAAAGATTTAATATACTTACCTTTCAGCAATCCAAGCAAAACAAATCCTCCAAAAAGACAACGATCCAAACCTTAGCCTAAATCACATATCGGACTTATATCAGATTCAAAATAATATCTTAGGACTGAAATATATCTTCAAAACATTCCCCAAACCAAAAAACTCAATACTAGAACTAACCAGTACTATTTTGAAAACGGAACAGTGTCCAATTTTGGATTTTTAGTGAATTAATCACAAGCTGCAAAACTTTAAAACTTTGCAGAAACCTTCTAAACAAACATATCTCCGTATATAAAAATTTTCAAAATTTTATAAAATTTCAAACTACATTAAAATAATTTATTTATTGGAGCATTTTGGTCTGCCTAGCAGTAGGCAGTCCGGAATACTATGCAATGCTGAATTTTTAAAATTTCTATAGAATTCCAATTGCTATGAAACTTTTCAGTAATGTGAAATAAACATATATAATTTCAAAATAAAAGTTTAGAACCTAAATAATACATATACATATTTTTAAAGTATTTTTACTTTTATGTTTCTGCCCTTGGTGTATTGCTGGACAGATTGTATTTGATCTGATCATAAGAGGCAAGGTGTTTGATCTATGCTTAAGAGAGCTGATGAAATACAAACACCTGCTGCTATGAAACACACTTGCACACTTGAGCCAGCTGCACCTTCTGTTGCTTTGAACCAACTGCACCTTCTGTTGAAGACTTGAACACCAGCTGCTACTTATGCTTAACACTTCTAAACAGGTCTGCAAATTGCAAAATTAAATGATTTAATTCAACTATTAAGACGAATGCTTGATGATCATGATAACACTTTTGTTGAAATCAACAATGTTTTTAGCTTTATTAGTTAACACAGTTGTTGTTGCTGATATATATCTAATTTATTTAAGTGATTTTTTCTGCCCCTCGTTGTTCTCCGGGGAGGAGTTTCTACATAGGAACATCATCACTAGAGGAATTATATCGAAGCATTGAACAATGATGCACATTCCGTGGCAGTTTCTGCAAATTAGACTTCGAATTTGGTGAAATCCAATGGAAAACCTTTATGCTTCCTGATAACAATGGCGACACTGGAGGATATGCAGGGGCTGCAGTCTGGGGCAGCAGCCCATCAATTGACATTCATCGAAACCATGATTTTGGAGAGGCACCAATGATGCTTAGCATACAAGTTGAAGGACTTAAAAAAGATATTGTTGTGGCTGTTCAGAAAAGTGGATTTGCTTGGGCTATGGATCGCGATAACGGCAGCCATGTCTTGACTACTGTAAGTTCTTTTAGTGTAGACAATGGCCTATTTACGTAAGTTTTCTCACAATGACCTATCTACATAAGAATACTAATTTTGTAATTGTAGGAGGTTGGACATGGTGGCATGGAGGAGGAGGAAACTGGGGAGCTGCCACTGATGAAAAGATGATCTATACAAATATTGCCAACTCAAACGGCAAGAATTTCATTCTCAAACAATCCAACAGACCACCACCTCTGGTGGGTGGGTGGCAATGGATGCTCGAAGTGGCAAAACTCTGTGGTCCATCGCTGATCCAAACAAAGCCATTGCCTTCAGCCCTGTAACTTCGGCTAATGGTGTTCTTTTTTCTGGATCAAAAAGCGGAGGGAACCAATATATTAGGTTACGGGTTTGACTACAAGATTTTGCGAAAATAATATATAATTATATATTATAATATATAATAATATATGTTTATTCGGCCCATGTATGTTTAATTTTAAAGAGATTATAATATAATTATATTTTTATGACTAATAACTTTATTCATTTTATGATTTAGATGTTAAATTGTATATTTGTTAAGCCATAACTTAATTATCTAAAAGGTACATCCACTACTAATAAAGTGATGAGTACTTCTTTGTTCACTTCTGTGATAGGGTTTCTAGTCTCATCTAGTAAATCTGTGCTACTCATTTTCATCCGTCCAAGTTTTATCTCTATCAAACTCTTTTCTCTATCACACTCTTTTTTCTCTAGATTACAGTTTCACTCAATGGTTTATAAGAAATTAATTTTATATGCTGATTTATATTACATCAATTTTAAAACTTGGTTTGTACTACAACAATTTTACATGCTAGTTTGTAAACAATCAATTATATATTATAGTTTGTCACTCAATTTTACATGTTAATTTGTACTACAACAATTTTACATACTAGTTTGTAAACAATCAATTATGCACACTAGTTTGTATACAATTAATTTTACATGCTAATTTTTACACAATCAGTTTTACATACAAGGTACAGACCAATGATTAATCAACATATTTCAATTGATTTTATGAGTCACAAATCAATTTTACACACCAAAATATAAAGGATACCAATATATATATATATATATATATATATATATTTCCTTGTCTTTCAAACTTGTGTTTAATGTTTTCTTGTTCATCAAGGATGCTTTTATGGCATTTAAAAGCAAGAGAATCACCTAATAAATAAATCCTTTATTTTTGGGTTGATAATCTCTTTTCAATAGGAAAGTAAATCTTTTTTTCCTAGTTGAATTAGAAAATCTAATATCTCTTAAAGTCCTACTACAATTGGGTTTAGGGTTTCTAATGTTTGCCTATATATAAAGAAATTATAATTTATAATTCTTTAGCTCTTTCAAGTCTCTTTTGATAGGCTCATTATACTTTCTATAGTTCTTCATAGTTTTTTTCTATTCCTCTCACATGTCTCTGTTTTTTTTTTTTAAGCTTCAATGTTTTTGTTTATGTGAGAGAAGAGAGAGTTTATTTACATAGACTAATTATGCTTTGCTTTTGCGCTTAATTACTTAGTCCATTCATAATATGTTTTGATCATACATATTATTTTATTGTTCATGTTTTATTGCACACATAGATCTGATTTCATAAATTGGAGGTTATTGTTTCTTTGATCATACGAAAGGAACAACAAGACTTGTAACGCATGGAGTCTTTAAGCATATATCGCAGGGTTTGCTAGTAAAAGGTTTGTGGGTAGGTAGTATTGGGTTATAGCAAGAGTCATGTGATTGAGTGGCTAATCAACGTGAGTTATAAATGATATACCAACTAGTATAACTTATGTGAATGTGTTAAGTGGCCTACGAGTTGATCCCGTGATTAATAAAGGCATGACTTACCAATGCCTGGCTGCAGTAGAGTAATAAAGCAGCACGAGCTTTTAAGCTCGCAATAATTGTTCGCCACACCCTAGTGACCTCATCGCCAGTCAGTGTAAGCCCTTCACTCCATGAATCTGCCAAGAAACATTGTTACCCGAAGGTGTTATCAATAGGAAGTAAAGACAAGAAATATACATAGACTACTAAAAAGTAAGCAACTTGTACCTGTCGACCCCATCCACCTTCAACAAAGAACCAAGCCCCTTCCAAAATTTATTAGAAGAAGGCACAGTTGACTTCTGTTGACTTCAACCTAAGGTTTGTTGAATTAACTCGGAATCAAAGTTTGTAAAATCTTATACTGAACTCTTCTAGTATTAAGTTTGACGATTAAAAAAGTATGATTGACCGTTAAAAAAAATATTGAGCAGTGGAGATGTTTTAATACATCAAAATATATATTTTATCACAAAGTAATTTCCTCAAACACCTCCTGGGCAGCCAAAAGAACACACGGAGGTTTAATGCCCCCATTTTTACAGTTTTCCTCAGACACCCAAAATATCAGGGTGACCCGATCTCTTAAGCAGAAATGAGAGACACCGAGCAAGAATTTATATTTTTTTATTGAGAATTAATACAATTAATGCTTCCCAAATTTGTAGCTTCCTCCCTACATTATGCATTTCATTAGGAGGATAAATTTCGGCTTTAGCACATTGCCTTTAAGCGTAATAGGACATTATTTGAAAGTGTTTTATACACCATAAACATTTCATTCCAAGGAAAAGACACCATAAAACAAAAGTGACATTTTGTCGGAGAAAAATATGTTGTAATCCGCGACAAAAGGGGTTACAAATACTCCCGTGGCAAATAGTTTTGCCGTAGGTAATAAGTGTTACAAAAAAAAATTTACTGTGAAGTATTCGAGATAGAAGATTTTTAAAATTTTTAATACTAACCACGAACCAGTATCCCCGGTAAAAGGAAATTGCGGTAAATATAATATTTTTTTGGAGTGAGATCCCATGGTGACACTTAATCATAAGGTATAATAGCAAATCATTTGAAAGTGTTTTGTAACCATAAAATCATAAGGTGTTGAGATTTGGTTTAGCATAATTTGAGTAATTGAGATTCAATTCTTTTATTAAACTTTATTCTTTGCTTGTATCATGTATTTAGGAGATTTGTAATTCCTTTAATTAAGGGAATTAATTAAGCTCTTTATTTTCTTCCCTTTGATGTAAATTATTCTATACAAACAATGTACTCTGGCTGGAAGAATAGAGAAGAACATATTCTTTTTCAAACTTATTTTTTCATGGTATCAGAGCAATGATTCTGTTGTCTCTGTAAAACACTTCCACAAATTTATTTTTTTAATGGGCGACCCTGATATCAATAGTGATAGCAGTGATAATCATTCACCAAAAGTATATCCTCCCGTACCTCTGAGCACACTATGTCTACATCAAAAATTGATTCATCTGATCCTTTCTTTCTTCATGCCTCTGATCACCCAGGCATGGTTCTTATTCCAAAAGTCTTAGATGGAACCAACTATGCTATGTGGAGGAGATCTATATTGGTGAGTCTCAGTGCCAAAAAGAAACTAGGATTCATCAAAGGTACCATTCAAAAACCAAATGAAAAATATCCAAAATATTCCTTATGGCAGCGCTGCAACGATATGGTTATCTCTTGGATCTTTAACTCTCTAAATCTAGATCTAGCAAACAGTGTACTCTATGTAGAGACACCTTCAGAAATTTGGATGAATCTTCAAGAGCGTTTCTCTCAAGGTGATTTTCTCATCATTATCAAACTCAACGATCTATTGTTGAATTGAAACAAAACCAAGATTCAATTTTTTCTTATTACACAAAGATGGAAAATGTTGTGGGATGAGCTAACTGCATGCAGTCCTTCAATCATGTGCACTTGTGGAGGACAAAAGGACTTAAAAGAAAAAGAAGAAAGGATTAGGCTGGGACAATTCCTTATGGGATTGAATGAAATATATTCTTTCTATGCGAGGGCAAATCATGTTAATGCATCTCTACCAACTGTTAAAAAGGCATACTCACTTCTTTGTGAGGAAGAAAAGCAGCGAGGACTTACTGACATCAAGGGAAGTGATCTTGTTCATGCTATGAGTATCAAAACTCATGAAAACTCTAGAGAATTGCTTTCAAATACTGAACAACAAATCAGATAGTCAACATTGTCTCATTCCAAGTCATAAGAGGCCAGAAGATCTCTATTTTGCTCTTATTGTGAGGGCACAACTCACACGGTGGATCGTTGCTACTACTTGAATGGTTTTCCAGTTGGTCACAAGCTCCATGGCAAAGATGTTCAACCTCCAAATTGAAGCAGAAAACCTGCTGCACACCAAACTAGTGTAGAGACGCATCAGGACATAGTAAAGACATCAACTGAACAGAATCCTCAATTTACCTCTGAAGAACTTGTTCAAATAAAAGCTTTCTTTAGAAATGGTAAAAATACTGCTCATGCAAACTATACAAGTATTTCTACACCTTTTTGCTCATCCTTTAGCAAACAACAAACGGACTTGAATCATTGGATTATTGATAGCGGTGCAACAAACCATATAGCAACTTCAATAATCAATACCACTCCTTTGTCTTCACAAGTAGCTTTACCCAATGGTTCCTATTCCAAGATAATTGGAATTGGCTCAATACAACTCTCAAATCATCTGCATATTAAAGATATATTGTGTGCACCATCATTTCATGTTAATTTACTTTCAGTAAGTCAACTTACATCTGCCATGAATTGTTCAATCCAGTTTTTTCCCACTTTTTGTATATTGCAAGACCTGGCTTCGAAGAAGATGATTGGTTTGGGGAAGCAGCTTAATGGCTTGTACTACTTTGTTCCTCTAGTGAAGTCTATACCAATTTCTCTTCCTCTCACTCACCATGTTGATTCTGCTACAAGCATTACTTGGCACAAGTGATTAGGAAATCCCTCCAAAGCACCTTCAAAATTTTTAAGTAACATTATTCCATCATTCGTATTTGATTCTCAACATTCTTGTGAAACTTGCCCTTTGGCAAAACAAACTCGTTTACCATTTTCTTCAAGTTCTATTCAAACTTTGCACTCATTTGATCTTATTCATTGTGATATTTGGGGACCTTTTCGTACTGCAACTCACACTGGAGCACATTACTTCCTTACTATAGTTGATGATTACACTCGTTTTACTTGGATTTTTTTAATGAAATTCAAATCAGAAACTCAAGGATTCATCAAAACATTCATCAATATGTAAATACCCAGTTTAATTGCCAAATCAAATGCATTAGAAGTGATAATGGCTTAGAGTTTACTTCCTTGATATCTTATTTCTCCAATCTAGGCATTTTATTTGAAAGCTCCAGTACATCTACACCTCAACAAAATGGTGTAGTTGAACAAAAACACCACCATCTCTTAAATGTTGGTAGAGCTTTGAGATTTGATGCCAATCTTCCTTTACAGTCTTGGGCAGAAAGTATTCTCACAACATCTTATCTTATTAATCGCCTTCCTACTCATGTGTTAAAACATAAATCTCCATATGAATTGTTATATAACAAACCACCAAACTTGTAATATACCCTCCCGATAGTATATACTGTATGTATAGGTGTTGTAATGCATTCTCCCAGAATTTATTGTATAGTACAAATGTAAATAGATAAGCTCTTATTATGAGTAAATTGGATGTTAGATGTAATAATGGTGTTATAGTGGAATTTATTGAATGGATCCGAAAGTTTCCGAAAAGGGTATCAGAGACTCGAAAATGTCTGGAATAGTTTCAAATGGTTATTAAGGTTCCATAAGTAGATAAGAAATTTAATTATAAGTTTTGGAGAACATAATAAGGATCTCCATAAGTTCGGAATGTAAAAAATATTTATTGAAAGTTAAAATATATTTTTATAATATGGGATTGTAATTTAATTGGTGTTTTAAATGTGGTGAAAAAGTAATGTTGATAGATTAATTTTGAGGTGTACAAATAGACAAATCAAAGTTAGCCATATGGATAAAAAAAAGTCAAGAGTTAGTAGCTTTTTATGGAAAATTTCCTCCTAAAGAAGCACAATCCATGTAAAATATAAGGAACCAATTATGATACGCCAAGTCAAGAATTAGTGGGAGGAGAAATGAATGAAATGAAATGTGATTGTTGGACTAAATTGGCAATTAAAATATTATTGGACAATTGTATATAATTAGTGTTCAATTTGTGGTCACATTATGATTTTATAATGTAAAAAGGGCAAGTTACAATTAAAGTTTATATATATATATATATATATATTGGTGTGATAGAATCAGAAAATAAAAGAAACAAAAATAGAAAGAGAAAGAAAGAATCCAAAAAATTCGATAGAAGAAGAGAAAGGAAGAGCAGCTGTCGACCGAAGAAGGAAGGAAGGAGGAAAGAAAGCAGTCCGGCAGAAGAGGAAGAAGAGAGAAAAAAAAAGAAGAAAAGAAAAAGCAACCAGCTGAAGAAGAAAGAAAAACAGAGCAAAGACCGACAGAAGAGAAGAAGAAAAAAAAGAAGGAAGAAAGAAAAAGAGAGAAAAGAGAAGAAGTGAGCAGTGGGAGAAGAAAGGAAGAAGAAGAAAGAAGAGGAAGAAGGAGAGAGTAGCTGGTGGCCGAAGAACAAAAAAGAAAAGAGAAGAAGTAGTAGTCGGCCAAGAAGAGAGAAAAGAAAAGGAGAGCAGAAATTGTGAGGGAGAAGAAGAAAAGAAAAAAAAAGAGAAAGAAGGGGAGGAGTCTCGGTCAGCCAAGAAGAAGAAGAGCAAGAGGATTTTGGGTAAGTTTGATGAAATTGAATTGATTTTAGAAATTGATTGAGTTTTGATTTGTTCTTGAAATTGATTGTTTAATACAAAATGAAATTTGAATGATGGAAGTAAAGAAGATGGTGGGTTTTGTTGATTTTAGTATTTGATTTAGTTTTTGTGTTGTTTTGTTTGAAATTAGTTGGATGTGAATTAATTAAAGTAAAAATAAAGAAAACTAGTAAGGTAAAGTTTTGGGGATTTGATGATTTCAAGTTTAAATTGTTGAATTGAGAAATTATTTGAGTAATTTGAGTGTTATTGAGTAAATTAATGGCATGAATTTGGAATTTTTGAAATTTAATTTGAAATTGAAGTTAGAATTAGTTTAATCAAATTTAATGAGATTGAATTTGATATTGTTAAGTGAAGGAAATTCACTGATGTTAAATTGATGAAGATTAGTATGAGAAATTGTGTAGAGATTTCAATTTATGTATGATAAGTGTTAGAAATTGTATTTGTGTAGTTTTGATGCAAATTGATACTTAGAAAATAAAGTAAATATGTTGATTTGTAATGTATGAAATTCAATCAAAAGAGAAATTGAATGATTCTATGTACATATGGTTATAGTGACGTAAACATTTAGTGGATATAAGTGCAATTGATATTTGTTAGATATGGAGAAAAAAGAAATCAAAAACTTGAATGTTGGCATTTTATAATTAAATGCCTTATGTATGTTAATTGAGCTTTTGAGTGAATTATAGTATTTATATTTATGATTGATTGGAAATATATTATTTTATTTTAGGAAGAAATCATCATAGTATGAGAGAAGAATGAAATATTATGGGAAGACAAGAAATGTAATGAGACGAAGGAACCAGAGCACCAAGCCTAGAGAAAACCAGAAATCTGTGAGTGTTAAACTATTTTAAGCAAAATTATATTTTTAGTTGAAATATACTTTAGTATGTTTCCAAGTTTAATTTAAGTATTTATGATTTTATATACACGTTTATTTATTTATATGTGTTTTATAATTATAATAGAATTGATTGCCTCAGATATATTTTAATTAAGATATTTTTATATCTCAGAATTTTTGAGTTTATTTTCAATAGATGAAAATATTTACGCACGGAATTTAGTTAAAGAAATAGATTTTAGTTATATTCCAAGTTTTTAAATTAAAAGTTAGTTTTCTTTTAAATAAAGAATAAATTGTTTTCAGGCCAATATGATACCTATCCATTATCAGCTTATCAGATTTATCAACAGCAGACTCGGCCGGTACACCCCATTTGTATAGGGCAAGTTAAGGAGGGGACAGTCCGCTAACTCCAGGAGGGTTGAGTCTGTCGAGTCTGTCAGTTGTCCGCACGCAGAATTCTGCCACATAGACAGTGAGATATCTTTTATCAGATTATCAGAGTCACCAGTGTGGTGCCAGATTAGTCGCCTGGTGACACCCTCCATATGGTGCGGCGCCAACTGATTTCCCTATGGATTATCAGTTATTAGATATGGGTTCCATTGACATTATCAGAAAAGTTTTATCATAAAAGTATTATCATAAAGTAAAAGTATATTTTCTCAGTTTCTCAGTTTTTCAGTTTTTAGAAAAGTAAAAAGTGTGTGTATATATATATATATATATATATATATGTTAGGTCGAGTATTTTCTAGGTTGGCTAATTCCGTGCAAAACACTCTTTGGTTGTAATTGTGTTTGGGAGCTTTCGTTGAAGGCATCAAGATCATCAGTTCATTTGGTAAGTTGCTTTCAATCTCACAAAGGTTTTTAGGATCTCACACACTCACAACATATTAGTCATTGTGTTTATAGGCATCTCATTCATCATTGATATGGTCTATGGTGCATAGTTCATTGTATTGCATTCATATGTTATGTTCTGCAGATGCATCCTATAGATGGTCCCATATCTCCACCTTCCTATCCGAATTTCAAAGTGTATTCTTCATCAAAGTTGTTGGTCTATGTGTGTACTTACTTCTGTCAGTTTTTTCGAATTTTCTGGGCTGCACGTCGCTAGATATTAGATAGAAACTGGACATAGGTCAGTGCTGGAAAAACAGGGGAGACAGTTTTTGTTTGACATGTATGTGGTCCAATATGTCACCCTTCCTATCAGAATTGTAAATGGTGTCATCATGAAAGTTGTTCATATATGTCTCTACCTTCTTCTCTAATTTTTTCAGAATTTTCTGGGTGGTTCGTCTCTAGATAATAGCTAAACACCAGACATAGGTCAGTGCTGAAAAAAACAGTGGAGACAGTTTTTGTGTGTCATGTATGTGGTCCAATATGGCACCCGTACTATCCAAATTTTAAATGGTGTTCTTCATGAAAGTTGTTCATGTCTGTGTCTACTTTCTTCAGTTATTTTTTCAGAATTTTCTGGGTGGCGTTTCTCTAGATATTAGCTTGAAACCGAACATAGGTCAGTGCAGAAAACTGCACCCGACCCAACATGTGCGTCCGACCCGTTTTGTGTGGCAACCCGACCCGTGGCTCTTCCTATATAAATGCCACTTCGTCTTTTTCATCAAGAATCCAAAAAAAAAAAAAGAACCCTAGCAGCTCCCTCTCTTCATACTCTCTCAACTCCAAGCTCTCAAAACTCACCCAATCTCTCTTGTATGTCCATGGAATCAAATTAGAGACTTGTGGTAAGTTTGTTTCTTGTTTGTTGAAGTTGTTTTATGATTCATTTCATTTGAATCTCTTTGTTGTTCTTGAATGAGAGTTAATGGAGTTTCATAGATATTAATTGAATGAAAGCTTGTAGGTTTTGTGTTTAATGCATGATAAGGCATTTAGGAAGTTAAATTAGTACCTAGATAACTTGATGTTGTGATTTAGAATGCATTTATCTTGCTTGAATGAATTAAGCATCTATCTCACACGTGTTTAATGGATTGGTACTAATCTAGGTTGGATCAAGAGTGTTAGTTGTTGTTATAATAATTTACTTGTTGTTAGAATCACATTCATATAAACATATTGGCTGCCTTGTAGAGTTCATGCATTGAATATGTTTGTTTCATGACTTGAAAGTGTTGAATTTGTTGCAAAAATTGTTAGGTCTTGAAATGTGTTTATGCTAAGTGTTATTTAAGTAGATTATGTGCACAAGTTCACTTAGCATCATAGGTTGTATTAGTCATGCATCCTAATTGTATGTTCATGCATCATTGAACACTTAGACTATAATCCTTTGTGTTATTGGAAGAGCTTGTGTGACTTTGGTGAAGTCTTGTGAACAAGCTCAAGGTTTGCTTCTTGTGCAAAAGTTGCATTTGTGTGGAATTTCACTAGTTGGCTCTTGCGAGACGCTAGGTGTAGGCTCACGCCAATAGGAGTGTGAATTCTAGGATAGCTTGAGAATATACGTTTAGTCACCTAGTGGATCTTGGGAGATCATTAGGGAAAAGGTCTGCGGGTAGACTAGAGCGGGATAGTCCAAGAGGAGTGAGTCCTTGTAATTTCAACTTGAGGGTGTACTGCATTTATCACTAGTGGATTGTCCGTTAAGTGGCCAAGAGTGGTCCCGTGGTTTTTGATCCCTTGTTGGAAGGGGTTTTCCACGCTAAAATCCTTGTGTTGATTTTGTTTATCTCTTCCGCATTTGTTATGTGTTTATAATTGTTAAATTGATCTAATTAAATTGTTGGTAATCAAAAAATTGGGTAAGAACCTATTCACACCCCCCCCCCCCCCCCCCCCCTCTAGGTTCATATAAATCGTTGCACTTAAACTTTCAATATATTATCTCAGGTTTTTGGTTTTCAAAAAGTATGCAGTATTTCAGTTTATCAGTTTTTAGCAATAATAGAAAGTTTGAAACGTTTTCGCTATAGTTTTCAGAACAATTTTTAGAAGTTAGATATCAGTATAGTTTTCAGTATGGATTTCAGAATAGTTTTCAGAAAATAGATTTCAGAAATAGTTTATCAGTTCAGGTTTCAGTAAAGTTTTCATAAAGTATATTTCAGTATAATTATTAGGAAAAGATTTCAGTGTGACTTTCAATATAGTTTTTATGATTTAGATTTCAGTTCAGTTTTCAAATAAACAGAAAAAGTTTTATTATTTAGTTATTTACTTTATACGGTTTTCAGAAAGTAGTAAAAGATTTATTACTTTGGAATTTCAGTACGTCAATTCTAGTAAAGAGAATTTAGTACAATGTTCTATAAATATAAAGGTTTTATTAGTTGTCTTTCACTATTATCAGAAAACCAATTATTATTCTTCTCAGTAAAATTTGAGGGAGGTTAAATAAAAAATATTAGATTTATTAGAAAAAGATAACACTCACTGAACGTGTTTAACTCATTACGTTTTTATGTTTTATAAACCAACCTCCCCAGGTACAGGTACAGGTGCAGACGTTGCAGGGACTCTCAAGATTAGCAGGACCAATCAGACATTGCTGTGGCAGTTTTAGAATTATGCATTTTGTTTGATTGTAACTATTATGTAAAATGTATATTGTTAAAGTTCAGTATTTTATTATTTGAAATTTGTGATTTGATTTGTGGTTGATTTGAGATGGACCGGAGGTCCACGGTAGTTGAGATTTGAAATTTTATAGAAGTGTTCAACTTTTATACAGGTCTCCAAGATTTGGTAATCTCAGAAAAACAGAGAAGACTCCGCCAAAATTTTAATAAAAAAAAAATTCCTACTCAGATTTCCAAGTTAAAAAACTGCTTAGCTTCACGGAAGCCTTTCAGCGAGGCAAGTCCCAACTGGAAAGCTACCGTGGAGTGTCGGCAGGCAACCTAATAGGAGATAGTAGGTTGGGGGCTTGTCAAAACTACTCTCACTTAAGAGTTTTTGGATGTCTTTGTTATGCAACAAATCTACAACCGTCAAACAAATTTGACTCTCGAGCTAGAAAATGCATCTTCGTCGGCTATCCTGTAGGTCAAAAGGTTTATCGCTTGTATGACTTGCACACTCACCAATTTTTTTCAAGTCGTGATGTTGTTTTTCATGAGTCCATTTTTCCTTCTCCTGCTTCAGAAAAATAATTAGATAACACATCACCATCACCACTTGAGATATCAGATTATTCTACTAACACGCATCAAATAATATCTACTCCTTCATCATCCGAAACCAACATACAGTCACCCATTTCTTCCTCAATGTCATCTCCTCACTCTACATCATCTTCTATACCTCCTCTTCGTAGAAGTGACCGTGTCCGGCAGCCATCCATTCTTCTTCGAGACTTTCATTGTGGATAAGTTAGTACAACGTCATCAACTGCAACTGCAAATAAGACACCTTCAACTAAGTCAGGTACTCGATATCCTTTAAGTAACTACATTTCCTATGGTTCATTGTCTTCTACTCATAAACACTTTGTTAATACCATTTAAAGTGTTTTAGTACCAACCTCTTATGCTCAGGCTGTCTTAGATCCAAAATGGCAAGAAGCAATGCAATGTGAACTTGTTGCTCTCAATGCACAGAAAACATAGTCCTTAGTTCCTTTACCTACTGGTCATCACGCCATTGGTAGAAAATGGGTCTATCGTATCAAATACAACTCAAATGGTACAATTGAACGATACAAAGCTAGATTGGTAGCCAAAGGATTTTCTCAACAAGAAGGCTTGGATTATACTGAAACATTTGCCCCTGTAGCCAAATTGACAATTGTTCGATGTCTTCTTGGTATTGCCGCTGCACGACACTGGCCCTTGTATCAAATGGACGTGACCAATGCCTTTTTACATGGCGATTTAGAGGAAGAAGTATTCATGACTCCACCACCGGGACTTTGTCAACAGGGGGAGAAGTTAGTATGTTGACTGCATAAGTCCCTTTATGGACTTAAACAAGCACCTCAAAATTGGTTTGCAAAATTTTCACATGCTATCAAGAAGGCTGGTTTTACTCAATCACATTCAGATTATTCATTTTTTGTGAAAACAAAAGGCTCATCTACAACCATGGTCTTTATCTATGTAGATGACATGGTGATTACTGGAAATGATGCAGAAGCAATACACAGTCTTAAGCAATTTCTTCACCAACAATTTCATATCAAAGATCTTGGTCTACTTAAGTACTTTCTTGGGTTAGAAGTTGCAAGGTCCAAAGAGTTATTGTTATCTCTCAACGAAAATACACTTTAGAGATCATAGATGATGTTGGTTACTTGGGTGCTAAACCATCAACTTTTCCTATTGAGACAAATCTGAAACTCACAAATTATCAAGGTGATCTGCTACAAGATCTAACTCGCTATAGGAGATTGATTGGACGACTAACTATCTCACAATTACAAGACCAGATATTACATACTCAATTAATATTCTGAGTCAATTTATGCATGCTCCGAGAATGCCTCATTGGGATGCTATCCTTCATGTTATCAAATATTTGAAAGGCAATCCTGGTTTAGGCATGTTGTTCTCCTCCAACAACACCCTTACTTTAAAGGTTTATTGTGATGCCAATTGCGCAAACTGTCCTATGACAAGGAGATCGACAATAGGATATTGTGTATTCTTAAGGGATGCACTAATTTCTTGGAAAGCAAAGAAGCAAAAACTGTTTCGAGATCGTCCTCAGAAGCCGAATATAGGTCTATGGCTGCAACAACCTGCGAGCTAACTTGGCTCAGATTTTTACTCAATGATATGCAAGCCTTTATTGGACCAGCAAGGCTATTATGTGATAATCAAGCTGCTCACCATATAGAAGCAAATCCAATATACAATGGGCGTACCAAACACATAGAACTTAACTGTCATGTTGTAAGAGAAAAGATACAAGATGGACAAATCATCACCAAATTTGTTCCATCACATTTGCAGCTGGCAGACGTCTTCACAAAAGCTCTAGGAGGAAATGTGTTCAAGAAGTTGACATCCAAGTTGAACATGCTTGATATACATGCTCAAACTTGAGGGGGAGTGTTGAGATTTGGTTTAGCATAATTTGAGTAATTGAGATTCAATTCTTTTATTAAGCATTATTCTTTGCTTGTATCATGTATTTAGGAGATTTGTAATTCCTTTAATTAAGGGAATTAATTAAGCTCTTTATTTTCTTTTCTTTGATCTAAATTCTTGTATATAAACAGTGTACTCTGGCTGGAAGAACAGAGAAGAACATATTCTTTTCCAAACTTATTTTTTCATAAGGTATAATAAGATGTCATATGAAAGTTTTTACAAACCCGACAAGCTTAAATAAGATGCCATATTATAAAATTTATCTATATACTTCTATATTTTGTCAATTTATTTGTATAATTCTATATTTGGTTAACTAATTTGTATACTACTATATTTTGTTAATTTTACGTTTAGTTAATTACTTGTATATTCCATATTTGGTCAATTCAATATTTTGTTGATTTACATGTATACTTCCTTATGTGGTTAATTATTTGTATACTTCTATATTTCGTTCATTTAGTTCAATTCTTCTATAATTAGTTAATTACAATATAAGTAATTTACTTGTGTACCATATTTGGTTAATTTATTTGTACACACACTTCTATATTTGATTAATTTTGTATAAAAATGTCATAATTTACAATAGTTAATAGGAGAAGCACAAATTTAATTTGTGAATGCTAACAAGTATTAGGGGTGTCATTATCGCCAGTCATTTCTAATGCATACGAACATCATCATCTAATGGTTTAAACATAAAGGTTATGGTTATGGCTATGGTTATGGTTATAATTATGGTTATGGTTTTGGATATGGTAGATCCTGCGAGATGACATCAAGCAGCTCTACCGTGAAGCGTGAGATGGAAAGGTTCATATACAAAGAGTTGTAGCAGACCCTATAAGCAATATAAACGTATAATAAAAGCAATATAAATGTGTTTAAAGAACCTATAAGCTTAAATCAATTTGATCTTAAACTAATCTTATACACGTAAATTTAAGAAGTATTACCAATTCACAAGTAATTAAAAAAAAATTCTCTTTTTTTTTTTCACACGTTCACTAATAATTCAGATGGTTAGTTTATTTTTCATTTTTCTGATTGATAGACTATCAAAAATCAATTGTCTTTAAATAAGTTTAATGTGGGAAAAGTCTTACGAATATTAAAAATAAATAATGAAATAATACCTTTTAGTATAGTACTAGTTATTCAATTTATTTTTATTTATTTTTTAAAATTGGAATTAAACTTTAGTAATTAAATTAAATCTACTCCAATATAGTTATTAATTTGCTCTAGTGCATGGCACATTAGAAACATGATCGTATACAATCACAGCTTGTATACTTCTATATTTAGTTAATTTACTTCTACACTTCTATATTTTATTAATTTCATTTTTAGCTAATTTAATTGTCTATTTCTATATTTAGTTAATTCCATATTTGGTTAATTTTTCTTATATTGTAACACCCGCTGACCCGACCCGTGTGGATCGACTCAAGGAGCGCTACCGGGTTTTCAAATACTTTCTTAATTCTGTTTATAAACTGAAAACCATATAATTTACAATTTTAAAACCTTTTCGAGTGAGCCCATACATCTGTATATGTATGCTTACAGAATATAACATACAAAACTATATAGCTACCCAATTAATATGGTGACTCTGAACTCTTCACTCTGCAGATACCTCCTCTCTACTCTTTCTCTGCCTCAGTATCCCTGTGACCTACGCGCGATAAAAACCGATGCGCTAAGCATATAGCTTAGTGGGTGTACACTAAAATAAATTGCAATATAATATAAAACACTAAATCTTAAATTCAGAACATAAATTCATCTATATACATAAAACAACAAATCTTAAATGCAGCATTTCAGAAATATCTATACAGAACAATGAATCAAATTTCAATTTCTAACACTATATAAAATAAAGTATTTCAAAAGTTTCTGGATTTCATTCGTAGTAACATTTCTTTATTTTTCTGGTTTTCAGTTCTCAATTGGGTCCTTGATACACATAACAAGGTTTACAGGACTGGATTACGGGTTTTACAGTCGGGTTTTCCATCTCATAAGAAATGGTATCCCTATATAAGCAGTCGGTTTCCCATTCCACAAGGAAATAGTATCCATATGTTTTCACAGTCGGTTTCCCATTTCATAGTGAAATGGTATCCGTATTTCACAGTCGGTTTCCCATTTCACGAGGAATTGGTATCCGTATAATCAACATCAGAGGCATCATAAATCACGGTGCAGTACTGCCATATATCCACCCAATTGACATGTCAATCTCTTATATCCATATCCCTATACATATATCAGGGCCATAAAACCAAAGTTCAGAGTTTACAAATATTCTATTTACTTTTCGGATAACTTTCAGATAATCAAAAATTCGCTCAAACAATTCAAAAATCAATATTCATTACCAATTGTAAAACACGAAATTCATAATAGATATCAAATAACAAAATACAGAAAATAAAATCATAAATTTCAATATAAAGCACTTTTAACTAATTCAAAACCATTTTCAATAAATATTCATAAATCAATTTACTTAAACCGTGCGGAAATTGTGTGTACACCAACCTGGATACTGTTTTACGACAGTTTTCTTTCTGAATTTCCCTTTTCCCCTTTTTTCTTTCTTCCTTCTCTTTCCTTTCTCCTTCTCTTTTCTTTCTTTTCTTTTCTTCTTCTTTCCCTTCTCTTCTTCTTCTTTTCTTCTTCCTCTTCTTCTTCTCTTCTTCCTCTTCTTCTTCTCTCTCTCTTCCTTTCTCTTTCTTTCTTTCTTTTCTTTTTCCTTTCTTTTCTTTCTCTCTTTCTGCATTTCCCGTTTTCTTCTTCTTCTTTTCTGCTTGGCTTCTGTGAGAAGCTTTCTTTTTTTATACAAATTCGGTCATCGCGACCTGTGGTCGCGCCACCTGGTCGCGGTACTCATTGGAGAAGTTCCACCGTTTTCATCGCGAACACCCATCGCGGTACTATGGTCGCGCTGGTGGTCGCGTTGCTCATTGGCCGAATTTGATCTTTTTCACCGCGAGCTAGTCAGCGCGATCTGTGGTCGCGGTGACTGGTCGCGGTGCTCACTGCCAGAAATCACCATTTTTCACTGCGAGCAGCTCATCGCGATCTCTGATCGCAGTGAGGGATCGCGGTACTCGCTGTCCACGTTTTCCTTCACTTCATGCAATCTTTCTGGACGACTCCATCTAGTACATTTAATTACGTTTTACACCCCTCAAATCATAAATTTTTATATCCATATATTCAAAATTAATTATTCGAAATTAGTGATGTTATAATTCTTCCTCTCTTAAGAAATTTCGTCCTCGAAATTTACCTCAATTAAACAGTTGCAGATACTGTTGTCTCATGATTTCCTTGCTCTCCCAGGTAGCTTCTTCTACATTGTGATTCCTCCAGAGGACTTTCACCAGTGGAACTCTTTTATTTCGTAGTTCTTTAGTCTCCCGATCAAGAATTTGTACTAGTTCCTCTTCATATGTCAGGTCTGGTCGGATTTTAATACTTTCGGCCTGAATTTTGTGAGAAGGATCAGATCTGTATCTCCTCAGCATAGACACGTGGAACATATTATGAATCTTTTCTAATTCTGTAGGTAAAACTAGTCTGTAGGCTACTGGTTCCACACGTTCAATGATTTCGTATGGCCCAATAAACCTAGGACTTAACTTACATTTTCTGCCAAATCTGAGCACTTTCTTCCACGGAGATACTTTCAGGAACACTTTCTCACCGACTTCATAGTCTATCTCTTTCCTTTTTAAATCTACATATGATTTATGTCGGTCAGAGGCAACTTTAAGTCTTTCTTTGATAATCTGCACCTTCTCCTCAGTTTGTCGAATCAAGTTTGGACCTACTAACCTGTCATCTCCTAACTCTGTCCAGCATACTGGAGTCCTGCATTTCCTTCCATACAGTGCCTCATACGGTGCCATAGCTATGTTCGACTGGTAACTGTTATTGTAGGCGAATTCAATCAATGGAAGATGATCCGCCCAACTCCCTTCAAAATCAATTACACAACTCCTTAGCATATCTTCTAGCACCTGAATTACTCTTTCTGATTGTTCGTCTGTCTGCAGATGGAAGGCTGTACTGAAACTCAGTCGAGTACCCAAGGCTTCTTGAAACTTCTTCCAAAATCTGGATGTAAACCTCGGGTCTCTATCTGATATTATAGATGCAGGCACTCCATGCAATCTGACTATTTCCTTTATATACAATTCTGCCAGTCGATCTAAGGAATAGTCAGTTCTGACAGGTAGAAAATGTGCTGACTTCGTCAATTGGTCCACTATAACCCATATTGCATCGTGTTTACTCCGGGTGAGTGGTAATCCTGTGACAAAGTCCATTGTAATGCGGTCCCATTTCCATTCAGGTATTGCTATTGGCTGTAACAATCCTGATGGAACCTGGTGTTCAGCTTTCACCTGTTGACAAGTCATGCATCTATTCACAAATTCCACCATATCTTTCTTCATTCCAGACCACCAATACTGAGTTTTCAAGTCTCTGTACATTTTTGTGCTACCTGGGTGCATCGAATACGAACTACTGTGTGCCTCTGTCAGGATCATCTTTCTCAATTCTTCATCATTTGGAATACAAATCCTGTCTCTGAAACACACAATACCGTCAGTTCTAACTGAAAAGTCTGGATGCTTCCCTGAGGGGATATGTTCACATATCATCTGGAGTCTAGCATCCTGCTTCTGTTTTTCTGCAATCTACTGAATCAAACTGGGTCTGCATATCAATTCAGCTACTAATACATCGTTTAAATTCAGCTGTAATTGCACATTCATAGCCTTCAAGGTGAATAATATTTTTCTACTTAGCGCATCTGCGACCACATTCGCCTTTCCTGGATGGTAGTCAATTATGTAGTCATAGTCTTTAATTAACTCCATCCACTGTCTTTGTCTCAGATTTAGCTCTTTATGGGTAGGCAGATATTTCAGACTCTTGTGATCTGTATATATATAACATTTCTCACCATACAAGTAATGCCTCCAGATTTTCAAAGCAAATACGATAGCTGCAAGTTCCAGATCATGTATCGGATAGTTCTGTTCATGCGTTTTCAGCTGTCTGGACGCATATGCAACTACATTGCCTTCCTGCATCAAGACACAACCTAAACCCTGATGTGAGGCATCACTACAGATCACAAAGTCTTTACCCGAAACAGGCTGAATCAGGATTGGAGCCTCAACTAGCATCGCTTTCAATCTGTCAAAAGCTGCTTGGCATCTGTCAGTCCAGTAAAACCTGACATTTTTATGCAGTAGCTTAGTCAACGGGCTTGCTATGGATGAAAATCCCTTCACAAACCGTCGATAATAACCTGCCAAGCCTAGAAAACTTCTGACCTCTGCAACATTTCTGGGAGGCTTCCATTCCACTATTGCTTCAATCTTTTTAGAATCTGCCTTAATACCCTCTGCTGACATAATGTGACCCAGAAATGCAATCTCAGGCAACCAGAACTCACATTTGCTCAATTTGCCATACAGTTGCTTCTCCCTCATAATCTGCAATACTACTCTGAGGTGCCTGTCATGGTCCTCTGCCGTCTGTGAGTATACCAGGATATTATCGATAAATTTCACCACAAACTGATCCAAGTATAGTCGGAATACCCGGTTCATCAGGTCCATAAAGGCTGCAGGTGCATTGGTCAGCCCAAATGGCATCACTACAAATTCATAATGTCCATACCTGGTTCTGAACGCAGTTTTTGAAATATCTGAATCTTTTATTCTCAACTGATGATACCCCGATCTGAGATCTATCTTTGAGAAGACACAAGTTCCTCTCAGCTGATCAAACAAATCAACGATTCTAGGCAACAGATACTTGTTTTTTACAGTAAGTTTATTCAGCTGCCTGTAATTGATGCACAATCTCAATGACCCATCTTTCTTTTTCACAAACAGCACTAGAGCTCCACACGGGGATACACTGGGTCTAATGAAGCCTTTATCCAGCAATTCCTATAACTGTATCTTCAGTTCTTTCAGTTCTACTAGTGCCATTCTATAAGGAGCTATCGATACTGGAGACGTTCCTGGTACCACATCAATCACAAACTCCACTTCTCTCTGAGGTGGAAAACCAGGAAGCTTTTCTGGAAACACATCTGCAAAATCACGTACTGTGGGTATATTCTGGATCGCAGAATCAACCTTTCGAGAATCAACCACCTGAGCTAAATATGCTTCACAACCCTTTCTGATCAATTTATAGACTGCAGTGGCTGAAATGACATTGGAGAGAAAATCCCTCCTTTCACCCACCATTGTGATTTCTGCACCATCTGCTGTTCTGAGGGTCACTCGTTTCAGTTCACAGTCAATCACTACTTTATGCCGAGTTAACCAATCCATGCCTAGGATCACATCAAACTCATGGAATGGAAACTCCATCAAATCTCCTGGGAATTCACATTCCTATATCCGAATAGGACAATTTCTGTACACACGGTTCACAACTACACTTTGACCTATCGGATTACTGACTAACACATCTTATTCACTAGGTTCAGTTTTCAAACTTCTTTGTCTCAACAATGCATCACATATGTAAGAATGAGTAGAACCTGGATCTATTAATGCAATAGCTGTAGTATCAAAAATAGAAATAATACCAGCTATCACGTCAAGTGCATCCTTGTCTTCCTGAGCTCTAACACTATAGACTCGTGCAGGAGCTCGACTATCTGGTCTAGCCACTGATTCTGACACCCCTCTGTGGCTACCATCTTCAGGTACTACCTGACTGGGCCTCCTACCTCTGAAAGTAGTAGGGGCAGATCTCTCTGGTTGCTGAACAGGAGTAAACTGGTATTTCGGACAATCCCTGTAAAAATGGTCACGAGCTCCACACTTGTTGCAAGCTCCTGTAACTCTCCAGCATTCACCAGGATGTCTTTTTCCGCAGTTCTTACACAATATCGGGGCTGGTCCCCTAACTGCACTCCTAGGGGTACTGGCAATGGAGGTTGCAGACTGACCTGGCCTGGCTGTAGGTATAGGCCTCTGCGACTGCACTGGACCACTAGACTGCGCTCCCTTAAACTTCTTACTCTGGGGCTGATATGAGCTGGATGGCCCTGCCCCTCTTCTCTGCTGACCTCTATCTTTTCTGGCCTGCTCTTCCTTCTTAATTCTTTCTACATTCAGAGCTGCCGAGACGAGTCTAGTAAAATCTTCGAATTCAAAGGCAGGAACATGTAACATTCCTCAAATAATCAATATTCTATTCATATATTCACAATTCATTATGTAGAAATTAGAAATGTCACACAACCGGTAGGCGGATATAGTCGTTCAGTCCATCTTCAAACCTTCTGCACTTATCCGCCTCTGTGACCACCATATCTCTAGCATATTTACTCAACTTGACAAATTCTCTCTCATATTCTGTCACTGTCATTTGCCTTTGCTTCAGGTTGGTAAATTCTCTTTTCATATTGTCCAAATAGATGCGACCAATATATTTTCTCTGAAACTCCTTCTGAAATAAATCCCACGTTCTGTCATCTGGTCGCACTGACTGTATAATGGAGGTCCACCATTGATAGGCATCTTCCTGCAATAAGGATACTGCACACTCCAATCTCTCTTCAGGTGTGCAGTGCATCTGCTCTAAAATTCTCTCCGTCCATTCAAACCAGTATTCAGCAGCAGATGCATCCTCATCTTTTCTGCCATGAAAATCAGTCGGTCTGTATTTAGCTAGTCGCTCTATGGCTGATCTTCGTGCGCTGCTCTAGCCACATTCTGAAAGAATTCAGCCATTTGATGCATAAATGCTGGCTGACCTTGAACTTCTGGTCCAGCCGCTCTCGGACTGACTGACTTTCTGGATACTCCCGCAGCCACGCTGGCGGGACTCTCAGGTCTATCTCCATTTCCTTCCATTTCTTTTATCCTATATAAGATAGAAGAGAGGACTGTAGATTAGAGTCACACATTCCTATGGGTAACTTTATACAATGTATACATATACAGACCCTTTTGGTCTAAAAACGCCTAAACCGCGCTCAGATACCACTTAAATGTAACAACCCCTGACCCGACCCGTCTGGATCGACCCAAGGAGCGCTACCGGGTTTTCAAATACTTTCTTAATTATGTTTATAAACTAAAAACCATATACTGTATAATTTCAAAACCTTTTCAAGTGAGCCCATCAAAATTCAGTTTTAAAAATTTCGGTAGAGTTTCCCCTGTTTTTCTGATTTCCCAAAACCTGTTTTCCACAAAACTCCAATCAAATAAAATTCACAACAACACTTCAAATCTCCTTTCAATCAAATGCGCACTCTGCCGTTTAGTGCGACTTTCCAACAGTTTTAAAGTAAATTAATTCATAATTCAATATTTACAAACTTTTCAAAATGAAAACAGAAATTATAAAATTATTTACAAAATATATATATTCATCGAATTTACAGACGTCTGTATATGCATGCTCACAGAATATAACATACAAAACTATATAGCTACCTAATTAATATGGTGACTCTGAACTCTTCACTCTGCAGGTACCTCCTCTCTACTCTTTCTCTGCCTCAGTATCCCTGTGACCTACGCGCGATAAAAACCGACGTGCTAAGCATATAGCTTAGTGGGTGTACACTAAAATAAATTGCAATATAATATAAAACACTAAATCTTAAATTCAAAACATAAATTCAGAAATTCAGAAATCTATATACATAAAACAACAAATCTTAAATGCAGCATTTCAGAGATATCTATATAGAACAATGAATCAGATTTCAATTTCTAAAACTATATAAAATAAAGTATTTCAAAAGTTTCTGGATTTCATTCGTAGTAACATTTCTTTATTTTTCTGGTTTTCAGTTCTCAATTGGGCCCTTGATACACATAACAGGGTTTACAGGACTGGATTACGGGTTTTACAGTCGAGTTTCCCATCTCATAAGAAATGGTATCCCTATATAAACAATCGGTTTCCCATTTCACAAGGAAATGGTATCCATATGTTTTCACAGTCGGTTTCCCATTTCATAGTGAAATGGTATCCGTATTTCACAGTCGGTTTCCCATTTCACGAGGAAATGGTATCCGTATAATCAACAACAGAGGCATCATAAATCACGGTGCAGTACTGCCATATATCCACTCAATTGACATGTCAATCTCTTATATCCATATCCCTATACATATATCAGGGCCATAAAACCAAAGTTCAGAGTTTACAAATATTTTATTTACTTTTCGGATAACTTTCAGATAATCAAAAATTCGCTCAAACAATTCAAAAATCAATATTCATTACCAATTATAAAACAAGAAATTCATAATAGATATCAAATAACAGAATACAGAAAATAAAATCATAAATTTCAATATAAAGCATTTTTAACTAATTCAAAATCATTTTCAATAAATATTCATAAATCAATTTACTTAAATCGTGCGAAAATTGTGTGTATACCAACCTAGATACCGTTTTACGACAGTTTTCTTTTTGGATTTCCCTTTTCCCCTTTTTCCTTTCTCCATCCTCTTTCCTTTCTCCTTCTTTTTTCTTTTCTTCTTCCTCTTCTTCTTCTCTTCTTTCTCTTCTTCTTCTCTCTCTCTTCCTTTCTCTCTCTTTCTTTCTTTTCTTTTTCCTTTCTTTCTTTCTCTCTTTCTGCCTTTCCCATTTTCTTCTTCTTCTTCTTTTCTGCTTGGCTTCCGCGAGAAGCTTTCTTTTTTTATACAAATTCGGTCATCGCGACCTGTAGTCGCGCCACCTGGTCGATATACTCATTGGAGAAGTTCCACCGTTTTCATCGCGAGCACCCATCGCGGTACTATGGTCGCGCTGGTGGTCGAGCTGCTCACTGCCCAAATTGATCTTTTTCATAGCGAGCTAGTCAGCGCGATCTGTGGTAGCGGTGACTGGTCGCGGTGCTCACTGCCAGAAATCACCATTTTTCACCGCGAGCAGCTCATCGCGATCTCTGGTCGCGGTACTCACTGTCCACTTTTTCCTTCACTTCATGCAATCTTTCTGGACCGCTCCATCTGGTCCATCTGGAAACCATAAAAATATATTTAATTACGTTTTACACCCCTCAAATCATAAATTTTTATATCCACATATTCAAAATGAATTATTCGAAATTAGGGATGTTACATATATTTTCATATGTGGTTAATTTACTTGCATGCTTTTATATTGTTTAATTTCATATATAGTTAATTTATTTGTGTACTTCTATTTTAATTAATTCGTTTGTATACTTTTATATTTAGTTAATTTGACATTTACTTAATTCATTTATATACTTCTATATTTTTTTAATCATGATTTGGTTAATTTACGTGTACACTTTCTTATTTGGTTAATTTACCTGTATATTCTATATTTGATTAATTTATTTGTATACTTCTATATTTTATTAATTTCATATTTAGTTACTTTACTTGTATATATTCAATATTTAGTTAATTTACTTGGATACTTCTATATTTTGTTAGTTCTTTATGTGACTGATTTTTGTGTATATCTATATTTTGTTAATTTATCTTTATACTTATGCATTTGGTTAATTTATTTATATAATTCTATATTTGGTTATTTAATTTGTAAATTTCTATTTCTTGTTAATTTCACATTTAGTTAATTTATTAATATACTTCTATATTTCGTTAGTTCCATTTTGGTTGATTTACGTCTATAATTTCATATGTTGTTAATTTACTTGTATACTTTTATATTTAATTAATTTAATTACATACTTCTATTATTGGTTAATTCTACATATATTAAATTTATATGTGTATTATTATATTTCGTTAATTTACTTGCATACTTCTATTTCGTTACTTTATATTTAGATAATTAATTTGTGTACTTCTATATTTACTTCATTTCATATTACGCGAGAAAAATAATGTTAGATGTTTCAACGAATATCTCAACTTTATCCCAACTTTTCATGTGAGACGTGAATTCAACTAACTTGAAGGTATACATTATAATTTTTCTCACTTGTAGTAGCACAGCCACAAAATATTTATAGGCTTGGCTAACTTAGTTTTTTCAAAATAATAATTATATAAGAAAAAATAAAAATCTCTGTGGTTTCTATTGAAACATGACGAATCAATCTATCAATCAATAAAAAAAATTTGACTTTTTTGTTTCATTAGCTGCCTACACTATTCAGAAACTGGATATATATTTTTATATTTTTGACCCACCTAGTGTTTGATGAAACTGAACTCTCTAGAGATAAGTTTGACCATTAAAAAAGTATGATCTTTCTTTAAAAAAATTATTGCAAAGTGGAGAGGTTTTAATGTATCCAAATATATATTTTATAACAAAGTAATTTCCTCAAACACCTCCTGAGCAGCCAAAAGAACACATGAAGGGACGATGGCCCCATTTTTACAGTTTTCCTCAGGGCAGCCCTACCTCTTGAGCAGAAATGAGAGACACCGAGCAAGAATTTATATATCTTATTGAGAATTAATATAATTAATACTTCCTACTTAGTATCGTCCTTGCCACATTATGCATTTCATTAGGAGGAAATGTTTCAGCTTTAACACATTGCCTTTGAGTATAATAGGACATTATATGAAAGTGTTTTATACACCATAAACATTTCACTCTGAGGAAAAGACATTATAAAAAAAAAATGGCATTTGTTGTAGAGGAAATATGTTGTAATCCGCGATAAAGGGGTTACAAATACTCCCATGGTAAACAGTTTTACCGCAAGTAATAACTATTACAATAACTTTTTTGCTGCGGAGTTTTAGCAGTTAAAATCTATAGTAAAAGATTTAAAAATTTTAGTATTTGTCACGAACTAGTATCCACCGTAAAAATGTCGTGGTAAATATAACATTTTTTTTTCTAGTGAGACCCCATGGTGACACTTAATCACAATGTGAGAGTTCAATATGTTGAGCATACCGAAGAATCGAACGGTTTAAATGACAATAAGCTGAGCATACGGAACCTGCTGAACATAACAAGCATGCAGACCGTGCAATAGCTAACTACCAACATTCAGCAGCCTGCAACTCAGGTGTAGCTAAGGTTACTCAAGGCACAAGCAATGATCAAAATGATCAAGATCAACAGCTCAGATGTGATCAGATGGATCACAAACACTACAGAATTTACAATAAGAAAAAGGCAGGAAAAAATGTTAGATAGTTAGAAAATCTGTTAGGAGTTTATTAGATAAATTGAGTCAGCAAATGTGTGATTGCTGAGTCCGCTTCTGCATTGGATCTTGAAGTTACATCTCATCATCAGCAGTTGTACCTCATAGATTCATTAAAGTTCACTCAAGTAATGAATCAGCTGGAATCACAGTTGAACAAAGGATCAATCCAGACTTTGCTGTGTGCAAAACGTTTGATCAAATCCTGCTTTGGTGGTTGCTCTCAACAGTCAGTCCAAGTGTGCTAGGCTAGGATATCAATTACTTGTATACTTCTGTTGCTTAATTTTATATTTCTTTAATTTTCAAATTTGGTTAATTTATTTGAATACTTCAATATTTCATTAATTTCATATGACAATACAACAAGGTTGCTCTATCCCAACTTTTTATGTGATATGAATTCAACTTACTTGAAGATGTAAATTATGATTTTTCTCACTTGTAGTAGCGTAGCACATAGTATTTTTAGGCTTGGCTAAGTTCGTTGTTTTAAAACAATTTTTTTATAAGAAAAAAATCTCTATATAATTTCTATCGAAACAAGATCAGTCAATATATAATAGGTGAATCAATCTATCAATCAATAAACAAAATTGTTACTTCTTTGTTTCAATTAATTCTCCATATAATTCTGAAAAAGAATATATATTTTCATTTTTTGGACGAGGAGTTACTTGAATCTAATATCTAGTGTTCTGCACAAAAAATAAAAATAAAATCTCTTATTTAGTGAAATTCATAACATTATAAATAAGATACTGAAATTTGTTTTAGTATATTTGATCTTCATATATAACATAAAAATGTCATAATTTACAATAGTTAATAGGAGAAGCACAAATTTAATTTGTGAATGCTAACAAGTATTAAGGGTGCCATTATAGCCACTCATTTCGAATGCTAACATCATCATCTAATGGTTTACATAATGGTTATGGTTATAGCTATGGTTATAATTATGGTTATAATTATGGCTAGGGTTATGTATGTGGCAGATCCTGTGATACGACATCAAGCAGCTCTACCGTGATGTGTGAGATGGAAAGGTTCATATACAAGGAGTTGTAGCATACTCTGGAATTCTGAAAAACCCATCAACTGTATAACATATGAATCTGGGTTGATGTCCTGCAATATTTAGATTCAAGAATTCTGTTGATCAATTATCCAATACAAAAATCAAGACAAAATTTCATAATTAAAAAAACACAGGGAGAGAGAGAGAGAAAACATACATAGTTGATTTCCAAAGTATGCTTATGAAATCTGGTAAGTTGTTGAACCGATTGTTAAATTATTAAAATATTGTGTTTTCCTCCCATTGAAACATTTCTCTTAAAATGATGAATTTTCTCACTTCTCATACTATGAAAATAGTAAAAGAAGTTTGAGATCATCAGAAATGTTTTGCCTCATGAGCAGAAATGAGAGATAGTCAGTATTTATCTTGAAAGTCACTGGAAGGACATGATTCGACGGTGACACCCCGGCGTAAGGCATAATAGCACGCAATATGAAAGTGTTTTGTATTCATAAAAGTTTCATTATGAAGAAATTATTTGACGGCGACACTCCGACATAAGATACAATTACACATTATGATGAATGATTTGGCGGCATCGCTGCATTGTCATAACGAATCATAAAAGCAATATGAAAGTGTTTAAATACCCTATCAGCTCAAATCAATTTGATCTTAAACTAATCTTATATATGTAAATTTAACAAATATTACAAATTCACAAGTAATAAGTATATTATCAAACCCGATAAGTACAAAGAAAAATGTCTTCTTCTTTTTTATACATTCACTAATAATTCAGGTGGTTAATGCACTTTCTATTTGTCTATTTGATAGACTATTAAAAAACCAATTGTCTTTAAAGAAGTTTGTTGTGGGAAAAGTCTTACAAATATTAAAAATAAATTATCAAATAATGAAATAATACCTTTTAGTATAGTACTAGTTATTCAATTTATTTTTATTTATTTTTTTAAAATTGGAATTAAACTTTAGTAATTAAATTAAATGTACTACAATATAGTTATAAGTTGCTCTGGTGCATGGCACATTCGAAACATGATAGTATACGATCATAGCTTGTATACTTCTATTTTTAGTTAATTTACTTGTACCTATATTTTATTAATTCCATTTTTAGTTAATTTACTTGTCTATTTTTATATTTAGTTAATTCCATATTTGGTTAAGTTTTCTGTACATTTCCATATGTAGTTAATTTACTTGCATACTTTTATATTGGTTAATTTCATATATTTATTTATGTACTTCTATATTTGATTAATTCATTTGTATACTTCTATATTTAGTTAATTTGACATTTACTTAATTCACTTGTATACTTCTATATTTTTTAATCATATTTTGGTTGATTTACGTGTATATTTTCATATTTGGTTAATTGACCTGTATATTCTATATTTAATTAATTTATTTGTATACTTCTATATTTTATTAATTTCATATTTAGTTACTTTACTTGTATAATTCCATATTTAGTTAATTTATTTGTATACTTCTATATTTGGTTAATTCCACATTTAATTAATTTACTTGGATACTTCTATATTTTGTTAGTTCTATATGTGACTGATTTATGTGTGTATTTTCATATTTTGTTAATTTATCTTTATACTTCTGCATTTGGTTAATTTACTTGTATAATTCTATATTTGGTTATTTAATTTGTATATTTCTATTTCTTCTTAATTTTACATTGTAGGGATCAAAAATAGCCGAAAACGTTTGGACACAAAAAGAAAGCCCAAAATAAATAAAATAGCCTAAACAGGCCGAGCAGTCGATGAGGCCCAAGGAATAGGTCCACCGGTCAACCAAGACCACAAACTTATTCACAAATTGACCAAAGTCAAGTGTTGACCAAGTCAGTAACCTGATCACTTAAACAGTCAAACAGCAGCTCCGAGATAGCAGGAATCTCTGATATCTTGGAGCACAACCTCATCGGTCACACCCCCAACGGCTAACATCTACCCTTATAAATACAACCTTAAGGCTTCATAAGCAAGGGTCAAGCATTTTCCTAAAAGAGTTGTTACTTTGCTCTTTAGTAGTCAGACTTACGCAAGACTTAACTCCGACCCAGCCATGCTCGACATAGTCGACTCCGAACCCTTGTTCCTACTCTTTACAAGATATCCAATAACCAACGCTCGACATACAATCGCTCCAGGTAGTGTTTTTCTTTTGTCTTCTACCCTAGATTCACAATCTAACCTGGGCGTCGGAGCCTAATTGGTTGGCACTACTCCGGTGTCCCCAAGTGCACGACTCTCTTATTCATTTTGCAAGTTGTCGTCCCCTCTACAACATCGACTTTAGACCTCCAGGTCATCAGCGTAGATCCGAGCATCTATAATTTGGCGCTACCGTGGGGCTCAACAGCATCTAATTAGCGAACGACCGATATTCAGACACCATGGTAGAGGAATCAAACCTCATCACTTTGGAAGCCCAGCTCGCGGTGCTAATGGAGCAGATGAATCAGAATTCCAAACGACTTTGGGCATTGGAAGCAAAAAAAAAAAACGTTATTCGCGCTCAGAACAAAGACCTGCAGACCAAGGTCGACATCCCTGACGACATCGACCATGCCACCACCGGGGTTCGGCCATATCGGTTACAAAGTCAACACTAACCCCACATCTAACCTCTGCAATGCTAACCTCCAACACTCGCCATCCAATTTTCAAACTTAGGTCAAGCGCAGACGACCTTGTGGTACCTGATGGCGGTCAGGAACCGAAACCCGTCTTGCCTAATGTAGGAACCGTATTTCCGTTCTACTGGTCACGCAGCGGAAATAGGATTTTAAAATTTTCATACATATTGCAAAAGCAATCTGTGACCAGTAAAACTATGGAACTATATTTTCTGAATAATAAAAATAATATATATTTATTTTATATACAGAAAATTGTAATCAATGAAAGAAAAGAAAACTCCTTTGTATTTTTTGTTGTAGCTCCTTGTCTGTACCACTGCGTCTTCCTTGCTATATCCCGGTGCCGGTAACATGCATGTGGGCACGTCATGTTGTCAGGAACAATGAAGAGGTAGAAAAAATAAGAGTTGGAGTGATATTGTATCTCTCCGGTCATTTTTCCTCTTTTTTTTTTCTTTTTACGTACAAAATACTTTTTCGAACGTCTAAAATTTGGTTCAGTTGTTTTGTTATATTAAAAACTCTTTTTAGTATATATTTAAGTTACTTAATTAATAAAAACTCTTTTTATTAATTTTATCAGTAACTTTTGAATTTAAACTTTTTAAATTAAGATGATATTTATTTATTTTATTTTATTTAATTAATGAGATAATCCTATTACCTCTCTATTTAAAATAAAAATAAATTATTGTCAGTAACTTTTAAATTTAAATTTTTTTTAAATTCAAATTTATTTTATTTTATTTAATAAATGAGATAATCCTATTATCTCACTATTTAAAATAAAATATCAACTATCACCCTCCTCTTATGACTAATTACATAATTAAATAATCTTATTATTTAATTGTTATAATTGCCATTATTTAATTAATTGAATAATCACATAACTCAATTACTCCTGACACGTGTCACTTATGTGACACTATTAATTAGACCATCCAATTAATTATACGTGACCCTTGTTACCTAAATGGATCAGGCTAGCAAAGGGACCTAATGAACCCACAGTATTTTGAGCTCCTATAATCCTCGGAATCATTAATTAAACTTTTTAATTAATATTCCTTGATTATCATTACACTAAAACCCGAAACTGCATTCTCTCAACTGTAGACGCTTTTACACAGACCGATATCACTCAGTGTCCATCGATATAGCTATTGCATATGGTGTGACCCTCCATAGTAGTTCATAATTAGAGCTGGGTCATAATGTCCATTACACCTCTCTAATTACATATATCCTTTAAGCACCGTTGATTCCCCAATGAATAATAAATCTTGTTTCCTCACAGAATCAGGAAAGTGCTCATATTGTTCAAGTCTTGAATCAACCCTTAAGGGAACTACTCTCTAGTTCTTACAAGAAGGAGTGGATTCCACTATTGTGTACAAACCTTTCTAGCCACAAGTCAAACCGCAATCCCAACATATGGAGAATATTGATCGGGAATAATTATCTGACCTCACCCATAGTGTATCAAAAATCACGATCTAACCTGAAGGAGTCGATAAGACACTAAGGATTGAGACCACCCACATATAGCCATCATAAGTTGATGTAGATGAATCTTATCGGTAAACGGATCTTGGTAAGAGATTCATATAAATCATGGCCCAGTCCTATATGATCACATCATACAAGGTGCCTCTATTCCCATATTTTCATATGAATGATTCAGGATAGAATCATCGTACAATAAAGAATGGACCGCAGCTATAGATTAACTACAAATAAAGTACCCATCTTTATTTGCTATCTATGGACTCTTTAGATTGTACATCTCTTACTGTATCCATCTGTATATGACAATCATATACACAGTACGATATTATATCCGGCAATCTAGGATGTTATAATGCACAAGTTTATATAATATAAATGACACAATAAGAATAAATTGAACTCTTCTTTTATTTATTTATAAACAAACATTTATAAATTACATATTTAGGGCAAAAACCCCAACAATCTCCCACTTGCACTAAAGCATGTGAGGCATAAGACGTAACCCTAGACCTTCTAGGTGACCCATGAATACATTAGTTGACAAGGTCTTCGTAAATGGATCAGCATGATTGTCTTGTGAGGCTATCTTGGTGACGATTACATCTCCTCTCTACACTATTTCGCTAACCAAATGGTGTTTGATTTTTTGGGAATGAAACTAGACATCCACATCTTTCTAATGGTATAAAGAACAAAAAAAATCCAAGGCCATTCGGTTCGGTTTCACTTGACTCAAAATGGAGTCAATTGTAGCTGGAAAGCTGAAAAAGAGGAGACAAGACAATAGCCTCAAGCCCCAAGCGTGGTGCTCAAACTTGTGTTTAATATTTTCTCTTCCATCAAGGATGTTTTTATGGTATTTGAAAGCAAGAGAATCACCTAATAAATAAATCCTTTATTTTTGGGTTGATAATCTCTTTTTAATTGGAAAGTAAATCTTTCTTTCCTAGTTGAATTAGAGAACCTAATAGCTCTTAAAGTCCTACTACAATTGGGTTTAGGGTTTCTAATGTTTGCCTACATATAGAGAATTTATAATTCATAATTCTTTAGCTCTTTCAAGTCTCTTTTGATAGGCTCATTATACTCTTTATAGTTCTTCATAGTTCTTATTCTATTCCTCTCACAGTCTTTGTTGTTTTGATGCTTCAATGTTTTTGATAATGTAAGAGAAGAGAGAATTTATTTATATAGACTAATTATGCTTTACTTTTGCGGTTAATTACTTAGTTTATTCATAATATGTTTTGATCATATATATTATTTGATTGTTCATGTTTTATTGCGCACATATATCTAATCTCATAAATTGGAGGTTATTGTTTCTTTGACCATACGAAAGGAACAACAACACTTGGAGCGCGAGGAGACTTTGAACACACATAGCAAGGTTTGCTAGTAAAAGGCTTGTTGGTAGGTAGTATTGGGTTATAGTAAGAGTCGTGTGATTGAGTGATCAATCAGCGTGAGTTGTAAACGACATATTAACTAGTATAATTTGTGTGGATGTGTTAAGTGGCCTTCGAGTTAGTCCCCATGGTTTTCCACACTGTTGAGGTTTTTCACGTTAAAAATCTCTCATGTTATGTGTTGAATGGTTTATTGTTTTAATTCGCAATATTTGTTGATAAAATTTTTCACACCCCTTCTAGATTGTCATAGTATACAAATCCATGTTTTTCAATGTTAAAGGCATGACCCACCAATATCTGGTCGCAGTAGAGTAATGAAGCGGCACAAGCTTTTAAGCTTGCAGTAACTGTCACGGCCCAATCCGAAAGTCAAGATATGATCTTACTAAATGTCAAATAACTTGCAATAAAGATAAGCATGATAAAACAAATACAACCTCCAACAAAGGTTCAAATAATATAAACAACGGTCTAAAAATAACAAATAAACTTCTAAAGATTAGGGAACCAAGAACTAATCTTCACCGAAATGTCAATCCTTGCTATGCAGGAATTGCAACCTCAATCATCTGGAATCACAAAGGACTAAGTGAGTTGGATACTCAGTAAGCATACTAAACATTAGTTTTTTATTTATCAAATCAAAATAACATTCAAAACACAAATAACAAGACTTATCATATATCGAAAATCACATACTTATTATATATCGAAATAATACTAGGATCCCTTTACTCATCACTGTATAGTAGGATTTGCATATAACACATATCAAATATTGGAGCCAAAGTTACCCGTCGCCAACTAATGTATACAGAGAAAGTGCAAGTGAGAATTATTTTCTTAAAAATACATAACACTCATGCCCGAAGGTAAGAGCCAGACCCTCGTTGTGATCATCAACGAGTCCTCCCACATGCACCAATACGTCAACACATATATGTGAAGACTCCTTAGTCCCCAGGGTGCCCTGGAGCCACTTCTCATATACCACACACATAACAAATCACATATCACATATCACATAGGGCTCTATACAAAAATCATAAGGGTGCCTACTAACAGTAATAAATAAAGGTAAACCTAGTCAAAATATATTTTATGATACCATGTATTCACATATTTTCAAAACATAATGGTTGCATAAACATATTTCAAAAGTACACACAAACACATTCTCTCATATATATATATATATATATATACATATATATATATATATATAACATTGTGATTCCGGTTTTAAAAATAAAAGATTTAATATACTTACCTTTCAGCAATCCAAGTAAAAGCAAATCCTCCAAAAAGACAACGATCCAAACCTTAGCCTAAATCATATATCGGACTTATATCAGACTCAAAATAATATCTTAGGACTGAAATATATATCTCAAAACGTTCCCCAAACCAAAAACTCAATACTAGAACTAACCAGTGCTGTTTTGGAAATGGAATAATATCCAATTTTGGATTTTTAGTGAATTAATCACAAGCTGAAAGACTTTAAAAATTTGCAGAAACCTTCTAAACAAACATATCTCCGTATATAAAAATTTTCAGAATTTTATAAAATTTCAAACTACCTTAAAATAATTTATTTATTGGAGCATTCTGGTTTGTCTGGCAGTAAGCAGTCCGCAATACTATACAATGCCGAATTTTTAAAATTTCTACAGAATTCCAATTGCTATGAAACTTTTTAGTAATGTGAAATAAACATATATAATTCCAAAATAAAAGTTTAGAACCTAAATAATCCATATACATATTTTTAAAGTATTTTTACTTTTATGTTTCTGTCCTCTGTGTACTGCTGGACAGATTGCATTACCCTAATTGCAAAATTCATATCTTTTTCAAGTAAACACTAAAAATCATGACAATTTCCAGAACTCATATTAACATCTTTAAAAACCTTCATATAAAATTTTGTATCTTGCTGAGCAGTATAACCTGCTAAAACAATGATTCGAACTGAAACTACATTTTAAAACGAAAACTTTTCAGCAACTCTATTAAAGAATCGAAAATTTATAAAAACATTCAATGCTACATATTTTTAAGTGAAACAAATTTCTTTAGAACCACTTAGATGTCTAGTTTATAGAATATAAAACCAATTTACCAAAACCGAGTATATATTCACAATACTTAATTTCAGAAAATTAAGATTAAAAGTTCAACTAGTATGCCTTTAGCGTTTATACCCAATCAAAATCCTAATATTGAATCACTAAGCATATAAGTATAAAAACACACCTTGAAAATCTCTTTTTAGTAACTTCAAGAGATGAGATTCTTTTTTTTTCTTTAGCCGTATACAATAGATAAAGAAATAGGGTTTTTTTTTTTTTTTATAAAAGTATTTAAAGCTCTGTAGAATATAGGAATCCTGAAAGTGTTCAAAATCCTATATTTACATAAAATCTAATATTTTCTTTTAAAATATAAAGAGTTTAAAACAATCTCAACTATTTAGCTAATCAGAATTTATTTTAAAAATTAACTCTCATTAGTTAAGCACATAAAAGTATGTTATTAAAACTTAAATGCTTATGACACATATTAGGTTTATTTAAATTTGGGTGTTACAGTAATTTCTCGCCACACCCTAGTGACCTCGTTGCCAGTCAATGTAAGCCCTTTACTCCATGAATCTGCCAAGAAACATTGTTACCCAATGGTGTTCTCAACAGGAAGTAAAGACAAGAAATATACATAGACTACTAAAATGTAAACAACTTGTACCTGTCGACCCCATTCACCTTCAACAAAGAACCAAGCCCCTTCCAAAATTTATTGGAAGAAGGCAGTCCCCAGATGACCCCCTTTTTTCTTATCGTCTGCAGGGATCACCATTTTAATAGACACCTACTAGTCATCTGCTTCTACAGGAAACTACTTGCTCACAATGAAAGATGCCAGGTAGTACGACCCAGGCTCGTTTGGAGACAGCAGCAAAGAATAGCAGTGCCTAATCTCATTCGGCGAGGGCGCGGGGAAGCCGAAGGAGTTCCACAAGATATAAAGCCCCATCAACACCCGGTAGCCGTTAGACATCAGTTGGGCCGACACTAGACTCACAATGGTGAGGAACCATACGATGAATGGTTGCAGTGGCAGGGTGACTCCATAGCTCAACATCACCCTATAAACAGTAACAACTCCCTTTGAAGGATTCCAAGCAGCCCTCTAACCTGGAACCAAGTGCCTCAGTGTGCTCGGGAGCTCATAATACCTCGTGTATACGAATAGGTCAGCCCCTTCAACCATGTTCGATTCATATTTTAAAAAGTTAGGGTTCATCGATGAGAACTGAGTCTGCCTTCGAGTGTGTGGTGTGGTGTTGGAATCACATGCAAGTTGTTCCCAATAGTGAGAAGGACTCTTTCCCATTGTTATACCTTTAACTGGCAAGGATTTCATTGATGAAGACTTAGGGGTGGGTTCAGCATCGACTTTAATTACCTAAACACACAAGTAATCAATGTTTAGCGGTTTAATTAGAACGAGGAGACTCACAAGGGAGAAGTATAGTGCAAATGCTGAAGTAAAAGTCATGAAGCCAAGCTTGACAGAGTTGCTTTGTTCTTGCTCTTGAAAGCTATTTTTCTCTCTTTAGGAAGATGACTCTGATAGAATAGAAAAGGGTAAACAATCTCTGGGGGTAAATATATATAAGCCACCCCGAGGAAAATCCTAGTCGTTGATCTTGAGAAGATCATTCAATTTGAAAAGCCCATCGTTAGACGAGCTAATGATGAACCGCCTCTCACCTCAAAAATACGCACCCGAACACCAGTAAGGAAGTGCCACGTGTGAGCAGTAAAGACTCCAACTGTTCACTTAAAGTAAACCATTAGGAATTTGAAAATCCATGACATCAAATGATGTCATGCTCAGGCAAGACCCTTCAGTTGACCAGTGGGATAAAGTTGCTTTAAAAAAAAAAACCGGAGAGAAAAATAAAACTATTTTTTGATTCATATATTTATGGGGTATTATTGTAGGCAGCTTTTAATAGTTAATTCAACGTCACTGTGCATCAATAGAAAAACTATTCCAAAGGATGGAATGTTGTCGTTTTGTCCCTTGGTTTTCGAGAACGCTCTCGACACCACTCCTTACCCCTTAGCATTGAGAATGATCTCGACACCACTTCTTATCCTTTAACGACGAGAAATCCCTCGACACCACTTCGTATCCTTTGGTATCGAGCAAACTCTCGATGCCACCTTGACGCCACGATATCGAGATAAAGGTCAGTGAAAGGAAGAAGTCTTCAAGCACAATAAATATGCCTGCAAAGTATTTATTACCCGTCAAATCAGAATTAATGGCGCCAGACACAACCATGCTCGGAGAGGGACTGCATGCATTTAAAGTGCCTGACAACATTGATTATACATACAACCTAAGACATCTCGTAATCCGGCACATCGATTGTAAGATGTCTTAGGCCACCCATCAGCCACTTGAACTGTTCTATCCCTTAAATCATGCTCTAAGAACATGCTAACCCCCGATTAAGGAAATGGGTAGATGATTGACGACTGGTGTGATGGCTGACCATATCTTGGCAAATGGGACACTAGAAAGAAATTGGGTTTCGATAAATAGCCTCAACCAAGGAAAGGCTTACTCTTTAAACCCAAACTATGTCATTTTGATCATTAATCCCTCATTACACTAAAACTGACTTGATCGTCGAAGTTTAATTATCGGCACAAGTCCGGAACTCTTTAACGATCTTTCTTTATTTTCAGCTATCACTTCCAATTAAATATGATCCCCAAGTCCTCACTGCCGCCGAGAATTCAATTACAAGCAGCAGAGTTCAAGAATTTACTCGTTGCAGTTGCCGACCAATTTGCTATCTTATGTGGCACGGTTGACTTCTATTGACTCCTACCTAAGGTTTGTTGAATTAACTCAGAATCAAAGTTTATAAAATCTTACACTGTACTCCTCTAGTATTAAGTTTGACAGTTAAAAAAGTATGATTAACCGTTAAAAAAATATTGAGCAGTGGAGAGGTTTTAATACATCCAAATATATATTTTATAACAAAGTAATTTCCTCAAACACCTCCTGGGCAGCCAAAAGAATACATGGAGGGCTAATGGCCCCATTTTTACAGTTTTCCTCAAACACCGAAAATCTTAGGACAACCCTATCTCTTGAGCAGAAATCAGAGACACCGAGCAAGGATTTATATTTTTTATTGTGAATTAATACAATTAATGTTTCCTAAATTAGTATCTTCCTTCCCACATTATGCATTTCATTAGGAGGATAAGTTTCGGATTTAGCACATTGCCTTTAAGTATAATAGGACATTATTTGAAAGTGTTTTATAACATTTCATTCCGAGGAAAAGACACTATAAAAAAAAAAGTGGCATTTTGCTGGAGAGAAAATATGTTGTAATCCGCGACAAAAGGGGTTACAAATACTCCCGTGATAAATACTTTTGCCGCAAGTAATAACTGTTGCAAAAAAAAATTTACTGCGAAGTTTGCGATAGAAAATTTAAAAATTTTAATATTAACCACGAACTAGTATCCCCGATAAAAAAAGTCACGGTAAATATAATATATATATATATATATTTTTTTTTTTTTTTTTTTTTTTGCAGTGAGATCCATGGTGACACTTAATCATAAGGTATAATGCAAATCATATGAAAGTGTTTTGTAACCATAAAAGTTTCATTATGAAGAAATCATTTGACGACGACTCTCCATCATAAGATACATAACAACTTATATAAAAGTGTTTTGCAGATTATAAAATTTCATTATATGATGAAATGATCTGACGCCACACACGCTTTGTCATAAGGTATAATAAGAAGCCATATTATAAAATTTATCTATATACTTCTATATTTTATCAATTTATTTGTATAATTCTATATTTGGTTAACTAATTTGTATATTACTATATTTTGTTAATTTTATATTTAGTTAATTACTTGTATACTCTATATTTGGTCAATTCAATATTTTGTTGATTTGCATGTATACGTCCTTATGTGGTTAATTTACATGTACACTATATTTTGTTTATTTAGTTGAATTCTTCTATAATTAATTAATTACAATATAAGTAATTTACTAGTGTACTATATTTGGTTAATTTATCGGTACACACACTTCTATATTTGATTAATTTTGTATATAGTTAATATTACTTGTATACTCGTTTAATTTTTAAATTTTGTTAATTTATTTGTATACTTTTATATTTAATTAATTTCATATGATGCAACAACAATGTTGAATTTTCCAACGAATATCAATTCTATCCCAACTTTTGATGTGATATGAATTCAACTTACTTGAAGATATACATTACGATTTTTCTCACTTGTAGTGGCTTAGCACATAGTATTTATAGGCTTGGCTAAGTTAGTTTTTTTAAAATAATATTTATATAAGAAAAAAAATCTCTATCTGATTTCTATCGAAACAAGATGAGTCAATATATAATAGGTGAATCAATCTGTCAATCAATAAAAAAATTTGTCACTTTTCTTGTTTCAATTAATTGTCCATATAATGTAGAAAATAGAATATATATTTTTATATTTTGGACGATGAATTACTTCAATCTCATATCTAGTGTTCTGCAAAAAACAAAAAAAATAATAAAAACTCTCTATATAAAAACATTATAAATAAGATACTGAAATATGTTTTAGTATATTTGATCTTCATATATAATATAAAAACATCATAATTTACAATAGTTAATAGGAGAAGCACAAATTTAATTTGTGAATGCTAACAAGTATTCGGGGTGCCATTATCACCAGTCATTTCTAATGCATACTAACATCATCATCTAATGGTTTATACATAATGGTTATGGTTATGGCTATGGTTATGGCTATTGCTATGGTTATAATTATGGTTAGGGTTATTGTTATGGTAGATCCTGCGAGATGACATCAAGCAGCTCCACTGCATGTGAGATGGAAAGGTTCAAATACAAGGAATTGTGGCAAACTCCGGAATTATGAAAAAACCCATCAACTATATACCGCATGAATCTGGAGTTGATGTCCTGCAATATTTAGATTCAAGAATTCTGTTGATCAATTATCCAATGCAAAAATCAAGACAAAATTTAAAAATTCACACAGGGAAAGAGAGAGAGAGAGAGAGAGAGAGAGAGAGAGAGAGAGGATGAGAGAACATACGGGATTGATTCCGAAAGTATGCGTGAAAAATCTAGTAAGTTACTGAACCAATTGTGATCATATTCACATATTGTGTTTTCCTCCCTATTGAACATTTCCTTTAAAATGATGAATTTTCTCAGTTCTCATACTATGAAAACAGTAAAAGAACTTTGAGATCATCAGAAACTTTTTGTCTCTTGAGCAGAAATGAGAGATCATCAAAATTTATCTTGAAAGTCACTCGGGGTATATGATTCGGCGGTGACACTCTGACATACGGTATAATAGCACGCCATACGAAAGTGTTTTGTATCCATAAAAGTTTTATTATGAAGAAATCATTTGACGGCGACACTCCATCATAAGATACAATTATACATTACGATGAAATGATTTGGCACTGCTGCAACACTGTCATAACGTGTAATAAAAGTCATATGAAAGTGTTTAAAGCCCCTATTAGTTCAAAACCTTTTGATCTGAAACTAATCTTATATAAGTTAATTTAACAAGTATTACAAATTTACAAGTAATAAATATGTTTCAGCATCAAACTCAATAAGCATAAAAAAGTAAAATTATCTTCTTTTTTTTTACACATCCATTAATAACGCAAGTAGTTAGTGCACTTTCTATTTATTTATTTGAAAAATTATTAAAAAAAATTGTCTTTAAACAAGTTTATTGTGGGAAAAGTTTACTCTCACGTTAAAAAAAATTATCAAATAATGAAATAATACCTTTTAGTATAATAGTAGTTATTCAATTTATCTTATTTACTTTTTAAAATTGGAATTGAACTTTATTAATTAAATTAAATCTACTACAATATTGTTATTCAATTGCTCAGGGGCATGGCACATAAAAACATGATCATATACGATCACACAGCTTGTATACTCCTATATTTAGGTAATTTACTTATACACTTCTATATTTTGTTAATTTCATATTTAGTTAATTTACTTGTTTACTTCTATATTTAGATAATTCCATATTTAGTTAATTTTTCTGTATATTTCCTTATGTGGTTAATTTACTTGCATGCTTCTATATTGGTTAATTCTATATATAGTTAATTTATTTGTATACTTCTATGTTTGGTTAATTCATTTACATACTTATGTATTTGGTTTATTTGACATTTACTTAATTTACTTGTATACTTCTATATTTTTTAATTCTGTTTTGGTTGATTTACGTGTATACTTTCTAATTTTGGTTAATTTACATGTATATTCTATAATTGATTAATATATTTATATACTTCTATATTTTATTACTTTTATATTTAGTTACTTTACTTGTACAATTCTATGTTTGATTAATTTATTTGTATACTTCTATATTTGGTTAATTCCATATTTAGATAATTTACTTGGATATTTCTATATTTAGTTCTATATTTGACTGATTTATATGTATATTTTCATATTTTGTTAATTTATCTTTATACTTCTACATTTGGTTAATTTAATTGTATAATTCTATATTTGGTTAATTAATTTGTATACTTCTATTTCCTTGTAATTTCATATTTAGTTAATTTATCGGAATACTTCTATATTTTGTCAGTTCCATTTTGGTTTATTTACATGTATATTTCAATATTTTATTAATTTACTTGTATATATTGTCAATTTCTAGTCTATTTTTACAAATCAATTTTCATTAAATTGATCTAATGATTAGATTGGTTTGATATAGACTTAGGCAAATGAATTGGATGTAAGCAAATAGAGCACTAGGAATGACTAGGTCAAATATTTCAAATTTGATTTTTTTATTTATTTATGCTGATCATTCTACATTACATATTGTCAATTCTAATCTATTTTTATAAATTCATTTGCACTAAATTAATCTAATAATTAGGTTTGTTTGAGATAGACTTGGTAAATGAATTGGATGCCAAATGTTTCAAATTTGATTTATTTATTTATTTGTACGTGGTCATTCTTAGTTATATTTGTCACAAATTGACCGGGCAATGACTTTTATAGCGAGATTAGCTATTACAAGTATAGTCGGAAAGTATTTCTCACAACTTTTGGATGCACATGTCTTGATCAACTTCCAGTAATATCTTCTTGTTGTCAAGCTTTAACAAACATGACTTTGGAGGAATGTAATGGTTTAAAGTTTCTGTTTCCGTATTCTATGGTTAAAAGTCTCGTAGTAGTACTAGAAATACTTGAAATAGGATTTGTAAGTTAATTGAAGAGATAATCAACACAGAAGAATTAAGAGGTGATGAAAGAGTGGTTTTCCCCAAACTAATCAAACTGCAGCTCAAAGGTCTTCCAAATCTCACACAATTTGGCTCTAGAATTTTAGTAGAATTCCCCTCCATAGCTCAAAATTGAAGACATTCTCTTGCCTTTACATCTGCAAACTTAAACCAGAGTAAACAAGTTGAAGAAATGAACAGTCAAGATGATATTCATAATCTGTTCAACTTAAAGGTAATTTTGCTTTATTCTAAAGTGCAATTATTAAAAATTCTTTATTTTATATTCACGTTACTTATTCACATTATTAGTATAAATTAAGTCACGTTAGTTTTTTGTCAAATTAAAATATAAGAAAAAAGTAACTTTGAACAACATATGTGGCAGAAAATTCTATCAACAAAATCATTTTTTTCTTCCTTTACTGATCTGTATGCTTTCCCTGCTCACCTTCACAGCTCTTGCTGGCTCTGATGGAAAAGCACTTTTACGTTTATTTTTGTAAAGGAAAAAAAAAAAAAAACTTTCTGAAGAAGTAATTCACAGGTGCTTTTTCAAAACAGAAATTTCAAGGTTTTTGCAAAGCACTTTTACTTGAATGCACTTTACACATAAATCTCAAAAAATGTAGCTTTCATGATATATTAACATATATATTCTTTCACTTGGCTGCACTTTTACTTGAATGAAAATGTTGAATTCATGGAATTATCTACTCATATCTTTTGACTGATTCCATAAACTTTTAGGTCTACACTTTATTATTCCAATGGTTTATGTACACGATGTCTTGACTTCTTGTGAAATGAGCTGGAAAACCAAGAAAGCTTTAACACTAAAAACTGCAGAAACTAAAGAACAAAAATACAGAGAAAACTGAAGAAGAATTTACTACTTGTTCTCATTAATCTAAAAGAATACAGGGTTATAGCTAAACAGAACAAGAGAATCACACACTTGTGTGATGATAAAATTGGCGGGAAATTTTGTTGCAATTGTAACAGAATTGTAACAGAATTTCTGACTTGTCATTTGATTGGTAATCAGCAAATGTGACCTGGCAAGTGTTGTGACCCTTTGATCTGATCAGAAGAGGCAAGGCGTTCGATGTATGCTTATGAGAGCTGATGAAATACAAACACCTGCTGCTATGAAACACACGCCTGCACACTTGAGCCAGCAGCACCTTCTGTTGCTTTGAACCAACTGCACCTTCTGTTGCAGACTTGAACATCAGCTGTTACTTATGCTTAACATCCCCCCGCAAACTAAGCCTGGATTTATCCATGATTAGTTTGTCTTTGAATAGTGCAATTGACTGATAGGTAAGGTCTTGGTGAGAATGTCTACAGGCTGATGTTCTGTGGGTATGTATCTCACATCAAGCTCCTTGGACTCAACCTTATCTCTCACAAAATATAAATCAATCATAATATGTTTTGTGCGAGAATGGAATACTGGATTGTATGCTAAAGCTCTTGCACCGGTGTTGTCACACCATAAAATTGGAGATTGAGGAAGAGTAACATGCAATTCTGACAGTAGAGCCTTGAGCCACACAACTTCAGCTACTGCTTGAGCTAGTGATCTATACTCTGCCTCTGTACTAGATTGTGCTACCGCCTTTTGTTTTCTTGAGCTCCATGAAACAAGATTCCCACCCAAGAACATACACCAGCCACTAGTGGACTTTCGGTCATCTAAATTACTTGCCCAATCAGCATCACAAAACCCCTTTAGCTGCATAGGTGACTGCTGTCGTTGGAATAACAGACCATGATCAAGAGAGGCCTTGACATATCTCAATACCCTTTTACATGCCTGCCAATGAGCAGTGGTGGGAGCTGCCAAGTACTGACTAAGACGATTGACAGCAAAAGAAAGATCAGGCCTGGAGAGGGTCAAGTATTGCAAAACACCTATTGTGCTCATATATGCTGATGGATCAGAGAATAAGTCACCATCTGATTTCTGCAACTTGGTACTATAACACATGGGAGTAGGACAAGCCTTTGAATACAACATATTGGTTTTAATCAACAAATCTTATGGAAAACCTTAATGCTTCCTGATAACAATGGCGACACTGGAGGATATGCAGGGCCTGCAGTCTGGGGAAGCAGCCCATTAATTGACATTCATCGAAACCATGATTTTGGGGAGGCACCAATGATGCTTAGCATACAAGTTGAAGGACTTAAAAAAGATATTGTTGTGGCTGTTCAGAAAAGTGGATTTACTTGGGCTATGGATCGCGATAACGGCAGCCATGTCTTGACTACTGTAAGTTCTTTTAGTGTAGACAATGGCCTATTTACGTAAGTTTTCTCACAATGGCCTATCTACATAAGAATACTAATTTTGTAATTGTAGGAGGTTGGACATGGTGGCATGGAGGAGGAGGAAACTGGGGAGCAGCCACTGACGAAAAGATGATCTATACAAATATTGCCAACTCAAACGGCAAGAATTTCATTCTCAAACAATCCAACAAGACCACCACCTCTGGTGGGTGGGTGGCAATGGATGCTCGAAGTGGCAAAACTCTGTGGTCCATCGCTGATCCAAACAAGGCCATTGCCTTCGGCCCTGTAACTTTGGCTAATGGTGTTCTTTTTTGTGGATCAACAAATGGAATGTGAACCAATATAATAGGTTACGGGTTTGACTACAAGATTTTGTGAAAATGGGCTAACCCAATAATAATATATGTTTATTCGGCCCATGTATGTTTAATTTTAAAGAGATTATAATATAATTATATTTTTATGACTAAAAACTTTATTCATTTTATGATTTAGATGTTAAATTGTATATTTGTTAAGCCATAAGTTAATTATCTAAAAGATACATCTACTACTAGTAAAGTGATGAGTACTTCTTCGTTCACTTCTGTGATAGGGTTTCTAGTCTCATCTCTATCTAGTAAATCTGCGCTACTCATTTTCATCAGTCCAAGTTTTATCTCTATCAAACTATTTTCTCTATCACACTCTTTTTTCTCTATATTACAATTTCACTCAATGGTTTATAAGAAATTAATTTTACACGTTGATTTATACTACATCAATTTTAAAACTTGGTTTGTACTACAATAATTTTACATGGTAGTTTGTAAACAATCAATTATACATTATAGTTTGTGACTCAATTTTACACGTTAATTTGTACTACAACAATTTTACATACTAGTTTGTAAACAATCAATTATGTATACTAGTTTGTACACAATTAATTTTATATGCTAATTTTTACACAATCAGTTTTACATGCAAGGTACAAACCAATGATTAATCAACATATTTCAATTGATTTTATGAGTCACAAATCAATTTTACACACTAAAATATAAAGGATACCAATATATATATATATATATATATATATATATATATTTCCTTGTCTTTCAAACTTGTGTTTAATGTTTTCTTGTTCATCAAGGATGCTTTTATGGCATTTAAAAGCAAGAGAATCACCTAATAAATAAATCCTTTATTTTTGGGTTAATAATCTCTTTTCAATAGGAAAGTAAATCTTTTTCTCCTAGTTGAATTAGAAAATCTAATATCTCTTAAAGTCCTACTACAATTGGGTTTAGGGTTTCTAATGTTTGCCTATATATAAAGAAATTATAATTTATAATTCTTTAGCTCTTTCAAGTCTCTTTTGATAGGCTCATTATACTTTCTATAGTTCTTCATAGTTCTTATTCTATTCCTCTCACATGTCTCTGTTTTTTTTAAGCTTCGATGTTTTTGGTTATGTGAGAGAAGAGAGAGTTTATTTACATAGACTAATTATGCTTTGCTTTTGCGCTTAATTACTTAGTCCATGCATAATATGTTTTGATCATACATATTATTTGATTGTTCATGTTTTGTTACGCACATAGATCTGATTTCATAAATTGGAGGTTATTGTTTCTTTGACCATACGAAATGAACAACAAAACTTGTAACGCATGGAGTCTTTAAGCACATATCGCAGGGTTTGCTAGTAAAAGGTTTGTGGGTAGGTAGTATTGGGTTATAGCAAGAGTCATGTGATTGAGTGACTAATCAACGTGAGTTGTAAATGATATACCAACTAGTATAACTTATGTGGATGTGTTAAGTGGCCTACAAGTTGATCCCGTGATTTTTTACCTATTGAGGTTTTCCACGCTAATAATCTCCCACGTTATGTGTTAAATGTTTTATTGTTTTAATCTACAATATTTGTTGAGAAACCTATTCACACCACGGCCCCCCCCCCCGGTAGTCGTAGTATATAAATGCACATTTTTCAACGTCAAAGACATGACTTACCAATGCCTGGTTGCAGTAGAGTAATAAAGCGGCACGAGCTTTTAAGCTCGCAATAATTGTTCGCCACACCCTAGTGACCTCATCAACAGTCAGTGTAAGCCCTTCACTCCATGAATCTGCCAAGAAACATTGTTACCCGAAGGTGTTATCAACAGGAAGTAAAGACAAGAAATATACATAGACTACTAAAAAGTAAACAACTTGTACCTGTCGACCCCATTCACCTTCAACAAAGAACCAAGCCCCTTCCAAAATTTATTAAGAAGGAACAGTTGACTTCTATTGACTTTTACCTGAGATTTGTTGAATTAACTTGGAATCAAAGTTTGTAAAATCTTACACTGAACTCTTTTAGTATTAAGTTTGACAATTAAAAAAGTATGATTGACCGTTCAAAAAAATATTAGGCAGTGGAGAAGTTTTAATACATCAAAATATATATTTTATAACAAAGTAATTTCCTCAAACACCCTGGGTAGCCAAAAGAACACACGGAGGTCTAATGGCCCCATTTTTACAGTTTTCCTCAGACACCAAAAATATCAGGGCGACCCGATCTCTTGAGCAGAAATGAGAGACACCGAGCAAGAATTTATATTTTTTATTGAGAATTAATACAATTAATGCTTCCCAAATTAGTAGCTTCCTCCCCACATTATGCATTTCATTAGGAGGATAAATTTCGGCTTTAGCACATTGCCTTTAAGTATAATAGGACATTATTGGAAAGTGTTTTATACACCATAAACATTTCATTCCAAGGAAAAGACACCATAAAACAAAAGTGAGATTTTGTCGGAGAAAAATATGTTGTAATCCGCGACAAAAGGGGTTATAAATACTCTCGTGGCAAATAGTTTTGCCGCAGATAATAACTATTGCAAAAAAATTTTACTGTGAAGTATTCGCGATAGAAGATTTTTAAAATTTTTAATACTAACCACGAACTAGTATCCCCAGTAAAAGGAAATTGCGGTAAATATAATATTTTTTTGGAGTGAGATCCTATGGTGACACTTAATCATAAGGTATGATAGCAAATCATTTGAAAGTGTTTTGTAACCATAAAATTTTCATTATGAAGAACTCATTTGACGACGACTCTCCATCATAAGATACATGGCAACTTATATAAAAGCGTTTCGCATATTATAAAAATTCATTACATGATGAAATAATTCGACGCCGGTGCACGCTTTGTCATAAGGTGTTGAGATTTGATTTAGCATAATTTGAGTAATTGAGATTTAATTCTTTTATTAAGCTTTATTCTTTGCTTGTATCATGTATTTAGGAGATTTGTAATTCCTTTAATTAAGGGAATTAATTAAGCTCTTTATTTTCTTCCCTTTGATGTAAATTATTCTATATAAACAATGTACTCTGGCTGGAAGAACAGAGAAGAACATATTCTTTTTCAAACTTATTTTTTCATGATATTACAGCAATGATTCTGTTGTCTCTGTAAAACACTTCCACAAATTTATTTATTTTTAATGGGTGATACTGATATCAACAGTGATAGCAGTGATAATCATTCACCAAAAAGTATATCCTCTCGTACCTCTGACCACACTATGTATACATCAAAAATTGATTCATCTGATCCTTTCTTTCTTCATGCCTCTGATCACCCAGGCATGGTTCTTGTTCCAAAAGTCTTAGATGGAACCAACTATGCTATGTGGAGGAGATCTATGTTGGTGAGTCTCAGTGCCAAAAACAAACTAGGATTCATCAAAGGTACCATTCAAAAACCAGATGAAAAATATCCAAAATATTCCTTATGGCAGCGCTGCAACGATATGGTTATCTCTTGGATCTTTAACTCTCTAAATCTAGATCTAGCAAACAGTGTACTCTATGTAGAGACACCTTCAGAAATTTGGATGAATCATCAAGAGCGTTTCTCTCAAGGTGATTTTCTCATCATTATCAAACTCAACGATCTATTGTTGAATTGAAACAAAACCAAGATTCAATTTTTTCTTATTACACAAAGATGGAAAATGTTGTGGGATGAGCTAACTGCATGCAGTCCTTCAATCATGTGCACTTGTGGAGGACAAAAGGACTTAAAAGAAAAAGAAGAAAGGATTAGGCTGGGACAATTCCTTATGGGATTGAATGCAATATATTCTGCTGTGCGAGGGCAAATCATATTAATGCATCCTCTACCAACTGTTAAAAAGGCATACTCACTTCTTTGTGATGAAGAAAAGCAGCGAGGACTTACTGACATCAAGGGAAGTGATCTTGTTCATGCTATGAGTATCAAAACTCATGAAAACTCTAGAGAATTGCTTTCAAATACTCAACGACAAATTAGACAGTCAACATCGTCTCATTCCAAGTCATAAGGGGCCAGAAGATCTCTATTTTGCTCTTATTGTGAGGGCACAACTCACACGGTGGATCGTTGCTACTACTTGAATGGTTTTCCAGTTGGTCACAAGCTCCATGGCAAAGATGTTCAACTTCCAAATCAAAGCAGAAAACCTGCTGCACACCAAACCAGTGTAGAGACGTATCAAGACATAGTAAAGACATCAACTGAACAGAATCCTCAATTTACCTCTGAAGAACTTGCTCAAATAAAAGCTTTCTTTAGAAATGGTAAAAATACTGCTCATGCAAACTATATAGGTATTTTTACACCTTTTTGCTCATCATTTAGCAAACAACAAATGGACTTGAATCATTGGATTATTGATAGCGGTGCAACAAACCATATAGCAACTTCAATAATCAATACCACTCCTTTGTCTTCACAAGTAGCTTTACCCAATGGTTCCTATTCCAAGATAATTGGAACTGGCTCAATACAACTCTCAAATCATCTGCATATTAAAGATATATTGTGTGCACCATCATTTCATGTTAATTTACTTTCAGTAAGTCAACTTACATCTGCCATGAATTGTTCAATCCAGTTTTTTCCCACTTTTTGTATATTGCAGGATGTGGCTTCGAAGAAGATGATTGGTTTGGGGAAGCAGCTTAATGGCTTGTACTACTTTGTTCCTCTAGTGAAGTCTATACCAACTTCTCTTCCTCTCACTCACCATGTTGATTCTACTACAAGCATTACTTGGCACAAGCGATTAGGACATCCCTCCAAAGCACCTTCAAAATTTTTAAGTAACATTATTCCATCATTTGTATTTGATTCTCAACATTCTTGTGAAACTTGCCCTTTGGCAAAACAAACTCGTTTACCATTTTCTTCAAGTTCTATTCAAACTTTGCGCTCATTTGATCTTATTCATTGTGATATTTAGGGACCTTTTCGTACTACAACTCACACTGGAGCACATTACTTCCTTACTATAGTTGATGATTACACTCGTTTTACTTGGATTTTTTTAATGAAATTCAAATCAGAAACTCAAGGATTCATCAAAACATTCATCAATTATGTAAATACCCAGTTTAATTGCCAAATCAAATGCATTAGAAGTGATAATGGCTTAGAGTTTACTTCCTTGATATCTTATTTCTCCAATCTAGGCATTTTATTTGAAAGCTCCTGTACATCTACACCTCAACAAAATGGTGTAGTTGAACAAAAACACCACTATCTCTTAAATGTTGGTAGAGCTTTGAGATTTGATGCCAATCTTCCTTTACAGTTTTGGGCAGAAAGTATTCTCACAACATCTTATCTTATTAATTGCCTTCCTACTCCTATGTTAAAATATAAATCTCCATATAAATTGTAAATCTCCATATGAATTGTTATATAACAAACCACCAAACTTGTAATATACCCTCCCGATAGTATGTACTGTATGTATAGGTGTTGTAATGTATTCTCCCAGAATTTATTGTACAGTACAAATGTAAATAGATAAGCTCTTATTATGAGTAAATTGGATGTTAGATGTAATAATGGTGCTATAGTGGAATTTATTGAATGGATCTGAAAGTTTCCGAAAAGGCTATCAGAGACTCGAAAAATGTCTAGAATAGTTCCAAATGGTTATTAAGGTTCCAAAAGTAGGAAAGAAATTTAATTATAAGTTTTGGAGAACATAATAAGGATCTCTATAAGTTCGGAATGTAAGAAATAATTATTGAAAGTTAAAATATATTTTTATAATATGGGATTGTAATTTAAATGGTGTTTTAAATGTGGTGAAAAAGTAATGTTGATGGATTAATTTTGAGGTGTACAAGTGGACAAATCAAAGTTAGCCATATGGATAAAAAAAAGTCAAGAGTTAGTGGATTTTTATGGAAAATTTCCTCCTAAAGAAGCACGATCCATGTGAAATAAAAGGAACCAATTGTGATACGCCAAGTCAAGAATTAGTGGGAGGAGAAATGAATGAAATGAAATGTGATTGTTGGACTAAATTGGCAATTAAAATATTATTGGACAATTGTATATAATTAGTGTTCAATTTGTGGTCATATTATGATTTTATAATGTAAAAGAGGCAAGTTGCAATTAAAGTTTATATATATATATATATATATATATATATATATTGGTGCGATAAAATCAGAAAATAAAAGAAACAAAAATAGAAAAAGAAAGAAAGAATCCAGAAAATTCGAGAGAAGAAGAGAAAGGAAGAGCAGCTGTCAGCCGAAGAAGGAAGGAAGGAAGAAAGAAAGCAGTCCGGTAGAAGAGGAAGAAGAGAGAAAAAAAGAAGAAGCAACCAGCTGAAGAAGAAAGAAAAACAGAGCAAAGACCGGCAGAAGAGAAGGAGAAAGAAAAGAAGGAAGAAAGAAAAAGAGAGAAAAGAGAAGAAGTGAGTAGCGGGAGAAGACAGGAAGAAGAAGAAAGAAGAGGAAGAAGGAGAGAGTAGCTGGTGGCCGAAGAACAAAAAAGAAAAGATAAGAAGTAGTAGCCGGCCAAGAAGAGAGAAAAGAAAAGGAGAGCAGAAACCGTGAGGGAGAAGAAGAAAAGAAAAAAAAAAAGAAGGGGAGGAGTCTCGGTCAGCCAAGAAGAAGAAGAAGAAGAAGAAGAAGAAGAGGAAGAGGATTTTGGGTAAGTTTGATGAAATTGAATTGATTTTAGAAATTGAATTGATTTTAGAAATTGATTGAGTTTTGATTTGTTCTTGAAATTGATTATTTAATACAAAATGGAATTTGAATGATGGAAGTAAAGAAGATGGTGGGTTTTGTTGATTTTAGTATTTGATTTAGTTTTTGTGGTGTTTTGTTTGAAATTAGTTGGATGTAAATTGATTAAAGTGAAAATCAAGAAAACTAGTAAGGTAAAGTTTTGGGGATTTGATGATTTCAAGTTTAAATTGTTGAATTGAGAAATTATTTGAGTAATTTGAGTGTTATTGAGTAAATTGATGGCATGAATTTGGAATTTTTGAAATTTAATTTGAAATTGAAATTAGAATTAGTTTAATCAAGTTTAATGAGATTGAATTTGATATTATTAAGTGAAGGAAATTCACTTATGCTAAATTGATGAAGATTAATATGAGAAATTGTGTAGAGATTTCAATTTATGTATGAAAGTGTTAGAAATTGTATTTTTGTAGTTTTGATGCAAATTGATGCTTAGAAAACAAACTAAATATGTTGATTTGTGATGTATGAAATTCAATCAAAAGAGAAATTGAATGATTCTATGTATATATGGTTATAGTGACGTAAAATTTTAGTGGATATAAGTGTAATTGATTTTTGTTAGATATGGAGAAAAAAGAAATCAAAAACTTGAATGTTGGCATTTTATAATTTAAATGCCTTATGTATGTCAATTGAGCTTTTGGGTGAATTATAGTATTTATATTTATGATTGATTGGAAATATATTATTTTATTTTAGGAAGAAATCATCATAGTATGAGAGAAGAAAGAAATATTATGGGAAGATAAGAAATGTAATGAGACGAAGGAACCAGAGCACCAAGCCTAGAGAAAACCAGAAATCTGTGAGTGTTAAACTATTTTAAGCAAAATTATATTTTTAGTTGAAATATACTTTAGTATGTTTCCAAGTTTAATTTAAGTATTTATGATTTTATATACACGTTTATTTATTTATTTGTGTTTTATAATTATAATAGAATTGATTGCCTCAGATAAATTTTAATTAAGATATTTTTATATCTCATAATTTTTGAGTTTATTTTCAATAGATAAAAATATTTACGCACGGAATTTAGTTAAAGAAATATATTTTAGTTATATTCCAAGTTTTTAAATTAAAAGTTAGTTTTCTTTTAAATAAAGAATAAATTGTTTTCAGGCCAATAGGATACCCATCCATTATCAAATTATCAGCTTATCAGATTTATCAACAGTAGACCCGGCCGGTATACACCATTTGTATAGGGCAAGTTAAGGGGGGGACAGTCCGCTAACTCCAGGGGGGTTGAGTCTGTCGAGTCTATCAGTCGTCCACAAGCAAAATTCTGCCACATAGACTGTGAGATGTCTTTTATTACATTATTAGAGTCACCAGTGCGGCGCCAGATTAGTCGCCTGGTGACACCCTCCATATGGTGCGGCGCCAACTGATTCGCCCTATGGATTATCAGTTATTAGATATGGGTTCCATTGGCATTATCAGAAAAGTTTTATCAGAAAAGTATTATCAGAAAGTAAAAGTATATTTTCTCAGTTTTTCAGTTTTCAGAAAAGTAAAGTGTATATATATATATATATTATCTCAGCTTTTTAGTTTTCAAAAAGTATGCAGTATTTCAGTTTATCAGTTTTCAGCAATAATAGAAAGTTTGAAACGTTTTGACTATAGTTTTCAGAACAATTTTTAGAAGTTAGATATCAGTATAGTTTTCAGTATGGATTTGAGAATAGTTTTCAGAAAATAGATTTCAAAAATAGTTTATCAGTTCAGGTTTCAGTAAAGTTTTCATAAAGTAAATTTCAGTATAATTATTAGGAAAAGATTTCAGTATGACTTTCAATATAGTTTTTATGATTTAGATTTCAGTTCAGTTTTCAAATAAACAGAAAAAGTTTTATTATTTAGTTATTTACTTAACTACAGTTTTCAGAAAGTAGTAAAAGATTTATTACTTTGGAATTTCAGTACGTCAATTCTAGTAAAGAGAATTTAGTACAATGTTCAGTAAATATAAAGGTTTTATTAGTTGTCTTTCACTATGATCAGAAAACCAATTATTATTCTTCTCAGTAAAATTTGAGGGAGGTTAAATAAAAAATATTAGATTTATTAGAAAAAGATAACACTCACTAAACGCTTTTAGCTCATTACGTTTTTATGTTTTATAAACCAACCTCCCCAGGTACAGGTATAGGTGCAGACGTTACAGGGACTCTTAAGATTAGCAGGACCAATCAGACATTGCTGTGACAGTTTTAGAATTATGCATTTTGTTTGATTGTAACTATTATGTAAAATGTATATTGTTAAAGTTCAGTATTTTATTATTTAAAATTTGTGATTTGATTTGTGGTTGATTTGAGATGGACCGGAGGTCCACTGTAGTTGAGATTTGAAATTTTATAGAAGTGTTAAAGTTTTATGCAGGTCTCCAAGATTTGGTAATTTCAGAAAAACAGAGGAGACTCCGCCAAAATTTTAATTAGAAAAAAAATTCCTACTCAGATTTCCAAGTTAAAAAACTGTTTAGCTTCACGGAAGCCTTTCAGCGAGGCAAGTCTTGACTGGGAAGCTACCGTAGAGTGTTAGCAGGCTACCTAATGGGAGATAGTAGGTTGGGGGCTTGTCAAAACTACTCTCACTTAAGAGTTTTTGGATGTCTTTGTTATGCAACAAATCTACAACCGTCAAACAAATTTGACTCTCGAGCTAGGAACTGCATCTTCGTCGGCTATCTTGTAGGTCAAAAGGCTTATCGCTTGTATGACTTACACAGTTACCAATTTTTTTCAAGTCGTGATGTTGTGTTTCATGAGTCCATTTTTCCTTCTACTGCTTCAGAAAAATCATTAGATAACACATCACCATCACTACTTGAGATATCAGATTATTTTACTGAAACGCATCAAATCATATCTACTCCTTCATCATCCGAAACCAACATACAGTCACCCATTTCTTCCTCAATGTCATCTCCTCACTCTACATCATCTTCTATACCTCCTCTTCGTAGAAGTGACTGTGTCCGGCAGCCATCCATTCTTCTTCGAGACTTTCATTGTGGACAAGTTAGTACAACGTCGTCAACTGCAACTGCAAATCAGACACCTTCAACTAAGCCAGGTACTCGATATCCTTTAAGTAACTACATTCCCTATGGTTCATTGTCTTCTACTCATAAACACTTTGTTAATACCATTTAAAGTGTTTTAGAACCAACCTCTTATGCTCAGGCTGTCTTAGATCCAAAATGGCAAGAAGCAATGCAATGTGAACTTGATGCTCTCAATGCACAGAAAACATGGTCCTTAGTTCCTTTACCTGCTGGTCATCACGCCATTGGTAGCAAATGGGTCTATCGTATCAAATACAACTCAAATGGTACAATTGAACGATACAAAGCCATATTGGTAGCCAAAGGATGTTCTCAACAAGAAGGCTTGGATTATACTGAAACATTTGCCCCTGTAGCCAAATTGACAATTGTTCGATGTCTACTTGCTATTGCCGCTGCACGACACTGGCCCTTGTATCAAATGGACGTGACCAATGCCTTTTTACATGGCGATTTAGAGGAAGAAGTATACATGACTCCACCACCAGGACTTTGTCAACAGGGGGAGAAGTTAGTATGTTGACTGCATAAGTCCCTTTATGGACTTAAACAAGCACCTCGAAATTGGTTTGCAAAATTTTCACATGCTATCAAGAAGGCTGGTTTTACTCGATCACATTAAGATTATTCATTGTTTGTGAAAACAAAAGGCTCATCTACAACCATGGTCTTTATCTATGTAGATGACATGGTGATTACTGAAAATGATGCAGAAGCAATACACAGTCTCAAGCAATTTCTTCACCAACAATTTCATATCAAAGATCTTGGTCTACTTAAGTACTTCCTTGGGTTAAAAGTTGCAAGGTCCAAAGCAGTTATTGTTATCTCTCAATGAAAATACACTTTAGAGATCATAGATGATGTTAGTTACTTGGGTGCTCAACCATCAACTTTTCCTATTGAGACAAATCTGAAACTCACAAATTATCAAGGTGATCTGCTACAAGATCTGACTCGCTATAGGAGATTGATTGGACGACTAACTATCTCACAATTACAAGACCAGATATTACATACTCAATTAATATTCTGAGTCAATTTATGCATGCTCCGAGAAAGCCTCATTGGGATGCCACCCTTCGTGTTATCAAATATTTGAAAGGCAATCTTGGTTTAAGTATGTTATTCTCCTCCACCAACACCCTTACTTTGAAGGCTTATTGTGATGCCAATTGCGCAAACTTTCCTATGACAAGGAGATCGACAACAGGATATTGTGTATTCTTAAGGGATTCACTAATTTCTTAGAAAGCAAAGAAGCAGAAAACTGTTTGGAGATCGTCCTCAGAAGTCGATCGTCCTCAGAAAGCAAAGAAGCAGAAAACTGTTACAAGATGGACAAATCATCACCAAATTTGTTCCATCACATTTGCAGCTGGCAGACGTCTTCACAAAAGCTCTAGGAGGAAATGTGTTAAAGAAGCTGACATCCAAGTTGAACATGCTTGATATACATGCTCAAACTTGAGGGGTAGTGTTGAGATTTGGTTTAACATAATTTGAGTAATTGAGATTCAATTCTTTTATTAAGCATTATTCTTTGCTTGTATCATGTATTTAGGAGATTTGTAATTCCTTTAATTAAGGGAATTAATTAAGCTCTTTATTTTCTTTCCTTTGATGTAAATTCTTGTATATAAACAGTGTACTCTGGCTGGAAGAACAGAGAAGAACATATTCGTTTCCAAACTTATTTTTTCATAAGGTATAATAAGATGTCATATGAAAATTTTTACAAACCCGACAAGCTTAAATAAGATGCCATATTATAAAATTTATCTATATACTTCTATATTTTGTCAATTTATTTGTATAATTCTATATTTGGTTAACTAATTTGTATACTACTATATTTTGTTAATTTTACATTTAGTAAATTACCTGTATATTCTATATTTGGTCAATTCAATATTTTGTTGATTTATGTGTATATTTCCTTATGCGGTTAATTTACATGTATACTTCTATATTTCGTTCATTTAGTTCAATTCTTCTATGATTAGTTAATTACAATATAAGTAATTTACTTGTGTACCATATTTGGTTAATTTATTCGTACACACACTTCTATATTTGATTAATTTTGTATAAAAACTGTTGAAGTGTAAACTTGTTTTAGGCCCAAACCATTTGAAGGCCCGAATTATTATGGGAGCCCAGACCCAAGCCCAAATAAATTAGAGTCCATAAATAAGGTCCAAGCCCTTTATCTAGAATTCTCTAGGGTTTGGTAATTAGACATAAAAATCATGTGGTCAATTGGAAGGGTGTGGAAGGATGTAGAAGGATGAGGTGTATGGTTATTATAATTTTGGATTAGTTTATTTGTGTGGTCTAAAATGATTTGTAAGTAGTATAAATACCCCCTCCCCATTTTGGTTTAGGCATCAAGAAGAAGCAAAGCTTCTAAGTGAGTGAAGAAGAAGTAAAGAGTGAGTGAGTTCTTGAGTGAGAGTGTTCTTGTAATATTTGTTTTGAGTTTAATAAAAGTTTTTTGAGTGTTTTATTTCCAACAAAGTGGTATCAGAGCCGAGTTCTAAGGTGCGCACTATAGCATATCCAAATTGAAGTTCTCAACGAGACGAAGCCGACGCCACAAAAATCGCCCCGATCGGAGTTCAAATGAGCCGCCACGGGCCGCCGGAAGTTTGCTGCCAGAAAGTGATTTAACTCACCGAGTCCAAGCCGAGTTCAAGCCGAGTTGGAAGTGAGTCCAGCCAAGTTGGAGCCGAGGTGACCGAGCCACTAAGCTTGTTGACAGAGCCGCTGACCCAGCCGCCAAGTTGTTGACCGTTGACCAGGTTAGGTTGACCGTTGACTTTGACTTTGACCATAAAAATCGATTTTTTTGTCTGAGTTCATCTTAAGGTTTTTCGACGTTCTGAGTTCATCCGTGTAGTCAGAATTTTGAAATTCTCACTATATTGAGAGTTATGGCTAATGGTATGGCGTCGTTTCAAGTTCCAACACTCAAGAACGAAAACTATGATAATTGGAGTATCAAGATGAAGGCTCTCCTTGTAGCGCACGATGTCTGGGAGGTCGTAGAGAAAGGCTACACCGAACCAGAAGATGAGTCAACTCTATCCCAAACTCAAAAGGATAGTTTAAAAGACTCAAGGAAGAGAGACAAGAAGGCTCTCTATCTCAACTATCAAGCCTTAGATGATGATGGTTTTGAGAAGATTTCGAGTGCAAGCTCCGCTAAGCAAGCGTGGGAGAAGTTACAAATCTCTTACAAAGGAGTCGAAAAGGTAAAGAAGGTCCGTCTCCAAACATTAAGAGGTGAATTCGAATCCTTACACATGAAAGCATCTGAATCTATTTCAGATTATTTCTCAAGAGTAGCAGCTGTTTCTAACCAATTGAAAAGAAATGGTGAAAAATTAGAAGATGTGAGAATAATAGAGAAGATATTCCGATCATTGGATCCCAAATTTGAGCACATTGTTGTGACGATAGAAGAAACTAAAGACCTGGAAGAAATGACGATCGAGCAACTCCAAGGATCATTGCAAGCATATGAAGAAAAACATAAGAGGAAGCAAGGGATCAACGAGCAACTCCTCAAGATGCAACTGAAGGAGAAGGAAGAAAGTCAAGGCCTCGAGAGAAGCCAGCGTGGTCGAGGTAGAGGCCGTGGCCATGGACGAGGTTGGAATTCGCAACAACCTCAACAACTACGAGAAAGGAGAAAGCTCAACAAGAGGCCGTGGGAGAGGCAATTCAAACTCGAGGTACGATAAATCTCAAGTTCAATGTTATAATTGTCAGAAATTTGGGCCTTATGCTTCGGAATGTAGAGCTCCCAGCAGTAAGGTTGACGAAAGGTCCAATTATGTGGAAGTCAAAACCGAAGAGAAGGAGACAGTGCTACTAGCTTGTAGAGACAATGATGGAGACCAAGAAAATGCTTGGTACCTCGACACTGGTGCAAGCAACCACATGTGTGGAAGAAGAAGTATGTTCGTAGAGCTAGATGAATCAGTGGCTGGCAATGTCTCATTTGGAGATGATTCAAAGATATCAGTGAAAGGAAAAGGTAACATTCTTATCCGTGCTAAAAATGGTAGTCATCAATTAATCTCAAATGTCTACTATGTGCCCAATATGACATGCAACATCTTGAGTATGGGTCAACTCTTAGAAAAAGGCTATGATATTCATATGAAGGATTATAGTCTTTTTATAAGAGATGGCAAAGGAAATCTAATAGCCAAAGTAAAAATGTCAAAGAATAGATTATTTTCTTTGAACATTCAAAACGATGTTGCAAAGTGTCTGAAAGCCTGCTACAAAGATGCATCTTGGTTATGGCACCTTCGATTTGGGCATCTCAATTTTGGAAGCTTGGAGCTACTATCTAAGAAGGAAATGGTGAGGGGACTACCATGCATCAATCATCCTGACCAACTTTGTTAAGGATGTTTATTCGGGAAGCAATTTAGAAATAGCTTTCCAAAAGAGTCAGACTCAAGAGCCAAGAAGCCACTCGAGCTAGTCCATACCGATGTGTGCGGTCCGATCAAGCCAAGCTCTCTCGGTAACAGTAATTATTTCCTTCTCTTCATTGATGATTTTTCAAGAAAAACATGGGTTTATTTCTTGAAGCAGAAATCAGAAGTCTTTGGAGTATTCAAGAAGTTCAAAGCCGATGTTGAAAAAGCGAGTGGCCATAAGATCAAGGCACTAAGATCCGATAGAGGAGGAGAATTCACATCCAAGGAATTCCTGGAGTTTTGTGAAGCGAATGGAATTAGACGTCCTCTAACTGTTCCCAGATCCCCTCAACAAAACGGAGTTGCAGAAAGGAAGAATAGAACAATCCTGGATTTGGCGCGAAGTATGCTCAAAAGCAAGAGATTGCCTAAGGAGTTTTGGGCCGAAGCAGTGGCGTGTGCAGTATACTTGTCCAATCGCTCTCCAACAAGAAGTGTGTGGGGAAAGACACCCCAAGAAGCATGGAGTGGTAGAAAGCCCGGCATCTCCCACCTAAGAGTTTTTGGAAGCATAGCACATGTTCATGTACCAGATGAGAGAAGAACCAAGCTTGACGATAGAAGTGAGAGTTTCATCTTCATCGGCTATCCCGCTTATTCAAAAGGTTACAAGCTATACAACCCGAACAATAAAAAGTTTGTGATCAGCCGAGATGTGATATTTGATGAAGAAGGAGAATGGAATTTTGGATCGCATGTAGACAACTTCAACTTCACTCCACAATTTGAAGAAACAGAGCGGACGCCGGTGGAGCAACTAGAAGAACCTCAACAAGAACCCATTACACCACCAGCATCACCAGTTTCAACAAATAATGGAAATTCACCACCATCATTTTTACAAGAAAGAGCAATGGAGCGAACAAGAGGTCTTCAAGATTTATACGAGGTAACTGAGAGATCTGATAATCTTACTCTTTTTTGCCTCTTTGCTGATTGTGAACCAGTGAGTTTTGAAGAAGCTGCTCAAGAAAAGAAGTGGAGAGATGCGATGGATGAGGAAATTAAGGCCATTGAGAAGAACAACACTTGGGAACTTGTTCCACTTCCAAAAGGACACAAGGCAATTGGAGTCAAATGGGTGTACAAAACAAAGCGAAATTCTAAGGGAGAGATTGAAAGACACAAGGCAAGGCTAGTCGCGAAGGGCTACAGTCAAAGAGCTGGAATAGACTATGATGAGGTATTTGCTCCAGTTGCTAGATTAGAAACTATAAGACTAATCATTTCTATGGCAGCGCAAAACAAGTGGAAGATACATCAGATGGATGTAAAGTCTGCCTTCCTAAATGAAGTTCTTGAAGAAAAAGTCTACATACAGCAACCACCGGGTTATGAAGTCAAAGGCCAAGAAGACAAAGTTCTGAAGCTGAGAAGAGCTTTATATGGGTTAAACCAAGCACTAAGGGCATGGAATAGGAGAATTGACAAGTACTTCCAACAAAATAGCTTCACCAAATGTCCCTACAAGCACGCCCTATATATCAAGATTATGAATGGAGATATTCTGGTAGTATGCTTGTACGTGGATGATTTGATTTTCACCGGCAATAACCTAAGCCTGATTGAAGAGTTCAAGAAAGCAATGGCCAAGGAATTTAAGATGACTGACATCGGATTAATGGCGTACTATCTTGGTATTGAAGTCAAGCAAAAGGAAGAAGGCATCTTTATCTCCCAAGAAAATTATGCAAAGGAGATACTCAAGAAGTTCAAGATGGATGATTGTAAGCCGATAAACACGCCAGTAGAATGCGGAATCAAGCTATCGAAGCATGATAAAGGTGAAAGCATAGATCCAACATTCTTCAAAAGTTTAGTTGGAAGCTTACGCTATTTGACGTGCACGAGACCAGATATTCTTTATGCTGTTGGACTTGTAAGTCGATACATGGAGAATCCAACAACCACCCATTTCAAAGCCGCTAAGAGAATCCTCCGTTATATCAAAGGTACAATTGATTTTGGTTTGTTTTATTCAATTTCTAATGATTACAAGCTTGTGGGATATAGCGATAGCGATTGGGGTGGAGACATAGATGACAGGAAGAGCACCAGTGGGTTCATGTTCTTCATGGGAAATACAGCTTTCACATGGATGTCAAAGAAGCAACCGATTGTCATCCTATCCACTTGTGAAGCCGAATACATAGCTGCTACTTCGTGCGTTTGTCATGTAATATGGCTCAGAAATTTGCTGAAAGAATTGGGTTTGCCACAAGAAGAGCCAACTGAGATTTGTGTTGACAACAAGTCAGCCATTGCCCTAGCAAAGAATCCAGTGTTCCATGATCGAAGCAAGCATATTGATACTCGTTACCACTACATAAGGGAGTGCATAGCAAAAAGGGATGTGCAAATGGAGTACGTGAAGTCCAAAGATCAAATTGCAGATATTTTCACCAAGCCACTCAGGTTTGAAGATTTTTCGAGATTAAGAAGTTTGCTTGGCATGGTAAAACAAGTTTAAAGGGGGGTGTTGAAGTGTAAACTTGTTTTAGGCCCAAACCATTTGAAGGCCCGAATTATTATGGGAGCCCAGACCCAAGCCCAAATAAATTAGAGTCCATAAATAAGGTCCAAGCCCTTTATCTAGAATTCTCTAGGGTTTGGTAATTAGACATAAAAATCATGTGGTCAATTGGAAGGGTGTGGAATGATGTAGAAGGATGAGGTGTATGGTTATTATAATTTTGGATTAGTTTATTTGTGTGGTCTAAAATGATTTGTAAGTAGTATAAATACCCCCTCCCCATTTTGGTTTAGGCATCAAGAAGAAGCAAAGCTTCTAAGTGAGTGAAGAAGAAGTAAAGAGTGAGTGAGTTCTTGAGTGAGAGTGTTCTTGTAATATTTGTTTTGAGTTTAATAAAAGTTTTTTGAGTGTTTATTTCCAACAAAAACGTCATAATTTACAATAGTTAATAGGAGAAGCACAAATTTAATTTGTGAATGCTAACAAGTATTAGGGGTGTCATTATCGCCAGTCATTTCTAATGCATACGAACGTCATCATCTAATGGTTTAAACATAAAGGTTATGGTTATGGCTATGGTTATGGTTATAATTATGGTTATGATTTTGGATATGGTAGATCCTGCGAGATGACATCAAACAGCTCCACCGTGAAGTGTGAAATGCAAAGGTTCATATACAAAGAGTTGTAGCAGACCCTATAAGCAATATAAACGTATAATAAAAGCAATATAAACGTGTTTAAAGACCCTATAAGCTTAAATCAATTTGATCTTAAACTAATCTTATACACGTAAATTTAAGAAGTATTACAAATTCACAAGTAATAAGTATTTTTTAGTATCAAACGCGATAAGTACAAAAAAAATTATCTTTTTTTTCACACGTTCACTAATAATTCTGGTGGTTAGTGTATTTTCCATTTATCTAATTGATAGACTATCAAAAATCAATTGTCTTTAAACAAGTTTATTGTGGGAAAAGTCTTACGAATATTAAAAATAAATAATGAAATAATACCTTTTAGTATAGTACTAGTTATTCAATTTATTTTTATTTATTTTTTAAAATTGGAATTAAACTTTAGTAATTAAATTAAATCTACTCCAATATAGTTATTAAATTTCTCTGGTGCATGGCACATTAGAAACATGATCATATACAATCACAACTTGTATACTTCTATATTTAGTTAATTTACTTCTACACTTCTATATTTTATTAATTTCATTTTTAGCTAATTTAATTGTCTATTTTATATTTAGTTAATTCCATATTTGGTTAATTTTTCTTATATTTTCACATGTGGTTAATTTATTTGCATGCTTTTATATTGTTTAATTTCATATATAGTTAATTTATTTGTGTACTTCTATATTTGATTAATTCATTTGTATACTTCTATATCTAGTTAATTTGACATTTACATAATTCATTTATATACTTCTATATTTTTTTAATCATGTTTTAGTTAATTTACGTGTATACTTTCTTATTTGGTTAATTTACCTGTATATTCTATATTTGATTAATTTATTTGTATACTTCTATATTTTATTAATTTCATATTTAGTTACTTTACTTGTATAATTCAATATTTAGTTAATTTACTTGGATACTTCTATATTTTGTTAGTTCTTTATGTGACTGATTTTTGTGTATATCTATATTTTGTTAATTTATCTTTATACTTCTGCATTTAGTTAATTTATTTGTATAATTCTATATTTGGTTATTTAATTTGTAAATTTCTATTTCTTGTTAATTTCACATTTAGTTAATTTATTAATATACTTCTATATTTCGTTAGTTCCATTTTGGTTGATTTATGTGTATAATTCCATATGTTGTTAATTTACTTGTATACTTTTATATTTAATTAATTAAATTACATACTTCTATTATTGGTTAATTCTACATATATTAAATTTATGTGTATTATTATATTTCGTTAATTTACTTGTATACTTCTATCTCGTTACTTTATATTTAGATAATTAATTTGTGTACTTCTATATTAACTTCATTTCATATTACGCGAGAAAAATAATGTTTAGATGTTTCAACGAATATCTCAACTTTATCCCAACTTTTCATGTGAGACGTGAATTCAACTAACTTGAAGGTATACATTATAATTTTTCTCACTTGTAGTAGCACAGCCACAAAATATTTATAGGCTTGGCTAACTTAGTTTTTTCAAAATAATATTTATATAAGAAAAAATAAAAATCTTTGTGGTTTCTATTGAAACATGACCAATCAATCTATCAATCAATAAATAAATAAAATTTGACTTTTTTGTTTCATTAGCTGTCTACACTATTCAGAAACCGGATATATATTTTTATATTTTTGACCTACCTAGTGTTTGATGAAAGAGCTCGTAATCAAAATTTGTAAAATCTCAAACTGAACTCTCTAGAGATAAGTTTGACCGTTAAAAAAGTATGATCTTTCTTTAAAAAAATTATTGCAAAGTGGAGAGGTTTTAATGCATCCAAATATATATTTTATAACAAAGTAATTTCCTCAAACACCTCCTGGGCAGCCAAAAGAACACATGAAGGGTCGATGGCCCCATTTTTACAGTTTTCCTCAGACCCCTAAAATCTCAGGGCGGCCCTACCTCTTGAGCAGAAATGAGAGACACCGAGCAAGAATTTATATTTCTTATTGAGAATTAATATAATTAATACTTCCTAATTAGTATCGTCATTGCCACATTATGCATTTCATTAGGAGGAAATGTTTCAACTTTAACACATTGCCTTTGAGTATAGTAGGACATTATATGAAAGTGTTTTATACACCATAAACATTTCACTCCGAGGAAAAGACATTATAAAAAAAAGTGGCATTTGTCGCAGAGGAAATATGTCGTAATCCGCGATAAAGGGGTTACAAATACTCCCGTGGTAAACAGTTTTACCGCAAGTAATAACTATTACAATAACTTTTTTGCTGCAGAGTTTTAGCAGTTAAAATTTATAGTAAAAGATTTAAAAATTTTGGTATTTGTCACGAACTAGTATCCACCGTAAAAATGTCGTGGTAAATATAACATTTTTTTTTCTAGTGAGAACCCAGGGTGACACTTAATCCCAATGTGAGAGTTCAATATGTTGAGCATACCGAAGAATCGAACGGTTTAAATGACAATAAGCTGAGCATACGGAAGAATCAAACGGTTCAAATGAAACAAGTGTAGAGTATGCACTAGCTGAACCTGCTGAACACAACAAGCATGCAGACCGTGCAATAGCTAGCTACCAACATTCAGCAGCCTACAACTCAGGTGTCGCTAAGGTTACTCAAGGCACAAGCAATGATCAAAATGATCAAGATCAACAGCTCAGATGTGATCAGATGGATCACAAACACTACAGAATTTACAACAAGAAAAGGCAGGAAAAAATGTTAGATAGTTAGAAAATCTGTTAGGAGTTTATTAGATAAATTGAGTCAGCAAATGTGTGATTGCTGAGTCCGCTTCTGCATTGGATCTTGAAGTTACATCTCATCATCAGCAGTTGTACCTCATAGATTCATTAAAGTTCACTCAAGTAATGAATCAGCTGGAATCACAGTTGAACAAAGGATCAATCCAGACTTTGCTGTGTGCAAAACGTTTGATCAAATCCTGCTTTGGTGGTTGCTCTCAACAGTCAGTCCAAGTGTGCTAGGCTCGGATATCAATTACTTGTATACTTCTGTTGCTTAATTTTATATTTCTTTAATTTTCAAATTTGGTTAATTTATTTGAATACTTCTATATTTCATTAATTTCATATGACAATACAACAAGGTTGCTCTATCCCAACTTTTTATGTGATATGAATTCAACTTACTTGAAGATGTAAATTATGATTTTTCTCACTTGTAGTAGCGTAGCACATAGTATTTTTAGGCTTGGCTAAGTTCGTTGTTTTAAAACAATTTTTTTATAAGAAAAAAATCTCTATATAATTTCTATCGAAACAAGATCAGTCAATATATAATAGGTGAATCAATCTATCAATCAATAAACAAAATTGTTACTTCTTTATTTCAATTAATTCTCCATATAATTCTGAAAAAGAATATATATTTTCATATTTTGGACGAGGAGTTACTTGAATCTAATATCTAGTGTTCTGCACAAAAAATAAAAATAAAATCTCTTATTTAGTGAAATTCATAACATTATAAATAAGATACTGAAATTTGTTTTAGTATATTTGATCTTCATATATAACATAAAAATGTCATAATTTACAATAGTTAATAGGAGAAGCACAAATTTAATTTGTGAATGCTAACAAGTATTAAGGGTGCCATTATAGCCACTCATTTCGAATGCTAACATCATCATCTAATGGTTTACATAATGGTTATGGTTATAGCTATGGTTATAATTATGGTTATAATTATGGCTAGGGTTATGTATATGGTAGATCCTGCGAGACGACATCAAGCAGCTCCACCGTGATGTGTGAGATGGAAAGGTTCATATACAAGGAGTTGTAGCATACTCTGGAATTCTGAAAAACCCATCAACTGTATAACATATGAATCTAGGTTGATGTCCTGCAATATTTAGATTCAAGAATTCTGTTGATCAATTATCCAATACAAAAATTAAGACAAAATTTCATAATTAAAAAAACACAGGGAAAGAGAGAGAGAGAGAGAGAGAGAGAGAGAAAACATACATAGTTGATTTCCAAAGTATGCTTATAAAATCTGGTAAGTTGTTGAACCGATTGTTACAATATTAAAATACTGTGTTTTCCTCCCATTGAAACATTTCTCTTAAAATGATGAATTTTCTCACTTCTCATACTATGAAAACAGTAAAAGAAGTTTGAGATCATCAGAAATGTTTTGCCTCATGAGCAGAAATGAGAGATAGTCAGTATTTATCTTGAAAGTCACTGAAAGGACATGATTCGACGGTGACACCCCGGCGTAAGGCATAATAGCACGCAATATGAAAGTGTTTTGTATTCATAAAAGTTTCATTATGAAGAAATTATTTGACGGCGACACTCCGACATAAGATACAATTGCACATTATGATGAATGATTTGACGGCATCGCTGCATTGTCATAACGAATAATAAAAGCAATATGAAAGTGTTTAAATACCCTATCAGCTCAAATCAATTTGATCTTAAACTAATCTTATATATGTAAATTTAACAAATATTACAAATTCACAAGTAATAAGTATATTATCAAACCCGATAAGTACAAAGAAAAATGTCTTCTTTTTTTTTACACATTCACTAATAATTCAGGTGGTTAATGCACTTTCTATTTGTCTATTTGATAGACTATTAAAAAAACAATTGTCTTTAAAGAAGTTTGTTGTGGGAAAAGTCTTACACATATTAAAAATAAATTATCAAAAAATGAAATAATACCTTTTAGTATAGTACTAGTTATTCAATTTATTTTTATTTATTTTTTTAAAATTGGAATTAAACTTTAGTAATTAAATTAAATGTACTACAATATAGTTATAAGTTGCTCTGGTGCATGGCACATTCGAAATATGATAGTATACGATCACAGCTTGTATACTTCTATTTTTAGCTAATTTACTTGTACCTATATTTTATTAATTCCATTTTTAGTTAATTTACTTGTCTATTTTTATATTTAGTTAATTCCATATTTGGTTAAGTTTTTTGTATATTTCCATATGTGGTTAATTTACTTGCATACTTTTATATTGGTTAATTTCATATATAGTTAATTTATTTGTGTACTTCTATATTTGATTAATTCATTTGTATACTTCTATATTTAGTTAATTTGACATTTACTTAATTCACTTGTATACTTCTATATTTTTTAATCATATTTTGGTTGATTTACGTGTATACTTTCATATTTGGTTAATTGACCTGTATATTCTATTTTTGATTAATTTATTTGTATACTTCTATATTTTATTAATTTCATATTTAGTTACTTTACTTGTATAATTCCATATTTAGTTAATTTATTTGTATACTTCTATATTTGGTTAATTCCACATTTAGTTAATTTACTTGGATACTTCTATATTTTGTTAGTTCTATATGTGACTGATTTATGTGTGTATTTTCATATTTTGTTAATTTATCTTTATACTTATGCATTTGGTTAATTTAATTGTATAATTCTATATTTGGTTATTTAATTTGTATATTTCTATTTCTTCTAAATTTTACATTGTAGGGATAAAAAATAGCCCAAAACGTTTAGACACAAAAAGAAAGCCCAAAATAAATAAAATAGCCTAAACAGGCCGAGAAGTTGACGAGGCCCAAGGAATAGGTCCACCGGTCAACCAAGGCCACAAACTTATTCACAAATTGACCAAAGTCAAGTGTTGACCAAGTCAGTAACCTGATCACTTAAACAGTCAAACAGCAGCTCCGAGATAACAGGAATCCCTGATATCTTGAAGCACGACCTCATCGGTCACGCCCCCAACTGCTAACATCTACCCCTATAAATACAACCTTAAGGCTTCATAAGCAAGGGTCAAGCATTTTCCTAAAAGAGTTGTTACTCTGCTCTATAGTAGTCAGATTTACGCAAGACTTAACTCCAACCCAGCCATGCAAGACATAGTCAACTCCGAACCCTTGTTCCTACTCTCTACAAGTTATCCAATAACCAACACTCGACATACAATCGCTCCAGGTAGTGTTTTTCTTTTGTCTTCTACCCTAGATTCACAATCTAACCTGGGTGTCGGAGCCTAATTGGTTGGCACTACCCCGGTGTCCCCAAGAGCACGACTCTCTTATTCGTTTTGCAAGTTGCCGTCCCCTCTACAACATCGACTTTAGACCTCCAGGTCATCAGCGTAGATCCGAGCATCTATAATTTGGCGCTACCGTGGGGCTCGACAGCATCTAATTAGCGAACGACCGATATTCAGACACCATGGTAGAGGAATCAAACCCCATCACTTTGGAAGCCCAGCTCGCGGTGCTAATGGAGCAGATGAACGAGAATTCCGAACGACTTCGGGCATTGGAAGCAAAAAAAAAAAAAAAAGTTATTCGCGCTTAGAACAAAGACCTGCAGACCAAGGTCGACATCCCTGATGACATCGACCATGCCACCACCGGGGTTGGCCATGTCGGTTACGAAGTCAACACTAACCCCACATCTACTTTGGGGCAAACAACCCCTGCAATGCTAACCTCTAACACAGATGACCTTGTCGTACCTGATGCCGGTCAAGAACCGGAACCCGTCGTGCCTAATTTAGGAACCGTATTTCCGTTCTCCTGGTCACGCAACGGAAATAGGATTTTTAAATTTTCATACATATTGCAAAAGCAATCTGTGACTAGTAAAACTATGTAACTATATTTTCTGAATAATAAAAATAATATTTATTTATTTTATATATAGAAAATTGTAATCAATGAAAGAAAAGAAAACTCCTTCGTATTTTTTGCTGCAGCTCCTTGTCTGTACCACTACGTCATCCTTGCTATATCCCGGCACCGGTAACATGCGTGTGGCCACATCACGTTGTCCGGAACAATGAAGAGGTAGAAAAAATAAGAGTTGGAGAGATATTGTATCTCTCCAGTCATTTTTCCTCTTTTTTTTTCTTTTTACGTACAAAATATTTTTTCGAACGTCTAAAATTTGGTTCAGTTGTTTTGTTATATTAAAAATTCTTTTTAATATATATTTAAGTTACTTAATTAATAAAAACTCTTTTTATTAATTTTATCAGTAACTTTTGAATTTAAACTTTTTAAATTCAGATGATATTTATTTATTTTATTTTATTTAATTAATGAAATAATCTTATTATCTCTCCATTTAAAATAAAAATAAATTATTGTCAGTAACTTTTGAATTAAAATTTTTTTAATTTCAAATTTTTTTTATTTTATTTAATAAATGAGATAATCCTATTATCTCACTATTTAAAATAAAATATCAACTATTACCCTCCTCTTATGACTAATTACATAATTAAATAATCTTATTATTTAATTGTTATAATTGCCATTATTTAATTAATTGAATAATCACATAACTCAATTACTCCTGACACGTGTCACTTATGTGACACTATTAATTGGACCATCCAATTAATTATACGTGACCCTTGTTACCTAAATGGATCAGGCTAGCAAAAGGACGTAATGGACCCACAGTATTTTGAGCTCCTATAATCCTCGGAATCATTAATTAAACTCTTTAATTAATATTCCTTGATTATCAACTCCGGTGTTATTACACTAAAACCCAAAACTGCATTCTCTCAACTGCAGACGCTTTTACACAGACCGATATCACTCGGTGTCCATCGATATAGCTATTACGTATGGTGTTGACAGGCCCCTAACATGCTATCTCTCATTAGGTAGTCTGCCGGCACTCCATGGTAGTTTCCCAGTCGAGGCTTGCCTCGCTGAAAGGCTCCCATGAAGCTAAGCCGTTTATTTTAACTGGAAATCTGAGTAGGAAATTTTTTTTTTTTTTTTTTATACAAAACTTCTTTATAAAAATTTTGGCAGAGTCTCCTCTATTTTTCTGAAATTACCAAATCTTGGAGACCTGCATAAAAACTTGAACACTTCTATATTTGTTTCAAATCTCAACTACTATGGACCTCCGGTCCATCTCCACAACTCAAACAGTTTAAATATCAAAACAAATAATTATCAAAAATAAATAAATCAAATCTTTAAATAAAATACTTATACACTTAAAATAATATTAAAATACAAACTTAACAATTGAAACATTATATATCTTTATAAAACAGTCACAGCATCCTCTGACTGGTCCTGCTAGTCCTCGGCGTCCTTGAAATGTCTGCACCTGTACCTGGGAGGTTGATTTAAAAACATAAAGAGAAACTAGAGTGAGCTAAAGGAGCTCAGTAAGTGCGTTTCTAATTTACTGAAAGATCTTAAATATAATAAAATTAACTTTGAATTTAACTGAAACTCTTCAAACTTATTACTATTACTGAAAACTGATAAACTGAAAACTCTCTGCTATTGCTAAAAACTGATAAACTGATATACTTTTTAAATATAAGCTAAGAATGTTTAATCGATAAAATCTGATGGCTAAGCCTAAACAATTACTTTTAATTTACAATTGAAGTACTTAAAATTCTATTATAACTATTTACTTAGCCACTTTTCTGAAACCTGAAAAGCTGAAATAATATACTGATCTAAAAACTAAAAAGCTGGAATAATATATTTTCCTGAAAACTGAAATGCTGAGATAATATATTTTCCTGAAAATTGAAAACTGATATCATATACTTTTCTAAAAACTAATAAACTAATATAATATACTTTTATGAAATCTGATAAACTGAAATAATATTCCTTTATCTTTCTGAAACTGAAAAGCTAATATGATATTCTTTTCTGAAAATTAAAATATTGATATAATATATTTCTCTAAAAACTAAACTGAAATCTATTTTCTGGAAACTGTTCTGAAATTTATGCAGAAAACTATTCTGAAATCGAATTTCTAAAAAACTGAAAAATTAAGAATATATATATACTTTTACTTTACTAAAAATTGAAAAGCTGAAACTATATCTTTTCTGAAATATACTTTTCTGATAAAACTTCTCTGATTAAACTTTTCTAATCATATAGTTTTCTGATAATACTTTTTCTGATAAAATACTTTTCTGATAAAATGCTTTTCTAAAAACTTATTCTGTCTCCTGAAAACAATGTACTGAAATCTGTAATCATCTGTTTTCTGAATACTGTACTGAAATCTGTTTTTATGAAAATCTAGCCAAGCCTAACGTATAAAACTCTTAATTTAATATTTTGTACTGATAATCTGAAAATATTTATGGCTTGGCTTCTGTATCTAAAAACTCCCAATGGACCCCTAAGCTGAACTGAACTCATAGGTCGACTAACTGCGCCGTACCATATGAATGGGTCACAGGGCGACTAACTGCGCCGTCCACTGTGACATCTGATATAAGTCACGAGGCGACTAACTGATGCGCTCAACGTGACATCTGATAAAAGACATCTCGCTATCTGTGAGCGGAATGCTGCGTCGCAACATATAGCGAGACAACACCCCAATGTGTGGGCGACTAACAGACTCGACAGACTCAACCCCCCTGGAGTTAGCGGATTGTCCACCCCCCCCCCCCCCCCCCCCCCCCCCCCCCCCCCCCCCCCCCCCCCCTTAACTTGCCACACACAATTGGGATGTACCGGCCGGGTCTAACTGCTGATAACTGATTTGATCTGAATCTGAAGGATAATCCATGGGTTTGAAAACTGTTTTCTTTATTTTGAAAACTAGCTTTTAATTAAAAACCATGGAATATATATAAAATATATTTATTAAATAAATATAATTTCTTAATCTCTGAGATATAAAAATACTTTAATTAAAATACACTTGAACATAAATTATATTTAATTTATAAAACTCATATAATTAAATAAAGAGTTAATTACACTCAACCTCCCTGAAGTTTGACTAATTACATTCGGAATCAAAGTTTGCATTAATGAACACTAACCTCCCCTCACGTTAACGTTGACCGTTAAAATGACCGTTGACTTTTTTCAAATTTTTTTGTGATTTAGATTTTAAAAACAAAAGATTTAATATACTTACCTTTCAGCAATCCAAAGTAAAAAAAATCCTCCAAAAAGACAACGATCCAAACCTTAGCCTAAATCACATATCGGACTTATATCAGACTCAAAATAATATCTTAGGACTGAAATATATCTCTCAAAACGTTCCCCAAACCAAAAACTCAATACTAGAACTAACCAATGCTGTTTTGGAAACGGAATAATGTCCAATTTTGGATTTTTAGTGAATTAATCACAAGCTGAAAGACTTTAAAAAATTGCAGAAACCTTCTAAACAAGCATATCTCTGTATATAAAAATTTTCAGAATTTTATAAAATTTCAAACTACCTTAAAATAATTTATTTATTGGAGCATTCTGGTTTGTCTGGCAGTAGGCAGTCCGGAATACTATGCAATGCCGAATTTTTAAAATTTCTACAGAATTCCAATTGCTATGAAACTTTTTAGTAATGTGAAATAAACATATATAATTCCAAAATAAAAGTTTAGAACCTAAATAATACATATACATATTTTTAAAGTATTTTTACTTTTATGTTTCTGCCCTCTGTGTACTGCTGGACAGATTGCAGTACCCTAATTGCGAAATTCATATCTTTTTCAAATAAACTCTAAAAATCATGACAATTTCCAGAACTCATATAACATCTTTAAAAACCTTCATATAAAATTTTGTATCTTGCTGAGCAGTATAACCTGCTAAAATAATGATTCGAACTGAAACTACATTTTAAAACGAAAACTTTTCAGCAACTCTGTTAAAGAATCGAAAATTTATAAGAAATTCAATACTACATATTTTTAAGTGAAACAAATTTCTTTAGAACCACTTGGATGTCTAGTTTACAGCATATAAAACCAATTTACCAAAACCAAGCATATATTCACAATACAATTTCCAATATAAGCACTGGTCAGTCAGACTATACCTAATTTCAGAAAATAAAGATTAAAAGTTCAACTAGTATGCCTTTAGGGTTTATACCCAATCAAAATCCTAATATTGAATCACTAAGTATATAAGTATAAAAACACAAAAAATATTAATAACACACCTTGAAAATCTCTTTTTAGTAACTTCAAGAGATGAGATTTTTTTTTTTCTTTTCTTTGGCCGTATACAATAGATAAAGAAATAGGGTTTTTTTTTTTTTTTTTTATAAAAGTATTTAAAGCTCTGTAGAATATAGGAATCCTTAAAGTGTTCAAAATCCTATATTTACATAAAATCTAATATTTTATTTTAAAATACAAATAGTTTAAAACAATCTCAACTACTTAGCTAATCAGAATTTATTTTAAAAATTAACTCTCATTAGTTAAGCACATATAAGTATGTTATTAAACTCAAATGCTTATGACACATATTAGGTTTATTTAAATTTGGGTGTTACAGTAACTTCTCACCACACCCTAGTGACCTCGTTGCCAGTCAATGTAAGCCCTTTACTCCATGAATCTACCAAGAAACATTGTTACCCAAAGGTGCTATCAACAGGAAGTAAAGACGAGAAATATACATAGACTACTAAAAAGTAAACAACTTGTACCTGTCGACCCCATTCACCTTCAACAAAGAACCAATCCCCTTCCAAAATTTATTGGAAGAAGGCAGTCCCCAGATGACCCCCTTTTTTTCTTATCGTCTGCAGGGATCACCATTTTACTGGACACTTACTAGTCATCCGCTTCTACAGGAAACCACTTGCTCACAAGGAAAGATGCCAGGTAGTACGACCCAGGCTCGTTTGGAGACAGTAGCAAAGAATAGCAGTGCCTAATCTCATTCGGCGAGGGCGCGGGGAAGCTGAAGGAGTTCCACAAGATATAGAGCCCCATCAACACCCGGTAGCCGTTAGACATCAGTTGGGCCGACACTAGACTCACAATGGTGAGGAACCATACGATGAATGGTTGCAGTGGCAGGGTGACTCCACAACTCAACATCACCCTATAAACAGCAACAGCTCCCTTTGGAGGATTCCGAGCAGCCCTCTGACCTGGAACCAAGTGCCTCAGTGTGCTCGGGAGCTCATAATACCTCGTGTATACGAACAGGTCAACCCCTTCAACCATGTTCGACTCATATTTTAAAAAGCTAGGGTTCATCAATGAGAACTGAGTCTGCCTTCGAGTGTGTGGTGTGGTGTCGGAATCACATGCGAGTTGTTCTCAATAGTGCGAAGGACTCTTTCCTATTGTTATGTTTCAAATTTGATTTATTTATTAATTTGTACGTGGTCATTCTTAATTATATTTGTCACAAATTGACCGGTGACACGCTCAAACGCGTAGGAATAAATCCCAAGTGCAGGATGTGTCGAAGTAATAAATTTCCGTGAGTACGGAGTCGAATCCACAAGGAAGTGGTGGAACTAATTCTATAAACTAGAGATTATAATAGTGCGGTAAAGTAAATCAAGGTTTTGGTTTTTGGGTTTTTTAATTAAAATATAATTAACTACTAAAGCGATAAATAAAGCGAGACAGATTAAATGAAGATGATGCTAGGTAGTCTCACGGTTCTAATTCCCTTGGTGCAAAACGCACTTAAATTGGTGGAACTTTCTGAAATTGCAGTTTTGCCCCAGCAGTTTGCTATTCTTTCACAGATGCCCTTCCCCAAAGTTACTGAATTTAGACGTTTTCCCCATAAATATTCAAAATCATCACTTAGGTCCCTAAACCTGCACACTCAAGGAAAACACGTGAAAAGCACCAAAAATACTCAAGAATACAATTAAAAGATACGGTCTAAGGGTCGTAAATATGTAACAAATATTGATCGATCAAATACCCCCAAACCTATCTTTTGCTTGTCCTCAAGCAAATTGGCACACACCACAACGAAAAGCAAAAACAAAAACAAAACTAAAACTTAACAAACAAAAACAACTAAGCTATATCCATTTTCGTAGGATGAAACGATGGCACTTAGCATGTGCCACAAGCCTTTAAACCCCTAGGTGGCCCTAGTGGACGAGTTATAGTCTCGTGAGGGTTTACCAGCTACGATACCCACAAACGTCCTAAGCTAACCACATACAAAGCTAAATATCAAATTAAGTATATACACAAATACAAATGCATAAGAATAGCACAAAATCAGAAATCCAAAATGCTGTCAATTAGTCTAATACACCCTATATCATACAGGACACTGACACGCAACGCATTTATAATAGTGAATCCTTCCATACCAATAAACCACTGATGTAATTCGCCTCGACTCTAGTCTCACCAGTTTTCACTCAATGACACTCAGAACCTAGGCAATCACACTTTCAACTGCATACGACTGGAATTTATGAGCAAAGAATTTCAAAGTTTGTCGTATGCATCAATAATTAGAAATAACGCACATATTAAGCAAAGGACCTCATGAAAGATATCAAATGCTAAGAACAGAAAAATCATTATACATACATGTCAAATATTACAATTAAGTTTCCTAAGGAGATCAACAGGTCTTTTTCAGGTTGTAATGGGGCTTTGGGGTGATTGGCTCAAAAAGAATGGAAATCGGGTTCAACTCACTTGGAAACCTATTGAGAGACTTCATAAAATTTTCAATTTGTGCATTTTCTCTCACGACTACCAAATTCATTCAACTTTTCTTCCAAATCTTTTTCTCGCCTTTCTCCTTCAAACTCTTTTTCAATTTTTACTTTGTGCATCATACTTCTTTTCTCATTTAGCCAACTCTTTTCATATATGTATTTTTATATTTTCTGTTGGCTATTATTTTATTTTTCTGCACATTTCCACATCCATTTCATCTTTTCTACTCCACTCCTTTTTCTCACTCAACACTTACACATTCCCTCTTTAATTGTCTCTAGTTTCCAAGCATCAAAGGTAACGTCTTACAATTTCGGCTAGGATTTTTGGATATGTAGTTCATACAATAAAAGGATAATATGTGAGTGTTTGGCCGCGAATGGGATAGGAAGCACACAATTTAAGGACAGGAAATCAAGCTATTTAGGAGTTCACACACAATGCCTGGATCATATCTCCAAAATCTACTAAACTGAACATTCAAAACATACATACAAGATTTTTATAATGCAGTTCATTAACATCCAATGCAAACCTATAGAGATCAATCTACTGACAATAAAGCTCAAGAAAGTGTTTAAGAATAGAAATAAAAATTCCCTCAGAATGAATATGCAATAAGCTCAAAATCTCACTAAGGGTAGTCTCCACTATTAATCAGGACTACTAATTGGAAGTTTTCACATATTACAATGCAAAGATGTCAGACTTATATGTTTAGATGCAAAGACACTACCGACATTATTCTAGTTAACAACTTTGTACACTCAAATGACCTAAGCATTTACATATTATTACTCAATTATCTATAAAGCATGCATATGATTTGCTATCCTAAAATAAATAAAACAAAACATGAAAAATACAATAAAAGACTCAAAAATGGTGTACGTGGCATTGTTATACCTAAGTCTTCCAAACGCAATGCGTATGAGGAAAGTCTAGGTTTCCAGCCTATATACACCAATAAGACTCAAAAGCACACAAAAGACAAAAATAGAAAATACCCCCAAACCTAAGATAAACATTGTCCTCAATGTTTAAAATCCTGGATTCAAAGGAAGCAATAAAAATGCACAAAACATGAACACAGAACAACAGTCCTAGTATCCACAACTAACAATCCTAAATATCCACAACTATCACTTCATCCAACCTCACTCCCCGTACTTCGTTTTCTCAACACAAGGCATAGCACTTCAATTGGAAAAGTAAAATTGAATGAAAATGATAAAAACACAATGAAAACAAAGAGAAATGAAAATAAAGGGTTACCTCCCTCCTAGTGCTTTATTTAACGTCTAGGCAAGACGTCGTACTCGAGCTATCTCTCAAAATACATCCCAGACTTTGCTTTCTGCATGACCTGCAATCAGCTCATGCCTGCATGATTGTACATGCTTTCTATGGACCTGAAATAATAAGGAGAATAGATTTTTCAACTTAAAGCAAATTCCATCATCTCCATATTTAGTCCCGTTATCAGGTAGCTCAGTCGAAACGGGTTTGGGCTCCTCTTTAGGTTTGATTTCCGTTTTAACCCCCAAACCTGTTTTCACCGCTACTCTCACCTGCTGAGTACCTGTACCTGCAGCAACATTAACAGAATCAGAAAGTTCATCCTCAACCCTATCAGTAACTGTCATACCATTCAGAGGAATGGTAATCTCCTCTGTTTGCTCTAGCTGGTTGGGGAACTCTTCTGGCACTCTATTTTGCAATGCCTCGATCAGTTGGCCGAGTTGTGCCTCTATCCTATCAGTTATCTGATTGTTTTGCTGCATCTTTTGCATGAGTTTGTCAAGCATATCATCTTCTGATGTTTGAACCTGCTGAGATGATTGATCAGCCGGTTGATCAAAATAACTTTGTGCATTGGGCTGGTACTGGTACTGATGCAGTGGATCAAAACCAACTCTGTTGTTGGCACTCCTGATACTGCCATGGCTGCTGTTGACTATCTCTCCAGGAGGAGTCTGGATAATTACTCCATCCTGGATTATAGCTGTTGGAGTATGGATCATTCCCTGACCACGGAGGATAATAATTAAGCGCCTGTGATTGTTCATACTCATACTCCGGGAAGGTCTCCCTGGATGGACACACAGAAGAACCGTGTCCACCAACTCAACATATATAGCAAGCAAGCCGTGTGCGGTTTTGCCTAGTCTTAGCGGCCAACATCTGCGACTGTCTAGATTGCATGACTAATGGCTCGAGCACCTGACAAACAAAAATAAATCAAAAGAAAAATAAAAACAAGAAAAACTAAAAAAATAAAACCACAAAAATAGAAATAAAATGATCACTAAAAAAAATAATAAATAAAAACCTAGAAAAGAAAATAAAACCTAAAAATCTCTAATTTAAAGAATAAGCTACCGAAACACTTCCCCGGCAACGGCGCCAAAAACGTGACACGCTCAAACGCGTGGGAATAAATCCCAAGTGTAGGATGTGTCGAAGTAATAAATTTCCGTGAGTACGGAGTCGAATCCACAAGGAAGTGGTGGAACTAATTCTATAAACTAGATTATAATAGTGCGGTAAAGTAAATCAAGGTTTTGGTTTTTGGGTTTTTTAATTAAAATATAATTAACTACTAAAGCGATAAATAAAGCGAGAAGGATTAAATGAAGATGATGCTAGGTAGTCTCACGGTTCTAATTCCCTTGGTGCAAAACGCACCGTTTCACTTAAATTGGGGGAACTTTCTGAAATTGCAGTTTTGCCCCAGCAGTTTGCTATTCTTTCACAGATGCCCTTCCCCAAAGTTACTGAATTTAGACGTTTTCCCCATAAATATTCAAAATCATCACTTAGGTCCCTAAACCTGCACACTCAAGGAAAACACGTGAAAAGCACCAAAAATACTCAAGAATACAATTAAAAGATACGGTCTAAGGGTCGTAAATATGTAACAAATATTGATCGATCAACCGGGCAATGACTTTTATAGCGAGATTAGCTATTACAAGTATAGTCGGAAAGTATTTCTCACAACTTTTGGATGCACATGTCTTGATCAACTTCCAGTAATATCTTCTTGTTGTCAAGCTTTAACAAACATGACTTTGGAGGAATGTAATGGTTTAAAGTCTCTGTTTCCGTATTCTATGGTTAAAAGTCTCGTAGTACTAGAAATACTTGAAATAGGAATTGTAAATTAATTGAAGAGATAATCAACACAGAAGAATTAAGAGGAGATGAAAGAGTGGGTTTCCCCAAACTAATCAAACTGCAGCTCAAAGGTCTTCCAAATCTCACACAATTTGGCTCTAGAATTTTTGTAGAATTCCCCTCCATAGCTCAAAATTGAAGACATTCTCTTGCCTTTACGTCTGCGAACTTAAAACAGAGTAAACAAGCTGAAGAAATGAACAGTCAAGATGATATTCATAATTTGTTCAACTTAAAGGTAATTCTACTTTATTCTAAAGTGCAATTAGTAGAAATTCTTTATTTTATATTCACGTTACTTATTCACATTATTAGTATAAATTAAGTCGCGTTAGTTTTTTGTCAAATTAAAATATAAGAAAAAAGTAACTTTGAACACAACATATGTGGCAGAAAATTCTATCAACAAAATCATTTTTTTCTTCCTTTACTGATCTGTATGCTTTCCCTGCTCACCTTCACAGCTCTTGCTGGCTCTGATGGAAAAGCACTTTTACGTTTATTTTTGTAAAGGAAAAAAAAAAAAACTTTCTGAAGAAGTAATTCACAGGTGCTTTTTCAAAACAGAAATTTCAAGGTTTTTGCAAAGCACTTTTACTTGAATGCACTTTACACATAAATCTCAAAATATGTAGCTTTCATGATATATTAACATATATATTCTTTCACTTGGCTGCACTTTTACTTGAATGAAAATGTTGAATTCATGGAATTATCTACTCATATCTTTTGACTGATTCCATAATTTAGGTCTACCTTACTTTATTATTCCAATGGTTTATGTACACGATGTCTTGACTTCTTGTGAAATGAGCTGGAAAACCAAGAAAGCTTTAACACTAAAAACTGCAGAAACTAAAGAACAAAAATACAGAGAAAACTGAAGAAGAATTTACTACTTGTTCTCATTAATCTAAAAGAATACAGGGCTGCTATTTATAGCTAAACAGAACAAGAGAATCACACACTTGTGTGATGATAAAATTGGCATAAAATTGGCGGGAAATTTTGTTGCAATTGTAACAGAATTGTAACAGAATTTCTGACTTGTCATTGATTGGTAATCAGCAAATGAGACCTAGCAAGTGTTGTGACCCTTTGATCTGATCAGAAGAGGCAAGGCGTTTGATGTATGCTTATGAGAGCTGATTATTATCTCTCACAAAATATAAATTAATCATAATATGTTTTGTGTGAGAATGGAATACTGGATTGTATGCTAAAGCTCTTGCACCGGTGTTGTCACACCATAAAATTGGAGATTGAGGAAGAGTAACATACAATTCTGACAGTAGAGCCTTGAGCCACACAACTTCAGCTACTGCTTGAGCTAGTGATCTATACTCTGCCTCTGTACTAGATTGTGCTACCGCCTTTTGTTTTCTTGAGCTCCATGAAACAAGATTCCCACCCAAGAACATACACCAGCCACTAATGGATTTTCGATCATCAAAATTACTTTCCCAATCAGCATCACAAAACCCCTTTAGCTGCATAGGTGACTTCTGTCGTTGGAATAACAGACCATGATCAAGAGAGGCCTTGACATATCTCAATACCCTTTTACATGCCTGCCAATGAGCAGTGGTGGGAGCTGCCAAGTACTGACTAAGATGATTGACAACAAAAGAAAGATCAGGCCTGGATAGGGTCAAGTATTGCAAAACACCTATTGTGCTCATATATGCTGATGGATCAGAGAATAAGTCACCATCTGATTTCTGCAACTTGGTACTATAACACATGGGAGCAGGACAAGCCTTTGAATACAACATATTGGTTTTAATCAACAAATCTTGGGCATATTTAGACTGTGTAAGCAGCAGACCTTGAGCATTTCTAGTGGCTTCAAAGCCTCGAAAATAGTTAAGAGAACCAAGGTCCTTAAGAGCAAAAGATGCATGAAGATCATGGACAAATTTCTTGATAAGAGCACTATTATTTCCTGTCACTAAAATTTCATCAACATATACTAAAAGAATCACAATACTGGACTGAGTTTTGAAAACAAACATAGATTTATTAGACTTGGAATTCTAAAATCCCCATTGCACCAAAGCTGTTTTCAACTTGTCATACCATGCTCTTGGAGCTTGCTTCGGCCCATAAAGAGATTTGATAAGCTTGCAAACATGATTTGGCTTGTCTTTGAGTGCATAACCACTAGGTTGCTTCATGAAAACTCTCTCCTTGAGCTCACCGTTAAGAAAAGCATTATTGATGTCCAATTGCTTAACACCTCATTGATAAGTGATTGCCAATGATAACACAACTCTAATTGTAGCAGACTTTACCACAGGGCTGAAGGTTTCAAGGTAATCTATGCCTACATTTTGGTGAAAACCATTTGCTACCAACCTAGCTTTATGCCTTTGCACACTGCCATCCTGGTTGTATTTAATTCTGAAAACCTATTTGTGCCCAACTATGTTCATATCACTTGTTCTAGGTACCAGCACCCGGGTATGATTGTTTAATAAGGCCTAGTACTCATCATTCATAGATGTTTTCCAACAAGGAGTATGTAGTGCTTCAATTACTGACTTGAGTTCAGAATTTGTAAAGGAGCTAACAATATAGATTTTGGGTTTGACAATGCCATTTTTGGCTCTAGTAGTCATGAAATGTGTGTTGAGTGGTAAGGTTGAGGGTTGAGCAAGAGGTATGTTGGATGAAGTATGAGGTAAGTATCTGATTGGAGAAGGTGCCACTGATGACATATCAGAATTAGAGACAGGAGTTGCAATTGATGGTAGGACAATGTTTGAAGACACGCGAGATGAAGAATTTGACACAATGGTAGGATTTTTTAGAGTAGGCTGTAACATGGAAATAGGAAGACTTTTGCTGGAATGTAAGGGAGCAACAGAGGACTTGAGAAACAGCTCTTTGTTAGGAAACTCACTCTCATTAAAGCTGACATTTCGAGCTATATATATTCTTCCACTACTATGTAGACATTTATATCCTTTGTGGTCTAGACTATAGCCAATAAACATACACTTGGAGAAATGAAAATTAAGCTTATGTCCATTATAGGATCTTAAAAATGAAAAACATGTACAGCCAAAGGATTTGAGAAGAAGATATTCAGGTTGTTTATGAAAAAGGAGTTCATAAGGTGGCAAACCATCAAGTAAAGGTGTGGGAAGAATGTTGATAATGTGGACAGTAGTAGCAAATGCTTCCCACCGAAAAGACAATGGTAGATTGGCTTCAGAAAGAAGAGTTAGGCCAACCTCCACTATATGCCTATGTTTTCTCTCCGGAATACCGTTTTGTTGGTGAGTACAAGTCCTTGGCTTCTACAACTATAACAGACCATGACAGAGAGCTATAGACTAACAGTCATGGCTTCAAGCAATCCATCAATAGATATCTCAAGTCCAGCCGTTCATGGAGGTTTGCAAAGAGATTCACTGGTTAAAGCTCTCTTCTGCTCTGATACCATGTGAAATAAGCTGGAAAACCAAGAAAGCTTTAACACTAAAAACTGCAGAAACTAAAGAACAAAAATACGGAGAAAACTGAAGAAGAATTTCTACTTGTTCTCACTAATCTTAAAGAATAGAGGGCTGCTATTTATAACTAAAGAGAACAAGAGAATCACACATTTGTGTGATGATAAAACTAGCAGGAAATTCTGTTGCAATTGTAACAGAATTTCTGACTTGTCATTTTGATTGGTAATCAGCAAATGTGACCTGGCAAGTGTTGTGACCCTTTGATCTAATCATAAGAGGCAAGGTGTTTGATGTATGCTTAAGAGAGCTGATGAAATACAAACACCTGCTGCTATGAAACACACTTGCACACTTGAGCCAGCTGCACCTTCTGTTGCTTTGAACCAACTGCACCTTCTGTTGAAGACTTGAACACCAGCTGCTACTTATGCTTAACACTTCTAAACAGGTCTGCAAATTGCAAAATTAAATGATTTAATTCAACTATTAAGACGAATGCTTGATGATCATGATAACACTTTTGTTGAAATCAACAATGTTTTTCAGCTTTATTAGTTAACACAGTTGTTGTTGCTGATATATATCTAATTTATTTAAGTGATTTTTTCTGCCCCTCGTTGTTCTCCGGGGAGGAGTTTCTACATAGGAACATCATCACTAGAGGAATTATATCGAAGCATTGAACAATGATGCACATTCCGTGGCAGTTTCTGCAAATTAGACGTCGAATTTCGTGAAATCCTATTGAAAACCTTTATGCTTCCTGATAACAATGGCGACACTGGAGGATATGCAGGGGCAGCAGCCCATCAATTGATATTAAGCTAGAAGTCAGAAAACCTAGCAAGAAAATGAGAGGAAGAAAAATGATTTTATTTCTCACTCGTCTATATGAAGAAAGGAAGAAAAGGCTATAAATAGCTCAACTGTTCACTAACTGTTTACAACCGGTTAACGGTAATTAGTTACAATAACTAAAATGCTAACTAATTACACTCTAATACTCCCCCTCAAGGTGGCTTGTAAATGTCTTTGACAGCCATCTTGGATAATAAAGGAAACAACATATGAGAAGGAAGAGGCTTAGTAAAAATGTCCGCAAGTTGATGTTCCGAACGGATGGGAAGCAATTTGAGAACCCCAGAAGCAACCTTCTCACGTACGAAATGACAATCAATCTCAATATGCTTTGTGCGCTCGTGAAAAATGGGGTTAGAAGCTATGTGAATGGCAGCTTGATTATCACAAAATAGTAAAGCGGGAGAAGAAACAGTTACTTGGAAATCACGAAGAAGCTGCTAGAGCCAAGTAATTTCGCTTGCTGTGGAGGCAAGAGCACGATATTCAGCTTCAGCTGATGAGCGAGAGATGGTGACTTGCTTCTTAGCCTTCCAAGACACCAAGGAATCACCAAGGAAGATACAAAAACCAGTCACAGATTTTCTGGAATCCACACAAGAACCCCAATCAGCATCGGAAAAAGTTTTGATGTACACAGGGGAAGCAGGCGCAGAAGAGAACATGAGACCTTGACCAGGGCTGTTCTTCAAATAACGAAGTAAATGATGTACAGCCTTAAGATGTGGAAGCCGAGGTTGCGACAAAAACTGAGTCAGACGATGAACAACATAGGTGATATCAGGCCGGGACAAAGTAAGATACAAAAGTCGCCCAACAAGTCTACGATAAAGAGTGATGTCAGAAAGAACATCACCATCAACAGCAGATAATGTGACCTTTGGATCCATAGGGACAGCAGTAGGCTTACAAGCTAAATATCCAGTATCTTCAAGCAATTGCATAGTATAATGACGTTGAGAAAGAACAAGACCCTTCGAAGAGCGAGCAATTTCAAGACCAAGAAAATATTTAAGAGAACCAAGATCCTTAAGTTTAAATTGAGTATGCAAAAAAATCTTGAGCTCGGAAATGCAATCTTCCATAGCACACAGCTACTCTTGCATGGCAGCTCTTCAGTGAGCTTCATTCACTGCCTGATGATAGAACTGTGGCTCAGGATGAGAAGAAATTTGCAAAATCAAATTCCTGTGAGAAGTAGACAAAGCATCATAAGAAATATGATGAGAAATGCAATATAAAGGCTGCTTAGAAGTTGCAGTTCCAGAAATAATATTGCAATGAAAATTCCTCAAATAAGCTGGAGGATGAGTAACCCGAGAAGATTTTCGGACAGCAGCCAAAGGAACACCAGCAGTAGAAATTGGGTGCAAACCAGTAGGAACAGCAGCCAAATTACCAGATGCAGAATCTGGAATAGCAATAGAAGTAGCTGGAACCGCAGAATTACCAAAAATAGATGCAGAAACAGGTGCAGTAGCAGTGCCAGATGCAGAATTACCAGAAACAGGAGGTAATAATGGTGCAGAATTACCAGAAGCAGAAGGTAAATATGTAGCAGCAGCTGCAGAATGCTCAGAACCAGTCAAGGTAGAAATAGGCAGTACCAATTCAGGAAAAGGATCAATAATGGAAGTAGACGAAGCCATAGAATGAAAGGGAAATATCTCCTCATGAAATACAACATCCCGAGAAACAAAAATCTGCTTTGTTTCAATATCATACAACCGATAACCCTTAATTCCTGGAGGATACCCAATAAAAACACAAACTCGAGCTCGAGGATGAAATTTTGACCTGTGAGCAGCCAAGGTAGAAGCAAAAGCCAAGCAACCAAACACCCGAAAACTTGAATAAGTAGGAGCAGTCTGAAACAACAAGTGATAAGGAGTATGGTGCTGGAGAAGAGGAGAGGGAGTTCTATTGATCAAGAAAACAGCCGATAATATGCAATCAGACCAAAAATCAACAGAAACCCGAGACTGAAAATACAAAGAACGAGCTACATTCAATAGATGTTGATGTTTGCGTTCAACTACTGAATTCTGCTGGGGCCTCTCAACACAACTGAATTGATGCAACACACCCTTGTCATGAAAAAATTCAGTAAACTGAAGCTCAGGAGCATTATCCGATCTAAAGACCTTAATATGAGCACTAAACTGAGTAAGTACCATGTTAAAAAATTTGGGCACAATAGAGATTGCATCAGATTTATGCTTCATAAGATACACCCAAGTAAACCTAGTGCAATCATCAACAAGGGTGAGAAAATCGATGTCCAGAATGAGAAGGAACACGATAGGGTCCCCAAGTATCATGTTATAACTTTATTCATTTTATGATTTAGATGTTAAATTGTATATTTGTTAAGCCATAAGTTAATTATCTAAAAGGTACATCGACTACTAATAAAGTGATGAGTACTTCTTTGTTCACTTCTGTGATAGGGTTTCTAGTCTCATCTTTATCTAGTAAATCTGTGCTACTCATTTTCATCCGTCCAAGTTTTATCTCTATCACACTCTTTTCTCTATCACACTCTTTTTTCTCTAGATTACAATTTCACTCAATGGTTTATAAGAAATTAATTTTACACGCTGATTTATACTACATCAATTTTAAAACTTGGTTTATACTACAACAATTTTACATGCTAGTTTGTAAACAATCAATTATACATTATAGTTTGTCACTCAATTTTACATGTTAATTTGTACTACAATAATTTTACATACTAGTTTGTAAACAATCAATCATGCACACTAGTTTGTATACAATTAATTTTACATGCTAGTTTTTACACAATCAGTTTTACATACAAGGTACAGACCAATGATTAATCAACATATTTCAATTGATTTTATGAGTCACAAATCAATTTTACACACCAAAATATAAAGGATACCAATATATATATATATATATATGTATATATATATATATATTTCCTTGTCTTTCAAACTTGTGTTTAATGTTTTCTTGTTCATCAAGGATGCTTTTATGGCATTTAAAAGCAAGAGAATCACCTAATAAATAAATCCTTTATTTTTGGGTTGATAATCTCTTTTCAATGAGAAAGTAATTCTTTTTTTCCTAGTTGAATTAGAAAATCTAATATCTCTTAAAGTCCTACTACAATTGAATTTAGGGTTTCTAATGTTTGCCTATATATAAAGAAATTATAATTTATAATTCTTTAGCTCTTTCAAGTCTCTTTTGATAGGCTCATTATACTTTCTATAGTTCTTCATAGTTCTTATTCTATTCCTCTCACATGTCTCTGTTTTTTTTTTTCATAATATGTTTTGATCATACATATTATTTGATTGTTCATGTTTTATTGCGCATATAGATCTGATTTCATAAATTGGAGGTTATTGTTTCTTTGACCATACAAAAGGAACAACAAGACTTGTAACGCATGGAGTCTTTAAGCACATATCGCAGGGTTTGCTAGTAAAAGGTTTGTGGGTAGGTAGTATTGGGTTATAGCAAGAGTCATGTGATTGAGTGGCTAATCAACGTGAGTTGTAAATGATATACCAACTAGTATAACTTATGTGGATGTGTTAAGTGGCCTACGAGTTGATCCCGTGATTTTTTCCCTATTGAGGTTTAATCTCCCACGTTATGTGTTAAATGGTTTATTGTTTTAATCTACAATATTTGTTGATAAACCTATTCACAACCCCCCCCCCCCCCCCCCAGGTTTCCATAGTATATAAATGCACATTTTTCAACGTCAAAGGCATGACTTACCAATGCCTGGTTGCAGTAGAGTAATAAAGCGGCACGAGCTTTTAAGCTCGCAATAATTGTTTGCCACACCCTAGTGACCTCATCGCCAGTCAGTGTAAGCCCTTCGCTCCATGAATCTGCCAAGAAACATTGTTACCCGAAGGTGTTATTAACAGGAAGTAAAGACAAGAAATATACATAGACTACTAAAAAGTAAACAACTTGTACCTGTCGACCCCATTCACCTTCAACAAAGAACCAAGCCCCTTCCAAAATATATATTTTATAACAAAGTAATTTCCTCAAACACCTCCTGGGCAGCCAAAAGAACACACAGAGGTCTAATGGCCCCATTTTTACAGTTTTCCTCAGACACCCAAAATATCAGGGCGACCCTATCTCTTGAGCAGAAATGAGAGACACCGAGCAAGAATTTATATTTTTTTATTGAGAATTAATACAATTAATGCTTCCCAAATTAGTAGCTTCCTCCCCACATTATGCATTTCATTAGGAGAATAAATTTCGGCTTTAGCACATTGCCTTTAAGTATAATAGGACATTATTTGAAAGTGTTTTATACACCATAAACATTTCATTCCAAGGAAAAGACACCATAAAACAAAAGTGACATTTTGTCTGAGAAAAATATGTTATAATCCGCGACAAAAGGGATAACAAATACTCCCGTGGCAAATAGTTTTGCCGCAGATAATAACTGTTGCAAAAAAAAATTTACTGTGAAGTATTCGCGATAGAAGATTTTTAAAATTTTTAATACTAACCACGAACTAGTATCCTCGGTAAAAGGAAATTGCAGTAAATATAATATTTTTTTGGAGTGAGATCCCATGGTGACACTTAATCATAAGGTATAATAGCAAATCATTTGAAAGTGTTTTGTAACCATAAAATTTTCATTATGAAGAACTCATTTGGCGATGACTCTCCATCATAAGATACATGGTAACTTATATAAAAGCGTTTTGCAGATTATAAAAATTCATTACATGATGAAATAATTTGACGCCGGTGCACGCTTTGTCATAAGGTGTTGAGATTTGGTTTAGCATAATTTGAGTAATTGAGATTCAATTCTTTTATTAAGCTTTATTCTTTGCTTGTATCATGTATTTAGGAGATTTGTAATTCCTTTAATTAAGGGAATTAATTAAGCTCTTTATTTTCTTCCCTTTGATGTAAATTATTCTATATAAACAATGTACTATGGCTGGAAGAACAGAGAAGAACCTATTCTTTTTCAAACTTATTTTTTCATGGTATCAGAGCAATGATTATGTGGTCTCTGTAAAGCACTTCCACAAATTTATTTTTTTTAATGGGTGACACTGATATCAACAGTGATAGCAGTGATAATCATTCACCAAAAAGTATATCCTCCCGTACCTCTGACCACACTATGTATACATCAAAAATTGATTCATCTGATCCTTTCTTTCTTCATGCCTCTGATCACCCAGGTATGGTTCTTGTTCCAAAAGTCTTAGATGGAACCAACTATGCTATGTGGAGGAGATCTATGTTGGTGAGTCTCAGTGCCAAAAACAAACTAGGATTCATCAAAGGTACCATTCAAAAACTAGATGAAAAATATCCAAAACATTCCTTATGGTAGCGCTGCAATGATATGGTTATCTCTTGGATCTTTAACTCTCTAAATCTAGATCTAGCAAACAGTGTACTCTATGTAGAGACACCTTCAGAAATTTGGATGAATCTTCAAGAGCGTTTCTCTCAAGGTGATTTTTCTCATCATTATCAAACTCAACGATCTATTGTTGAATTGAAACAAAACCAAGATTCAATTTTTTCTTATTACACAAAGATGGAAAATGTTGTGGGATGAGCTAACTGGATGCAGTCCTTCAATCATGTGCACTTGTGGAGGACAAAAGGACTTAAAAGAAAAAGAAGAAAGGATTAGGCTGGGACAATTCCTTATGGGATTGAATGAAATATATTCTACTATGCGAGGGCAAATCATGTTAATGCATCCTCTACCAACTGTTAAAAAGGCATACTCACTACTTTGTGAGGAAGAAAAGCAGCGAGGACTTACTGACATCAAGGGAAGTGATCTTGTTCATGCTATGAGTATCAAAACTCATGAAAACTCTAGAGAATTTCTTTCAAATACTCAACGACAAATCAGACAATCAACATCATCTCATTCCAAGTCATAAGGGGCCAGAAGATCTCTATTTTGCTCTTATTGTGAGGGCACAACTCACACGGTGGATCTTTGCTACTTGAATGGTTTTCCAGTTGGTCACAAGCTCCATGGCAAAGATGTTCAACCTCGAAATCGAAGCAGAAAACCTGCTGCACACCAAACTAGTGTAGAGACGCATCAAGACATAGTAAAGACATCAACTGAATAGAATCCTCAATTTACCTCTGAAGAACTTGTTCAAATAAAAGCTTTCTTTAGAAATGGTAAAAATACTGCTCATGCAAACTATACAGGTATTTCTACACCTTTTTGCTCATCCTTTAGCGAACAACAAACGGACTTGAATCATTGGATTATTGATAGTGGTGCAACAAACCATATAGCAACTTCAATAATCAATACCACTCCTTTGTCTTCACAAGTAGCTTTACCCAATGGTTCCTATTCCAAGATAATTGGAATTGGCTCAATACAACTCTCAAATCATCTGCATATTAAAGATATATTGTGTGCACCATCATTTCATGTTAATTTACTTTCAGTAAGTCAACTTAGATCTGCCATGAATTGTTCAATCCAGTTTTTTCCCACTTTTTGTATATTGCAGGACCTGACTTCGAAGAAGATGATTGGTTTGGGGAAGCAGCTTAATGTCTTGTACTACTTTGTTCCTCCAGTGAAGTCTATACCAACTTCTCTTCCTCTCACTCACCATGTCGATTCTGCTACAAGCATTACTTGGCACAAGCGATTAGGACATCCCTCCAAAGCACCTTCAAAATTTTGAAGTAACATTATTCCATCATTTGTATTTGATTCTCAACATTCTTGTGAAACTTGCCCTTTGGCAAAACAAACTCGTTTACCATTTTCTTCAAGTTCTATTCAAACTTTGCACTCATTTGATCTTATTCATTGTGATATTTGGGGACCTTTTCGTACAGCAACTCACACTGGAGCACATTACTTCCTTACTATAGTTGATGATTACACTCGTTTTACTTGGATTTTTTTAATGAAATTCAAATCAGAAACTCAAGGATTCATCAAAACATTCATCAATTATGTAAATATCCAGTTTAATTGCCAAATCAAATGCATTAGAAGTGATAATGGCTTAGAGTTTACTTCCTTTATATCTTATTTCTCCAATCTAGGCATTTTATTTGAAAGCTCTTGTACATCTACACCTCAACAAAATGGTGTAGTTGAACAAAAACACCACCATCTCTTAAATGTTGGTAGAGCTTTGAGATTTGATGCCAATCTTCCTTTACAGTTTTAGGCAGAAAGTATTCTCACAACATCTTATCTTATTAATCGCCTTCCTACTCCTGTGTTGAAACATAAATCTCCATATGAATTGTTATATAACAAACCACCAAACTTGTAAATACCCTTCCGATAATATGTACTGTATGTATAGGTGTTGTAATGTATTCTCTCAGAATTTATTGCACAGTACAAATGTAAATAGATAAGCTCTTATTATGAGTAAATTGGATGTTAGATTTAATAATGGTGCTATAGTGAAATTTATTGAATGGATCCGAAAGTTTCCGAAAAGGGTATCAGAGACTCGGAAAATATCTGAAATAGTTTCAAATGGTTATTAAGGTTCCATAAGTAGATAAGAAATTTAATTATAAGTTGTGGAGAACATAATAAGGATCTCCATAAGTTCGGAATGTAAAAAGTATTTATTGAAAGTTAAAATATATTTTTATAATATGGGATTGTAATTTAATTGGTGTTTGAAATGTGGTGAAAAAGTAATGTTGATGGATTAATTTTGAGATGTACAAGTGGACAAATCAAAGTTAGCCATATGGATAAAAAAAAGTCAAGAGTTAGTGGATTTTTATGGAAAATTTCCTCCCAAAGAAGCACAATCCATATGAAATAAAAGGAACCAATTATGATACGCCAAGTCAAGAATTAGTGGGAGGAGAAATGAATGAAATGAAATGTGATTGTTGGACTAAATTGGCAATTAAAATATTATTGGACAATTGTATATAATTAGCGTTCAATTTGTGGTCACATTATGATTTTATAATGTAAAAGGGGCAAGTTGCAATTAAAGTTTTTATATATATATATTGGTGTGATAGAATCAGAAAATAAAAGAAACAAAAATAGAAAGAGAAAGAAAGAATCTAGAAAATTCAAGAGAAGAAGAGAAAGGAAGAGCAGCTGTCGGCCGAAGAAGGAAGGAAGGAGGAAAGAAAGCAGTCCGGCAGAAGAGGAAGAAGAGAGAAAAAAAAGAAGAAGAAAAGAAGAAGCAACCAGCTGAAGAAGAAAGAAAAACAGAGCAAAGACCGACAGAAGAGAAGAAGAAAGAAAATAAGGAAGAAAGAAAAAGAGAGAAAAGAGAAGAAGTGAGCAGCGGGAGAAGAAATGAAGATGAAGAAAGAAGAGGAAGAAGGAGAGAGTAGCTGGTGGCCGAAGAACAAAAAAGAAGAGAGAAGAAGCAGTAGCTGGCCAAGAAGAGAGAAAAGAAAAGGAGAGCAGAAACCGTGAGGGAGAAGAAGAAAAGAAAAAAAAAAAGACAAAGAAGGGAAGGAGTCTCGGTCAGCCAAAAAGAAGAAGAAGAGCAAGAGGATTTTGGGTAAGTTTGATGAAATTGAATTTATTTTAGAAATTGATTGAGTTTTGATTTGTTCTTGAAATTGATTGTTTAATACAAAATGAAATTTGAATGATGGAAGTAAAGAAGATGGTGGGTTTTGTTGATTTTAGTATTTGATTTAGTTTTTATGGTGTTTTGTTTGAAATTAGTTGGATGTGAATTGATTAAAGTGAAAATCAAGAAAACTAGTAAGGTAAAGTTTTGGGGATTTGATGATTTCAAGTTTAAATTGTTGAATTGAGAAATTATTTGAGTAATTTGAGTGTTATTGAGTAAATTGATGGCATGAATTTGAAATTTTTGAAATTTAATTTGAAATTTTTGAAATTTAATTTGAAATTGAAGTTAGAATTAGTTTAATCAAGTTTAATGAGATTGAATTTAATATTGTTAAGTGAAGGAAATTCACTTATGTTAAATTGATGAAGATTAGTATGAGAAATTATGTAGAGATTTCAATTTATGTATGATAAGTGTTAGAAATTGTATTTGTGTAGTTTTGATGCAAATTGATGCTTAGAAAATTATATTGATTTGTGATGTATGAAATTCAATCAAAAGAGAAATTGAATGATTCTATGTATATATGGTTATAGTGACGTAAAATTTTAGTAGATATAAGTGTAATTGATTTTTGTTAGATATGGAGAAAAAAGAAATCAAAAACTTGAATGTTGACATTTTATAATTTAAATGCCTTATGTATGTTAATTGAGCTTTTGGGTGAATTGTAGTATTTATATTTATGATTGATTGGAAATATATTATTTTATTTTAGGAAGAAATCATCATAGTATGAGAGAAGAAAGAAATATTATGGGAAGACAAGAAATGTAATGAGACGAAGGAACCAGAGCACCAAGCCTAGAGAAAATCAGAAATATGTGAGTGTTAAACTATTTTAAGCAAAATTATATTTTTAGTTGAAATATATTTTAGTATGTTTCCAAGTTTAATTTAAGTATTTATGCTTTTATATACACGTTTATTTATTTATATGTGTTTTATAATTATAATATAATTGATTGCCTCAGATATATTTTAATTAAGATATTTTTATATCTTAGAATTTTTGAGTTTATTTTCAATAGATAAAGATATTTACGCACGGAATTTAGTTAAAGAAATATATTTTAGTTATATTCCAAGTTTTTAAATTAAAAGTTAGTTTTCTTTTAAATAAAGAATAAATTGTTTTTAGGCCAATAGGATACTCATCCATTATCAGCTTATCAGCTTATCAGATTTATCAGCAGTAGACCCGGCAAGTTAAGGGGGGGACCGTCCACTAACTCCAGAGGGGTTGAGTCTATTGAGTCTGTCAGTCGTCCACACGCAGAATTCTGCCATATAGACAGTGAGATGTCTTTTATCAGATTATCAGAGTCACCAGTGCGGCACCAGATTAGTCGCCTAGTGACACCCTCCATATGGTGCGGCGCCAACTGATTCGCCCTATAGATTATCAGTTATTAGATATGGATTCCATTGGCATTATCAGAAAAGTTTTATCAGAAAAGTATTATCAGAAAGTAAAAGTATATTTTCTCAGTTTTTCAGTTTTCAGAAAAATGAAGTATATATATTATCTCAGCTTTTTATTTTTCAAAAAGTATGCAGTATTTCAGTTTATCAGTTTTCAGCAATAATAGAAAGTTTGAAACGTTTTCACTATAGTTTTCAGAACAATTTTTAGAAGTTAGATATCAGTATAGTTTTCATTATGGATTTCAGAATAGTTTTCAAAAAATAGATTTCAGAAATAGTTTATCAGTTCAGGTTTCAGTAAAGTTTTTATAAAGTAAATTTCAGTATAATTATTAGGAAAAGATTTCAGTATGACTTTCAATATAGTTTTTATGATTTAGATTTCACTTCAGTTTTCAAATAAACAGAAAAAGTTTTATTATTTAGTTATTTACTTTACTACGGTTTTCAGAAAGTAGTAAAAGATTTATTACTTTGGAATTTCAGTACGTCAATTCTAGTAAAGAGAATTTAGTATAATGTTCAGTAGATATAAAGGTTTTATTAGCTGTCTTTCACTATTATCAGCAAACCAATTATTATTCTTCTCAGTAAAATTTGAGGGAGGTTAAATCAAAAATATTAGATTTATTAGAAAAATATAACACTCACTGAACGCGTTTAGCTCATTACGTTTTTATGTTTTATAAACCAACCTCCCCAGGTACAAGTACAGGTGCAGACGTTGTAGGGACTCTCAAGATTAGCAGGACCAGTCAGACATTGCTATGACAGTTTTAGAATTATGCATTTTTTTTTATTGTAACTATTATGTAAAATGTATATTGTTAAAGTTCAGTATTTTATTATTTGAAATTTGTGATTTGATTTGTGGTTGATTTGAGATGGACCGGAGGTCCACGGTAGTTGAGATTTGAAATTTTATAGAAGTGTTCAAGTTTTATACAGGTCTCCAAGATTTGGTAATCTTAGAAAAACAGAGGAGACTCCGCCAAAATTTTAATAAAAAAAAAAAATCCTACTTAGATTTTCAAGTTAAAAAACTGCTTAGCTTCATGGAAGCCTTTCAGCGAGGCAAGTCTTGACTGGGAAGCTATCGTGGAGTGTCGGCAGGCTACCTAATGGGAGATAGTAAGTTGGGGGCTTGTCAAAACTACTCTTACTTAAGAGTTTTTGGATGTCTTTGTTATGCAACAAATCTACAACCGTCAAACAAATTTGACTCTCGAGCTAGAAAATGCATCTCCATCGGCTATCCTGTAGGTCAAAAGGTTTATCGCTTGTATAACTTGCACACTCACCAATTTTTTTCAAGTCGTGATGTTGTTTTTCATGAGTCCATTTTTCCTTCTCCTGCTTCAGAAAAATCATTAGATAACACATCACCATCACCACTTGAGATATCAGATTATTCTACTGACACGCATCAAATCATATCTACTCCTTCGTCATCCGAAACCAACATACAGTCACCCATTTCTTCCTCAATGTCATCTCCTCACTCTATATCATCTTCTATACCTCCTCTTCGTAGAAGTGACCATGTCCGGCAGCCATCCATTCTTCTTCGAGACTTTCATTATGGACAAGTTAGTATAACGTCATCAACTGCAACTGCAAATCAGACACCTTCAACTAAGTCAGGTACTCGATATCCTTTAAGTAACTACATTTCTTATGGTTCATTGTCTTCTACTCATAAACACTTTGTTAATACCATTTAAAGTGTTTTAGAACCAACCTCTTATGCTCAGGTTGTCTTAGATCCAAAATGGAAAGAAGCAATGCACTGTGAACTTGATGCTCTCAATGCACAGAAAACATGGTCCTTAGTTCCTTTACTTGCTGGTCATCACGCCATTGGTAGCAAATGGGTCTATCATATCAAATACAACTCAAATGGTACAATTGAACGATACAAAGCCAGATTGGTAGCCAAAGGATTTTCTCAACAAGAAGGCTTGGATTATACTGAAACATTTGCCCCTGTAGCCAAATTGACAATTGTTCGATGTCTACTTGCTATTGCCGCTGTACGACACTAGCCCTTGTATCAAATGGACGTGACCAATGCCTTTTTACATGGCAATTTAGAGGAAGAAGTATACATGACTCCACCACCGGGACTTTGTCAACATGGGGAGAAGTTAGTATGTCGACTGCAACCATGGTCTTTATCTATGTAGATGATATGGTGATTACTGAAAATGATGCAGAAGCAATACACAGTCTCAAGCAATTTCTTCACCAACAATTTCATATCAAAGATCTTGGTCTACTTAAGTACTTTCTTGGGTTAGAAGTTGCAAGGTCCAAAGCAGTTATTGTTATCTCTCAACGAAAATACACTTTAGAGATCATAGATGATGTTGGTTACTTGGGTGCTCAACCATCAACTTTTCCTATTGAGACAAATCTGAAACTCACAAATTATCACGGTGATTTGCTACAAGATCTGACTCGCTATAGGAGATTGATTGGACGACTAACTATCTCACAATTACAAGACCAGATATTACATACTCAATTAATATTCTGAGTCAATTTATGCATGCTCCGAGAATGCCTCATTGGGATGCTGCCCTTCGTGTTATCAAATATTTGAAAGGCAATCCTGGTTTAGGTATGTTGTCCTCCTCCAACAACACCCTTACTTTGAAGGCTTATTATGATGCCAATTGGGCAAACTGTTCTATGACAAGGAGATCGAAAACAGGATATTGTGTATTCTTAAGGGATTCACTAATTTCTTGGAAAGCAAAGAAGCAGAAAACTGTTTCGAGATCATCCTCAGAAGCCGAATATAGGTCTATGGCTGCCACAACCTGCGAGCTAACTTGGCTCAGATTTTTACTCAATGATATGCAAGTCTTTATTAGACCAGTAAGGCTATTATGTGATAATCAAGCTGCTCACCATATAGAAGCAAATCCAGTATACAATGGGCGTACCGAACACATAGAACTTAACTGTCATGTTGTAAGAGAAAAGATACAAGATGGACAAATCATCACCAAATTTGTTCTATCACATTTGCAGCTGGCAGACGTCTTCACAAAAGATCTAGGAGGAAATGTGTTCAAGAAGCTGACATCCAAGTTGAACATGCTTGATATACATGCTCAAACTTGAAGAGGAGTGTTGAGATTTGGTTTAGCATAATTTGAGTAATTGAGATTCAATTATTTTATTAAGCATTATTCTCTGCTTGTATCATGTATTTAGGAGATTTGTAATTCCTTTAATTAAGGGAATTAATTAAGCTCTTTATTTTCTTTCCTTTGATGTAAATTCTTGTATATAAACAGTGTACTCTGGCTGGAAGAATAGAGAAGAACATATTCTTTTCCAAACTTATTTTTTCATAAGGTATAATAAGATGTCATATGAAAGTTTTTACAAACCCGACAAGCTTAAATAAGATGCCATATTATAAAATTTATCTATATACTTCTATATTTTGTCAATTTATTTGTATAATTCTATATTTGGTTAACTAATTTGTATACTACTATATTTTGTTAATTTTACATTTAGTTAATTACTTGTATATTCTATATTTGGTCAATTCAATATTTTGTTGATTTACATGTATACTTCCTTATGTGGTTAATTTACATGTATACTTCTATATTTCGTTCATTTAGTTCAATTCTTCTATAATTAGTTAATTACAATATAAGTAATTTACTTGTGTACCATATTTGGTTAATTTATTTGTACACACACTTCTATATTTGATTAATTTTGTATAAAAACGTCATAATTTACAATAGTTAATAGGAGAAGCACAAATTTAATTTGTGAATGCTAACAAGTATTAGGGGTGTCATTATTGCCAGTCATTTCTAATGCATACGAACATCATCATCTAATGGTTTAAACATAAAGGTTATGGTTATGGCTATGGTTATGGTTGTAATTATGGTTATGGTTTTGGATATGGTAGATCCTGTGAGATGACATCAAGCAGCTCCACCGTGAAGCGTGAGATGGAAAGGTTCATATACAAAGAGTTGTAGCAGACCCTATAAGCAATGTAAACGTGTTTAAAGACCCTATAAGCTTAAATCAATTTGATCTTAAACTAATCTTATACACGTAAATTTAAGAAGTAATACAAATTCACAAGTAATAAGTATTTTTTCGTATCAAACGCAATAAGTACAAAAAAAATTATCTTTTTTTTTTTCACACGTGCACTAATAATTCAGGTGGTTAGTGCATTTTCCATTTATCTAATTGATAGACTATCAAAAATCAATTGTCTTTAAACAAGTTTATTGTGGGAAAAGTCTTACGAATATTAAAAATAAATAATGAAATAATACCTTTTAGTATAGTACTAGTTATTCAATTTATTTTTATTTATTTTTTAAAATTGGAATTAAACTTTAGTAATTAAATTAAATCTACTCCAATATAGTTATTAAATTGCTTTGGTGCATGGCACATTAGAAACATGATCATATACAATCACAGCTTGTATACTTCTATATTTAGTTAATTTACTTCTACACTTCTATATTTTATTAATTTCATTTTTAGCTAATTTAATTGTCTATTTCTATATTTAGTTAATTCCATATTTGGTTAATTTTTATTATATTTCCATACGTGGTTAATTTACTTGCATGTTTTATATTGTTTAATTTCATATATAGTTAATTTATTTGTGTACTTCTATATTTGATTAATTCATTTGTATACTTCTATATTTAGTTAATTTGACATTTACTTAAATCACTTATATACTTCTATATTTTTTAATCATGTTTTGGTTAATTTACGTGTGTACTTTCTTATTTGGTTAATTTACCTGTATATTCTATATTTGATTAATTTATTTGTATACTTCTATATTTTATTAATTTCATATTTAGTTACTTTATTTGTATAATTCCATATTTAGTTAATTTATTTCTATACTTCTATATTTTGTTAATTCCACATTTAGTTAATTTACTTGGATACTTCTATATTTTGTTAGTTCTTTATGTGACTGATTTTTGTGTATATCTATATTTTGTTAATTTATCTTTATACTTCTGCATTTGGTTAATTTATTTGTATAATTCTACATTTGGTTATTTAATTTGTAAATTTCTATTTCTTGTTAATTTCACATTTAGTTAATTTATTAATATACTTCTATATTTCGTTAGTTCCATTTTGGTTGATTTACGTGTATAATTCCATATGTTGTTAATTTACTTGTATACTTTTATATTTAATTAATTTACTTGCATACTTCTATTATTGGTTAATTCTACATATATTAAATTTATTTGTGTATTTTTATATTTCGTTAATTTACTTGTATATTTCTATTTCGTTACTTTATATTTAGATAATTAATTTGTGTACTTCTATATTTACTTCATTTCATATTACGCGAGAATAATAATGTTAGATATTTCAACGAAGATCTCAACTTTATCCCAACTTTTCATGTGAATTCAACTAACTTGAAGGTATACATTATAATTTTTCTCACTTGTAGTAGCACAGACACAAAATATTTTTAGGCTTGGCTAACTTAGTTTTTCCAAAATAATATTTATATAAGAAAAAATATAAATCTCTATGTGGTTTCTATTGAAACATGACGAATCAATCTATCAATCAATAAAAAGCATTTGACTTTTTTGTTTCATTAGCTGTCTACACTATTCAGAAACTGGATATATATTTTTATATTTTTGACCTACCTAGTGTTTGATGGAAGAACTTGTAATCAAAATTTGTAAAATCTCAAACTGAACTATCTAGAGATAAGTTTGACCGTTAAAAAAGTATGATCTTTCTTTAAAAAAATTATTGAAAAGTGGAGAGGTTTTAATGCATCCAAATATATATTTTATAACAAAGTAATTTCCTCAAACACCTCCTGGGCAGCCAAAAGAACACATGAAGGGTCAATGGCCCCATTTTTACAATTTTCCTCAGACCCCAAAAATCTCAGGGCGGCCCTATCTCTTTAGCAGAAATGAGAGACACCGAGCAAGAATTTATATTTCTTATTGAGAATTAATATAATTAATACTTCCTAATTAGTATCGTCCTTGCCACATTATGCATTTCATTAGGAGGAAATGTTTCAGCTTTAACACATTGCCTTTGAGTATAATAGGACATTATATGAAAGTGTTTTATACACCATAAACATTTCACTCTGAGGAAAAGACATTATAAAAAAAAGTGGCATTTGTCGCAGAGGAAATATGTTGTAATTCGCGATAAAGAGGTTACAAATACTCCTGTGGTAAACAATTTTACCGCAAGTAATAACTATTACAATAACTTTTTTGCTTCGGAGTTTTAGCGGTTAAAATCTATAGTAAAAGATTTAAAAATTTTAGTATTTGTCACGAACTAGTATCCACCGTAAAAATGTCGTGGTAAATATAACATTTTTTTTTCTGGTGAGACCCCATGGTGACACTTAATCACAATGTGAGAGTTCAATATGTTGAGCATACCGAAGAATCGAACGAAAGAGAAGAAGTTGCTTCCGCTTGCTCCGATTCTACCTTCTCTCACAAACTCCATTTTAATCTATTTTTGTATTTCTTTTCATGGAGAACTAATCTCCTAACTAAGGTGAGGGGAGAAACCTAGATTATCTATGTATTTTGTTGGTTCAATTTAGACAAATACCTCAATGCAAATTTGGTTTTTGGTCTGTTCAATCTAATATTTAGTTTAGCTTCTTGAAATGATTGATGGGTGTTATACAATTTTATTCATAGGTTCAGTCATGATTTTCCTATCGTTTAGTAAAAACAACCATGCTTTCATGATTTTGGTGAGCCAATAGATTGTTTAGAGTTTCGACGGAATTATTTCTTGATAGATTGTTACCATAGATACAGGCTATGCTTGAGATTCTTCCCATAAGAAATTAGTTGTGCTTATGTGTGAACACTATCAACAGAATTTATCTTTTCTATGTCCATTTTTATATAAGTTTTAAGAAAGTAATTGAATCAATAATATCGCATAGGTAATTGAAGGTGGAACCCGAAGCGGCTCAATCGAATTGTTTTACTTTTCAGTTAATTATAATTTTGCCATCTTTCTCACTGTTCTTTGTCGAACGACACTCGTTACTTCGAGTTATACTGTTACGCAACTCCTGCGTTCAGCAGTTTAGACCCAAAAAGAAAGCCTAAAATAAATAAAATAGCCTAAACAGGCCAAGCGGTCGACAAGGACTAGGGAATAGGTCCACCGGTCAACCAAGCCCAAAAGCTTATTCGCAAATTGACCAAGTCAAGTGTTGACCAAGTCAGTAACCTGATCACTTAAACAATCAAATAGTAGCCACGAGATAGCAGGGATTCCTACTATCTCAGAGCACGACGTCCTCGGTGACAACGCCTTTTTTGTACCTGCAAGTATATGGGGTCAACACAAGTAATAAAATGATGAGTAAATTATCGTCTCCACAGGGATATTTAGGCGTTGAGTACTAAAATTAACCAAGCCTATTTCTATTTGGATAATCGAAAGGTTTAAAAGAATGAATTAAAAGATAAAAATATAAAGACATAAAAATAAGCAAACAACCAATATGAGATATTAGTTAGGGTATTTGAATTCACCTAATCCATCCAATTGAATTTTATGAAAGCATATTGTTGTAGTTTAACTATCTATGTTGATGACCATGTTTATCTAAATTATCCAAAGTCCCCTCTCGAGGTAAATCGGACCTATTCCACATACACTAATATCCTATCTCTCGATGGTATATCCAAGTGCATGAGAATGCATTAGTCACAATAAACACCCTATGTGATCACACAAGCAAATTAGTATATCTCTATCTAATTTTACTTGTGGTGGACATTATATCGAGTACGTGGTGGGTGTCTCCTCTCGGTACATCACACACAACCAATTTATCATCTAAATGTAGGCCTTCACATTCAAAAGTATTAAGCATAATAATACCACTCAACAACACAATAATCAACCACAACAAATTAAATAATCAATTCATTCAATCATTAGAGAATAAGATCCATCAAAACCCCAACTTACAAGTTTAGTTCATAATCATGATTTATAATAATTAAACTAAATTAAATTAACTAAAACAATTAAAATAAAGTGAGACGGAATAAATAGAGGAATATGCTAGGCGGTCACACGGTTCCAATCACGGAAATGGAAAACATATTGATTATTATTAAGCACATAATATCATGAAATAATATAACAATATATATTCATAATCAATAACTCACAAAATCCGTTTATGATTCGCACACCTAACACAACATCTAACTACTCATTCAATCAAATAAAACCGCAAGGAAAGATTAAGGATGCGATACAACCCATTCGAAGACACAAAGACTCGAAATCCGCTCGTTTCCTACTTAGATTTCTTTACCATCGATCTTCGTCTCTTCTTGATGATTAATCGATGAAATCGCAAGACTAGTGAAGTGTTGATGATTGGGTGATGTTGGTTGTGTTTTGTGGTGAAAGGGATGATGGAAAAATGGCCAAGATTGCACTAATGGGCTGCTGGAACCGTACCTGCACAAGCTTTACCTTTTCTGCTCGATTTCTTCTTATAGTGGCAGCTAGGGCTGCTGATTTTGTGGCCACCGCGAGCACCACCGCGACCTGAGGTCACGCTGTTTTGATCACGGTGCCCACTGGTTCTGGTTCATCACTGCAGTACAAGGAAGATGGCGAGGAGGATTAGTCGCGCTGCTGCTCGCTTCTCTCACTGGTTTTAGTTGATTTCTTCACCGTGAGCAGCTATATGGCGAGCTGTGGTCGCGGGCTGTGAATCGCGATGCTCCCTGGTCTGCTGGTTCTTCTTTACCGTGAGCTGAAGGACATGAGCAACGGTCCCGTTGCTTCCTCGCTTCACAGGCTGGGTCGCCTGCAATTTCTTCAGCACGAGCAACACTGCGAGGAGAAGCTGGTCGCGAGACATGCATACTGGCTTTTCTGGTTTTTTTTTTTTTTATTTCATCAAAACGACGCCGTTTTGCACCAGCTCTTTGGTGCCAAAACAGCGCCATTCCACTAAAGTTAGAAACCTTTGGTGCAAAACGCACCATTTCACTTAAGTTTGGTGGAACTTCCTGAAATTGCAATTTTGCCTCAGAACTTTAACATGATTTCATTGAGGCGCTTCCACCAAGTTACTGAAATTACACTTGTTCTCCAAAAATATATAAAATCATCACTTGGGTCCCTAAACCTGCACACTCAAGGAAAACACGACAAAAGCACCAAAAATACTCAAGAATACAATTAAAAGATACGGTTTAAGGGATATAAAAATACACAAATTATTGACTGATCACTCGGTCACGCCCCCAACGGCTAACATCTACCCCTATAAATACAACCCTTTGGCTTCATAAGCAAGGGTCAAGCATTTTCCTGACAAAGATGTTACTCTGCTCTTTAGTAAGACTTACGAATGACTTAACTCTGACCCAGCCACGCTCGACATAGTCGACTCTGAACCCTTGTTTCTACGCTTGACACATTATCCAATAACCAATGCTCGACACACAATCGCTCCAGGTAGTGTTTTTCTTTTGTCTTCTACTCTAGATTCACAATCTAACTTGGGCGTCAGAGACTATTTGGCTGGCACCACGCCGGTGTCCTAAAGAGAACGACTCTCTTATTCGTTTTGCAGGTTGTCATCCCCTCTAAAACATCAACTTTAGACCTCCAGGTCATCAGCGTCTGAGCATCTACGCACGTTTAGTTAATTTATTAATGTACTTCTATATTTCGTTTGTTCCATTTTGGTTGATTTACGTGTATACTTCCATATTTTGTTAATTTACTTATATACTTTTATATTTAGTTAATTTACTTACATATTTCTATTATTGGTTAATTCTACATATATTAAATTTATTTGTGTATTTTTATATTTGGTTAATTTACTTGTATAATTCTATTTCTTTATTTAATATTTAGATAATTAATTTGTATACTTCTATATTTTCTTAATTTCATATTACGCAAGAATAATAATGTTAGATATTTCAATTATAATTTATCCCAACTTTTGATGTGAGACGTGAATTCAACTTACTTGAAAGTATACATTATAATTTTTCTCACATGTAGTGGCGTAACCACAGAATATTTATAGGCTTGGCCATTATGTTAGTTTTTTCAAAATAATATTTATATAAGAAAAAAAATCTCTACTTGGTTTCTATTAAAACATGATGAGTCAATATATAATAGATGAATTAATCTATCAATCAATAAAAAACTTTTAACTTTTTTTATTTATTAATATATAATAGATGAATTATTCAGAAAGTGGATATATATTTTTATATTTTGTACGATGAATTACTTCAATCTCATATTTATGAAATCCGTAAACTTGGTGAATGTAGCCAAGTGAGTGAAACGCATTAAAAATTGTTTGTCTGTATTATTTCCATCTTATTTGCTGGTATCCTTTAACATTATTCTTCAAAAAAAGTGTGGGGTGCATATTACTAAAATGAGTATCATCAAATGATTACTAACTAGAAAGACAATATTAATAATTAGTATTGTATCATCTATCATCTATCCTGGGTGATGCATTTTCTATTGCATTTTACTTATTTTTTTGAATTTTTGTAATAGGTTCATGCATTTTGTTTGGGGTAATTAAGGCTAATTATGTCCCTCCTAATTAGATGTACTTATTTTATTTTATTAATAAACAATTTCTCGTACCATCGAGAGGTTCGCTCAAAAAAGAAAACCATATTATTGAATTTCAAAAGGGCACGCTTCATTTATTTTAAAAAACATTTCTCTTTAACAGAATGGTGAATAATAAAAAATAAGTTTTATTAAAATAATTCTGAAAATAAGATGTCCAAAAAGATAGAACGTCGTCGTTTTGTCCCTTGGTGTCGATAATGCTCTCAACACCACTCCTGACCCATTTGCATCAAGAATACTCTCGACACCACTGCTTATCCTTTAGTGATGAGAAATCACTTAACACCACCTTTATGCCACGATGTCGTCCTCCATTGTTTTGCATGGGTATTTCATCAGTTCTTTATAGAGGAGTCCTTTCTTGATAGCGAAAATGGCTGTGCTTGGTTGCAGTGGGGGATTGACACATTCTCTTTATTGAATCGACCTACGTAGTCGCGCAATAATTCTCCACGATGTTGGCTGATTGTGTATAGGTCATCTGATTGTTTTTCCAGTTTTTGGCTGCTAGCGAATTGCTCGACGAAGATGTCGTTCAATTCTGCGAACAAAGCTATTGAATTATTCGGCAAGTTCGTATACCACGTAGAGCTGGACCTACTAGGCTTGATCCAAATCCTTTGCACATGCATGCTTCGCGCTGATCTCTGGGTATTGCTCCCATGAACATGGGTGATGTGGTCATCTCGGTCCGTCATGCTGTCGTAGCGCTTCATGTTCAGGAAACTGAACTTCCTTTGCATCTCGACAAGCGAGATGGCATTGATGAAAGAAGAGTCAGTGAAGTTGTTGATCGAACTTTTCTTGATTGAGGCCAGCATTCCAAGAATTCATTGGATTAAGGCCTCTATTTTTACGAACCTGTATGCAAATTCCGAGTCAGATAAAGTTGAGGTCGAGGTTACTATACCTGTCGACTACAACGTTGGTGGTGCTTGCATGTTTGCTGCAGTTATTGCTGGGTGAGTGACAACTTCTGCACTACTCGAAAGAGTTTGTTGTATAGGAGCTGGCTGGTTTGTCTCCTCTTGGGTGGTAGTTGTCATGGTTGCTGGCGTAGTCGAATTAGGCACGATGGGTTCAGGTTCCTGACCGCGGTACGACAAGGTCGCCTGCATTTGACCTCAATTTGAAAATTGGATGGCGAGCGTTGGAGGTCAGCGTCGCAAGGGTTGTTTGCCCCGAAGCAGATGTGGGGTTAGTGTTGACTTTGTAACGAACATGACCGAACCCCGGTGGTGGCATAGTTGACATCGTCAGGGATGTCAACCTTGGTCTGCAGGTCTTTGTTCTCAATGCGAACAACTTTTTTTTTTTTGCTTCCAATGCCCAGAGTCGTTCGAAATTCTCGTTCATCTGCTCCGTTGGCACCACGAGTAAGGCTTCCAAATTGATGGGGTTTGTTTCCTCTACCATGGTGTCTGAATATCGATCCTTTACTAATTAGATGCTGTCGAGCCCCACAGTGGGCACCAAGTTATAGATGTTCAGATCTACGCCGATTACCTGGAGGTCTAAAATCGATGTTGTAGAGGGGATGACAACTTGCAAAATGAATAAGAGAGTCGTGCTCTTGGGGACAACGAGGTGGTGCCAGCCAAAAAGTCTCCGACACCTAGGTTAGATTGTGAATCTAGAGTAGAAGACAAAAGAATTATACTACCTGGAGCGATTGTATGCCGAGCATTGGTTATTAGATAACGCGTAGAGCGTAGGAACAAGGGTTCGAAGTCGACTATGTCGAGCGTGGCTGGGTCGGAGTTAAGTCGTGCGTAAGTCTGACTACTAAAAAGCAGAGTAACAGCTCTTTTAAGAAAATGCTTGACCCTTGCTTATGAAGCCATAAGGTTGTATTTATAGAGGTAGATGTTAGCCGTTGGGGGCGTGACCGATGACATCATGCTTCGAGATATCATGGATTCCTGCTATTTCAGAGCTACTGTTTGACTGTTTAAGTGATCAGGTTACTGACTTGGTCAACACTTGACTTTGATCAATTTGTGAATAAGTTTTTGGGCTTGCTTTACCGGTGTACCTATTCCCTGGGCCCTGTTGACTGCTAGGCTTGTTTAGGCTATTTTATTTATTTTGGGCTTTCTTTGTGGGTCTAAGCTTTTTGGACTATTTTTGACCCCTACAATGTGAAATTAACAAGAAATAGAAATATACAAATAAATTAACCAAATGCAAAAGTATAAAGATAAATTAACAAAATATGAAAATATACACATAAATGATAAATCAGTCACATATAGAACTAACAAATTATAGAAGTATCCAAGTAAATTATCTAAATGTGGAATTAACCAAATATAGAAGTATACAAATAAATTAACTAAATATGGAATTATACAAGTAAAGTAACTAAATATGAAATTAATAAAATATAGAAGTATACAAATAAATTAATCAAATATAGAATATACAGGTAAAATTAACCAAATATGAAAGTAAACACGTAAATCAACCAAAATATGATTAAAAAATATAGAAGTATACAAGTGAATTAAGTAAATGTCAAATTAACTAAATATAGAAGTATACAAATGAATTAATCAAATATAGAAGTACACAAATAAATTAACTATATATGAAATTAACCAATATAAAAGTATGCAAGTAAATTAACCACATATGGAAATATACAAAAAACTTAACCAAATATGGAATTAACTAAATATAGAAGTATACAAGCTGTGTGATAGTATACGATCATGTTTCGAACGTGCCATGCACCAGAGCAATTTATAACTATATTGTAGTATATTTAATTTAATTACTAAAGTTTAATTCCAATTTTTTAAAAAAATAATAATAAATTGAATAACTAGTACTATACTAAAAGGTATTATTTCATTATTATTATTTTTTTGAAAAGGTATTATTTCATTATTTGATAATTTATTTTTAATTCGCATAAAACTTTTTCCACAACAAACTTCTTTAAAGACAATTGTTTTTTTGATAGTCTATCAAATAGATAAATAGAAAGTGCACTAACCACCTGAATTATTAGTGAACGTGTGAATAAAAAAAAACATTTTTCTTTATACTTATCGAGTTTGATAACATGCTTATTACTTGTGAATTTGTAATATTTATTAAATTTACGTATATAAGATTAGTTTAAGATCAAATTGATCTGAGCTGGGGTATTTAAACACTTTCATATTGCTTTTATTATTCGTTATGACAATGCGGCGATGCCGCAAAATCATTCATCATAGTGTGTAATTGTATCTTATGACGGAATGTCGCCGTCAAATAATTTCTTCATAATAAAACTTTTATGAATACAAAACACTTTCATATTACGTGCTATTATGCCTTACGCCGGGGTGTCACCGTCGAATCATGTCCCTCCAGTGACTTTCAAGATAAATACGGACGATCTCTCATTTCTACTCATGAGGCAAAACATTTCTGATGATCTCAAACTTCTTTTACTGTTTTCATAGTATGAGAAATGAGAAAATTCATCATTTTAAGAGAAATGTTTCAATGGGAGGAAAACACGGTATTTGAATATAATTACAATCGGTTCAATAACTTACCAGAATTCACAAGCATACTTTGGAAATCAATTATGTATGTTTTCTCATCATCTCTCTCTCTTTCTCTCTTTCCCTATGTAGATTTTTTAAATTATGAAATTTTGTCTTGATTTTTGTATTGGATAATTGATCAACAGAATTCTTGAATCTAAATATTGCAGGACATCAACCCAAATTCATATATTATACCGTTGATGGGTTTTTCAGAGTTCCAGAGTCTGCTACAACTCCTTGTATATGAACCTTTCCATCTCACACTTCATGGTGGAGCTGCTTGATGTGGTCTCGCAGGATCTACCATGTCCATAACCCTAGCCATAATTATAACCATAGCCATAACCATAATTATACCCATTACCATAACCATTATGTAAACCATTAGCATATATGCATTCGAAATGACTGGCGATAAATTTGTGCTTCTCCTATTAACTATTGTAAATTATGTAAATTATGACGTTTTTATATTATATATGAATGTACTAAAATATATTTAAGTATCTTATTTGTAATGTTATGGAGTTCACTAAATAAGAGATTTTTTATTATTCTTTTTCTGAATTATATGGACAATTAATTGAAACAAAAAAGTAACAATTTTTTTATTGATTGATTGATTGATTCACATATTATATATTAACTGATCTTGTTTCGATAGAAATTACATAGAGATTTTTTTGTTATATAAAAATTGTTTTTAAACAACGAACTTAGCCAAGCCTAAAAATACTATGTGCTACACTACAACTCTAAAAGAGAGAAAAAAAATCATAATTTACATCTCAAGTAAGTTAAATTCATAACACATAAAAAGTTGGGATAGAGCATCATTGTTGTATTGTCATATGAAATTAATTAAATATAAAAGTATTCAAATAAATTAACCAAATTTAAAAATTAAACAATAGAAGTATACAAGTAATTAACTATGTACATAATTAATCAAATTAGAAGTGTATGTACAAATAAATTAACCAAATATAGTATACAAGTCAATTAATTATATACATACTCAACTAAATATAAAAGAATTATACAAGTAAATTAACCAAATATAAAAATACACAAATAAATTTAATATATGTAGAATTAACCAATAATAGAAGTATGTAAGTAAATTAACTAAATATAAAAGTATACAAGTAAATTAACAAAATATGGAAGTATACACGTAAATCAACCAATATGGAACTAACAAAATATAGAATTATATTAATAAATTAACTAAATGTGAAATTAACGAGAAATAGAAATATACAAATTAAATAACAAAATATAGAATTATACAAGTAAATTAACTAAATGCAGAAGTATAAAGATAAATTAACAAAATATGAAAATATACACAGAAATCAGTCACATATAGAACTAACAAAATGTAGAAGTACCCAACTAAATTAACTAAATGTGGAATTAACCAATTATAGAAGTATACAAATAAAATAACTAAATATGGAATTATATAAGTAAAGTAACTAAATATGAAATTAATAAAATATAAACATATACAAATAAAATAATCAAATATAGAATATACAGCCTTTCAAAAAAAAAATATAGAATATACAGGTAAATTAACCAAATAAGAAAGTATACGCGTAAATCAACCAAAACATGATTAAAAAATATAGAAGTATACAAGAGAATCAAGTAAATGTCAAATTAACTAAATATAGAAGTATACAAATGAATTAATCTAATATAGAAGTACACAAATAAATTAACTATATATGAAATTAACCAATATAAAAGTATGCAAGTAAATTAACCACATATGGAAATATATAGAAAAATTAACTAAATATGGAATTAACTAAATATAAAAATAGACAAGTAAATTAACTAAAAATAGAATTAATAAAATATAGAAGGGTACAAGTAAATTAACTAAATATAGAAGTATACAAACTGTGATCGTATACGATCATGTTTCTAATTTGCCATGCACCAGAGCAATTTAATAACTATATTGTAGTAGATTTAATTTAATTACTAAAGTTTAATTCCAATTTTAAAAAATAACTAAAACTGAATAACTAGTACTATACTAAAAGGTATTATTTCATTATTTGATAATTTATTTTTAATATGCGTAAAACTTTTCCCACGACAATCTTGTTTAAAGATAATTGTTTTTTGATAGTCTATCAAATAGATAAATAGAAAGTGCACTAACAATTGAATTATTAGTGAATGTGTGAAAAAAAAAAAAGATAATTTTTTTTTTGTACTTATCCGGTTTGATAATTACTTGTGAATTTGTAATACTTGTTAAATTTACATATAAAGGATTAGTTTAAGATCAAAATGATTTGAGTTGATAGGGTATTTAAACACTTTCATAATGCTTTTATTATACGTTATGACAATGCGGCGATGCCGCCAAATCATTCATCATAATGTGTAATTGTATCTTATGATGGATTGTCGTTGTCAAATAATTTCTTCATAAGAAACTTTTATGAATACAAACTCTTTCATATTGCGAGCTATTATACCTTATGCCGGAGTGTCACCGTCGAATCATGTCCTTATAGTGACTTTCAAGATAAATTATGATGATCTATCATTTCTGCTCAAGAGGCAAAACATTTCTAATGATCTCAAACTTCTTTTATTGTTTTCATAGTATGAGAAGTGAGAAAATTCATCATTTTAAGAGAACTGTTTCAATAGGAGGAAAACACAATATTTAAATATTATCATAATCGGAACAATAACTTACCAGATTTCACAAGCATACTTTAGAAATCAATTATGTATGTTTTCTCATCCTCTCTCTCTCTTTCCCTAAGTGCCGGTCCTAGGGTTGGAAATCTGATATGGGACATTTACAGCGGGTAACCCCGTTGGTGTCCAACTCTGATCTGATGTTCGGCGGGTAGCCCCGTTGGTGTCTGATGCCGAACAACCCATAATCCAGTCCGATAAATTATGTTATGTATGTTAGGAGCCCAGTATAAAAAAATGATTTGTTATATGAAAGAATTTGAGAAATTATGAAGATTTTATCTGTTGATTGATTTTGAATACTGTATGTATTGAGTATATGATTTGATTTGACATAAGCCCTATATATTATTTATATATATGTTATTTATATTTTCGATAAATAGATAAAATTATTTGATATAGTATATCTGGATATACAATTTTGTGTACACCCACTAAGCAATCTGTTTAGCGTGTTGAGTTTTCTCACACGTAGGTAAAAGAGGTTCCAAGGGAGACAAAGACAAAGAAGAGTAGAGACTGCAGGAGCAGAGTCCAGAGTCACATCGTTCCTATATATATATTTGGTAGTCATTTTGTAATAAGTATATATGTTTTAATACAACATGTATATACAGGAAATGTTTGTACATATTTGAAGAAATTCCGCTGTGTAAATATTTTATTATATGTTTATGTTATTTGAATATTTATAAATTGATTTGGTAAGTCGTACTAAATTTGGAAGGGTGCGCAAAAGTGATTTGAGAATTTAGAAGTGTTGATTTTAATGAATTTTAACTGTAAACAGGTTTTGGAAAGTCAGAAAAACAGAGGAAACTCTGACAAGATTTTCAAAAATTTATTTGGACCATTTTCAAATGTTTTTAATATAGTTTTAAGTTATGGTTATATAAAAGTAAAATAGAGATTTCGGTATATAGTAGCGCTCCCTGATTCGGTCCGAACGATTTGGGTCAGGGGGTGTTACAGTTTTTGATATCAGAGTAATGGTTTAGGCATTCCTAGACCAGAGCAAAATATTTTGTATATGCATGCATTGTAGAAAAGAAAAACATGAAGATATGACTCTAATCTGTAGAATTTCTCTTCTGTCTTGTATAGGATAAAGAAAGAAATGGAACTATCTGGAGATAGTATTGATAGTCCTGCCAGTGTAGCTGGGGGAGCTAGAGGAGATTCAGTAAGCCTAGGGGTGGTTGGACCAGAGATGCAAGGTTAGCCAATTAATATGCAACATATGGCATAATTTTTCCAGAATATGGCTAGAGCAGCGCCACGAAGGTCAACAATAGAAAGGTTGGCCAAATACAGACCTATAGATTTCTATGGTAGAAGAGAGGAAGATGCATCTACTGCAGAGCATTGGTTTGAGCGGACTGAGCAAATATTACAACAGTTACATTGAACGCCAGAGGTGAGTCTGGAGTATGCAGTTTCTTTATTACAGGAGGATGCTTACCAGTCGTGAACCTCCATTGTTCAGACAGTACGGCCTGAGGAATGAACTTGGGAATTTTTCTAGAGAGAGTTCCGAAGAAAGTGTGTTGGTCGTATCTATATAGAGAATATGAAAAGAGAGTTTGTGAACTTGAAGCAGAGACAGATGACCGTCACCGAGTATGAACGGGAATTTATCAGGTTAAGCAAGTATGTGAATGAGATGGTGACTACGGATGAGAATAGATGCAAGAGATTTGAAGATGGACTGAATGATTATATACGTATTCAGGTTGCAGCCTTTGAAATAGTAGATTTTCCCAGATTAGTATCAGCAACCCTTAATGTTGAAAGGGTTCGAAAAGATTAACAGGCCAGGAAGAACTGGAGTCAGCAGAGAAGAGGTCCAGGACAGTCTAGTTTGTCCCAGCAATCTAGTAAGAGATTTAGGGGACCTCAAACTAGTGGACAAAGGCAGACACAGAGACCTCTAGTTATAGTTAGACTAGGATAGTCGGTTACCTCAATGGCTAGTGCTCTTGGAAGTTCAGCGAGAGGACCAGCCTTAGCACCTTGTGAGCACTGCGGGAAGTGGCATCTGGGAGAGTGCTGAAGATTGACTGGAGCCTGTTTTAGATGTGGATCCCGCGATCATTTCCTGAGGGATTGTCCACAGAATCAGACTGCTTCTGCTATGCCATCGGAGAGATCAGTTCCTACTGTTTCTAGAGGCAGAAGACCCAGTCAGATAGGGACTGAGGCTAGCAAGCATAGAGGAGCAGCAGAGTCTACAGGGAGACAGGATAGTCGTGCCCCAGCTCGAGCCTATGTTGTTAGGGCTCAGGAGAATAGAGATGCACTAGATGTGATTACTGGTATGATTTCTATTTTTGATATTACTGCAATTGTATTGATAGATCCCGGATCTACACATTCATACATATGTGATGCCATGCTGAGAAATAGAAATTTGAAAATTGAATCTACTGAGTATGATATAGTGGTAAGTAATCCTTTGGGGCACAGTGTGATTGTAAACTATGTATTTAGAAATTGTCCTATCGGAATTCAGGGGTATGAATTTCTGGGTGATTTGATGGAATTGCCATTCCATGACTTCGATGTGGTATTGGGCATGGATTGGTTATCCAGACACCAGGTTATGATTGATTGTAGTTTGCAAAGAGTAATGCTTAGACTAGCAGATGGTACAGAGGTGATAATGGTGAGGGATAAAAGGGATTATCTCTCCAATGTTACTCCAGCCACTACTGCTCAGACATTGATCAGAAAAGGGTGTGAAGCCTATTTAGCACATGTGGTCAATTCACAGATGGTTGATTCTAGTTTTCAGAATATACCCACGGTATGTGATTTTCTGGATGTGTTTCCAGAAGAACTCCCTGAATTACCACTAGAGAGAGAGAGGTGGAATTTGTGATTGATGTGATACCAGGTACCATTCCAGTATTGATTACTTCGTACATGATGGAACCTGCAGAATTGAAAGAATTGAAGCTACAATTACAAGAATTGTTAGATAAATGATTCATTCGACCTAGTGTTTCCCCGTGGGGAGCACAAGTATTGTTTGTGAAGAAGAAAGATGGGTCGATGAGATTGTATATTGATTACAGGTAACTGAATAAGCTTACCATTAAGAATAAATACCCGTTGCCTAGAATTGATGATTTATTTAATCAGTTGAGAGGAGCCAGTGTCTTCTCGAAAATTGATCTCAGATCGATATATCATCAGTTGAGGGTGAAAGACTCTGATGTTCAGAAAACAGCTTTCCGAACACGATACGGACACTATGAATTAGTAGTGATGCCATTTGGGTTGACTAATGCACCAGCAGCCTTTATGGATTTGATGAATCGTATTTTCCGTACGTATTTGGATCAATTTTTGGTGGTATTCATCGATGATATTTTGATATTCTTAGAGTCTGGAAGAACATGATCGACATCTCCGAATAGTGTTACATATTTTGAGCAAAAAGAAGTTGTATGCCAAGCTCAATAAATGTGAATTCTGGTTTAATGAAATTACTTTTCTGGGACATGTAGTATCAACTAATGGTATTAAAGCAGATGCCAAGAAGATTGAAGCAGTTATGGAATAGAAGCCTCCTAAAAATGTTACAGAAATCAGAAGTTTTCTAGGCTTAGCCGGATATTATAGATGATTTGTAAAAGGATTTTCATCCATAGCCACTCCTTTGACTAAATTACTACACAAGAAGCACCAATTTTAGAAATGCCATTTTCATCGGAAATTTATTTGGATCATTTTCAAATGTTTTTAACATAGTTTTAAGTTATGGTTATATAAAAGTAAAATACAGATTTCGGTATATAGTAGCGCTCCTTGATTCGGTCCAAGCGATTTAGATCAGGGGGTGTTACAAGCATAGTCCAAAGGTGGAAGAGCTCGACGAAATTCAAATCCATCCAAACTACCCCGAGCATAAAGTCTAGATCGGGTCGCTCCTCAACCCAGTCATCAGAGCTCGACTAATTGACTGTTTAGCCCGACAGTACGATTGCTTCATTTGGTCACATGCTGACATGACAGGTATAGACCCCAATGTCATGGTCCATGAGCTTCAAGTCGACCCCCTACATCAAACCAGTTAAACAAAAACGAAGAAAACTCGCCCCCGAGCAAAACAAAGTGATCAACGAAGAAATACAGAAACTGATCGACATAAGAGAAGTCCACTATCCTGACCGGCTGGCAAACATATATGAGGGATGGATCTGATTGAGCCCTTGGCCCTTTGTATAGCTTGCCTTCGATGACATCGATTTAGTAAGAGAAGTCCATTATCCTAACCGCCTGGCAAACGTATATGAGGGATGGATCTGATTGAGCCCTTGGCCTTTTGTATAGCTTGCCTTTTGTATAACTTTTGCTTTAAGTTTGCGTGCTTCATTTCGGTCGGTTAGGAGTGTGTCTTTGATGAGATAGTCGAGCAGAAGGGTCATCCAATTGTTGTCAATGTTGATTGGGACGACTTCCTGTTGGCCATTGTAAGTCAACCAGTGGTATGCTCTTGGGCTCAATGGTTTGAATGGCCGACCCTAGATTAGTTAGGGCATCTGCATGCGCGTATTTCGATCTTGGTATTTGTTCGAGCTCGAATTGTTCAAATTGTCCAAGCATTTAAAGAAGGAGAATGGGTATTACGTCGAGTATTCCAAAACTCTAAGGAACCAGGAGCCGGCAAAATCAGTCTGACCTGGGAAGGCCCTTACCAGATTAGAAACATAGTCGGACAAGATGCATACAAACTGCGCGACATTGACGGTCGAGGGATCAACAACAGCTGGAACGCTATACATCTAAAACAGTACCATTTTAAACCCTTTTTTTCTTTTTGTTTTACTTTGAATATTCTACTAACTTGAGCGTCAGAGGACCGTTGGCCGTTACAGTAATCCTGCTCTCATGGCAAGCTACAGAGCTCGACCATCACACGCTCACATGAGCATAGAAGACAAGTGCACGACACGTAGTCTCCAAGCATATAAATAAGACTTGTAGACTTGGGGGAAACAACGTCTTTGTAAATTGCTCTACACAGGAGCATGAAATCACTTTCTTGTAAATTGCTCTACACACAAGCATTAAAATTACATTCAACAGTTGTAAGTTTCTCTACACTGCTCCACACATAAGTTAAAACTACCTTTTTGCTGCTCTACACACGAGCTCATTTAAGTTTCGCTCGACAATTAGTGATCGCACTATACTAGCATTTTAATTACGCTTGACAATTGCAAATTGTTTTTTCTACACTCGAGCATTTCTTACATTCAATGAGTTATAAATTACACGAGCATTAGATTTCGTTCAATAATTTTAAGTTGCTTTACACGAGCCTTTTCTCCAACGTACGACAAATTTTACATATCGCTTGACGCACGAGTTAATTACAATTTTCGGCCAAGCATTTAACCATCTTTTCCGCTCTACATTCATACTTATGAAATCTTAGCATGATTTGATCAACAATATTACTTCTATACGCACGACATTTAATCTATGCTACGGAGTCAAATGGACTTTCATGAAACAAGCAAACAGGGCAAAAACTATTGCTCGACAAAAATATTTTAAACTTAGAAACAAGATTCAAACAGGGCAATTCTCGACCCAAAGAAAATAAAGGGACATGGAAACCCAGTTCAACACTTAGCCCCAAAAGTTAAAAAGCACTAAGGCCACGTTCGACAAAAAAGAACTAAAAATTTAGATGTCCTCGACATCTTCTTGTTGTTGTTGTTGATCATTGAGCTGGTCGTCTCCCTGTGCATGATTGGTCTTCGCATTTTCATTCGTCGTGTCCTCAACTGTCGGCACCTACACTCGCCCATTAGCTGCTTGATGAGTGCTCAAAAGTGATATTTATTTTCTATAATTCTTACGTATTTTGAGCATGTTTGCCTGATAATATAATTGATTTATCTAAAATTTATCTTTACTCTTAGGTTGATTAGTTAGAGAGTAAAGAAAGTGCTAAGATTGGAGTTAGACCTAACTTTAGAGCATTAAGTTGATGAAGCAAAGAATGGGATGATGGCTTAATTTGATATTGCAAGGCCCACAATGAAGTTTAATCACTCATGACCCAAACTAAACATCCCAAATGTTTCATGATTTTAAGTGAACCAATGAGGTGGTGCCACGTGGCAGAGAAGAAAACTTTATGAGATTTAAAAGGGTTTTGATCAGACAAATAAGAGGAGATTTTTCATATTCTTTTTTACGAGAAGAAAAGGAGAACAGCCGCCGAACAGAAGAGAAGAAGTTGCTCCCGCTTGCTCCGATTCTACCTTTTCTCACAAACTCCATTTTAATCTATTTTGTATTTCTTTTCATGGAGAACTAATCTCCTAACTAAGGTGAGGGGAGAAACCTAGATTATCTATGTATTTTGTTGGTTCAATTTAGATAAATACCTCAATGCAAATTTGGTTTTTGGTCTGTTCAATCTAACATTTGGTTTAGCTTCTTGAAATGATTGATGGGTGTTATACAATCTTATTCATAGGTTCAATCATGCTTTTCCCATCGTTTAGTAAAAACAACTATGCTTTCTTGATTTTGGTGAGCCAATAGATTGTTTAGAGTTTCGACGAAATTATTTCTTGATAGATTGTTGCCGTAGGTATAGGCTATGCTTGAGATTCTTCCCATAAGAAATTAGTTGTGTTTATGTGTGAACACCATCAACCGATTTATCTTTTCTATGTCCATTTTTATGTAAGTTTTAAGAAAGTAATTGAATCAATAATATTGCATAGGTAATTGAAGGTGGAACCTGATGCCTTAGTGTTTCTCATTCATAAGTTTTACTCTCAATTAAGCTCAATCAAATTGTTTTATTTTTCAGTTAATTATAATTTTGTGATCTTTCTCACTGTTCTTTGTCGAACAACACTCATTACTTCGAGTTATACTGCTACGCGACTCCTGCACTCAGCAGTTTGAACCCAAAAAGAAAGCCCAAAATAAATAAAATAGCCTAAACAAGCCCAGCGGTCGACAAGGCCTAGGGAATAGGTCCACGGGTCAACCAAGCCCAAAAGCTTATTCACAAATTGACCAAGTCAAGTGTTGACCAAGTCAGTAACCTGATCACTTAAACAGTCAAATAGCAGCTCCTAGATGGCAAGAATCCCTAATATCTCGGAGCACGACGTCCTCGGTCACACCCCCAACGGCTAACATCTACCCCTATAAATACAACCATATTGCTTCATAAGCAAGGGTCAAGCATTTTCCTGACAAAGTTGTTACTTTGCTCTTTAGTAAGACTTACGAACGACTTAACTCTGCGCCAGCCACGCTCGACATAGTCGACTCTGAACCCTTGTTTCAACGATCGACACATTATCCAATAACCAACGCTCGACACACAATCGCTCCAGGTAGTGTTTTTCTTTTGTCTTCTACTCTAGATTTACAATCTAACTTGGGCGTCAGAGACTATTTGGCTGGCACCACCCCGATGTCCAAAAGAGCACGACTTTCTTATTCGTCTTGTAGGTTGTCTTCCCCTTTACAACTTCGACTTTAGACCTCCAGGTCATCAGCGTTTGAGCATCTATGCACATTTAGTTAATTTATTAATATACTTCTATTTTTCGTTTGTTCCATTTTGGTTGATTTACGTGTATACTTTCATATTTTGTTAATTTACTTGTATACTTTTATATTTAGTTAATTTATTTGCACACTTCTATTATTGGTTAATTCTACATATATTAAATTTATTTGTGTATTTTTATATTTGGTTAATTTACTTTTATACTTCTATATTTACTTAATTTCAAATTACACAAGAATAATAATGTTAGATATTTCAATTATAATTTATCCCAACTTTTGATATGAGACGTGAATTCAACTTACCTGAAAGTATACATTATAATTTTTCTCACATGTAGTGGCGTAACCACAGAATATTTATAGGCTTGACTATGTTAGTTTTTTCAAAATAATATTTATATAAGAAAAAAAAAATCTCTACTTGGTTTCTATTAAACATGATGAGTCAATATGTAATAGACAAATCAGTCTATCAATCAATAAAAAAAATTTTAACCTTTTTTTTTATTAATTGTCTATATTTTGGACGATGAATTACTTCAATCTCATATTTATGAAATCCGTAACCAAGTGAATGTAGCCAAGTGAGTGAAACGCATTAAAAATTGTTTGTCTGCATTATTTCCATCTTATTTGCTGGTATCCTTAAACATTATTCTTCAAAAAAAGCGTGGAGTGCATATAAGTAAAATGAGTATCATCAAATGATTACTAACTAGAAAGACAATATTGAAATTAGTACCATCTATCATCCATCCTGGGTGATGCATTTTCTATTGCATTTTTTCATATATTGCATTTTACTTATTTTTTTGAATTTTTGTAATAGGTTCATACATTTTGTTTGGGGTAATTAAGGCTAATTATGTCCCTCCTAATTAGGTGTACTTATTTTATTTTATTAATAAACAATTTCTCGTAACATCGAGAGGTTCGCTCAAAAAAGAAAACCATATTATTGAATTTCGAAAGGGCATGCTTCATTTATTTTCAAAAACATTTCTTTTTAACAGAATGGTGAATAATAAAAAATAAGTTTTATTATAATAATTCTGAAAATAAGATGTCTAAATAATTAGATTTTATTAGTGTGGTAAATTTTTATGGACCTTTTACTAAAATAAAAAAAATTAAAATAATAATTTAAAATGGTGTTTGTACAATTGTATGCTAGTGGAAGACGATTGGAATTCTATAATGTACATCAAGATAAAATGGCAACGTTGTTCATACTGTTTTGATGGATTTATTGTTCTTTCTATGGGTCTAACTACTCAAAATGGGTTAACCCAATAAATCTTCTACATTTTAATGGTTAATTTACCAAATGAATTGGCAATTGCTCTTTGAGAGAAAATTTCAGGTCTACTAAGAAGTTGGATTTTATTGTTTAATACGCTAGATAATTTTTAATTATATATTGTCAATTATGTTCTATTTCGAAGAAACGGTACTCTTAATTCTTGAGATCAGATAAGATTCAGACACATACTTATAACATGTTCATGCATATAAATTTGAGTGCTAAAGTGTTGGTTTTAATATTTTATAAGTTTTTACTCTTATTTGTCTAGTTTTGGAATTTAATTTCAAACATTTTGTGCTTTTGAAAAACTGACATTTGGATGCTTGACCGAACATAATGTTTTATCTATACATCCAAGTGGTGTTTGGTTTTTTGGAAATGAAACTAGACATCCATATCTTTCAATGGTATAAAGAACAAAAAAATCCAAGACCGTTCAGTTAGGTTTCGCTTGACTCAAAATGGAGTCAATTGTAGCTAGAAAGCTGAAACAAAGGGGACGAGGCAGCAGCCTTAAGCCCCAGGCGTAGGTGCACGCCTAAGGCGTGGCTGCCTAGCAGTAACCTCACACCTAGGGCGATGGTGCATGCCTAAGGTGTGCGTAGGCTGCCAACGCCGAACCTAAATGTGTTAGGTTTTGTGTCTTGTGTTTTTTGCTCTCCTAAAGTCTTTCAAACTTGTGTTTAATGTTTTCTTTTCCATCAAGGATGTTTTTATGGTATTTGAAAGCAAGAGAATCACCTAATAAATAATCCTTTATTTTTGGGTTGATAATCTCTTTTTAATTGGAAAGTAAATCTTTTTTTCCTAGTTGAATTACAAAACCTAATAGCTCTTAAAGTCCTACTAAAAATATGTTTAGGGTTTCTAATGTTTGCCTACATATAGAGAATTTATAATTCATAATTCTTTAACTCTTTCAAGTCTCTTTTGATAGGCTCATTATACTCTTTATAGTTCTTCATAGTTTTTTTTCTATTCCTCTCACAGTCTTTGTTGTTTTGATGCTTCGATGTTTTTGTTTATGTAAGAGAAGAGAGAGTTTATTTATATAGACTAATTATGCTTTACTTTTGCGCTTAATTACTTAGTCTATTCATAATATAATTTGATCATATATATTATTTGATTGTTCATGTTTTATTACATATATCTGATCTCATAAATTGGAGGTTATTATTTCTTTGACCATACGAAAGGAACAACAAGACTTGGAGCGCAGGGAGTCTTTGAACACACATCGCAGGGTTTGCTAGTAAAAGGTTTATGGGTAGGTAGTATTGCGTTATAGCAAGAGTCGTGTGATTGAGTGATCAATCAACGTGAGTTGTAAATGACATATTAACTAGTATAATTTGTGCGAATGTGCTAAGTGGCATTCGAGTTGGTCCTGTGGTTTTCCACACTGTTGAGGTTTTCCACGCTAAAAATCTCTCATGTTATGTGTTGAATGGTTTATTGTTTTAATTCACACCACCCCACCCCCCAAGATTGTCATAGTACACAAATCCACGTTTTTCAACGTTAAAGGCATGACCCACCAATATCTGGTCGCAGTAGAGTAATGAAGCGTCACGAGCCTTTAAGCTCGCAGTAACTGTCATGCCCTAACTCGAAAGTCAAGATATGATCTTACTAAATGTCATATAACTTGCAATAAAGATAAACTTGATAAAACAAATACAACCTCCAAAGGTTCAAATAATATAAACAACGGTTTAAAAATAACAAATAAACTTCTAAAGTCTAGGGAACCAAGAACTAATTTTCGCCGAAATGTCAATCTATGCGATGCGCGAATCGAAACCTCAATCATCTGGAATCACAAAGGACTAAGTGAATTGGATACTCAGTAAGCATACTAAACATTAGTTTTTTATTTATCAAATTAAAATAACATTCAAAACATAAATAACAAGACTTATGATATATCGAAAATCACATACTTAATATATATCGAAATAATACTAGGATCCCTTTACTCATTACTGCATAGTAGGACTTGCGTAAAACACATATCACATATTGGAGCCAAAGTTACCCGTCGGCAACTAATGTATACAAGGAAAGTGCAAGTGAGGATTATTTTCTTAAAAATACAGAACACTCATGCCCGAAGGTAAGAGTCAGACCCTCGTTGTGATAATCAACGAGTCCTCCCACATGCACCAATACGTCAACACATAAATGCGAAGACTCCTTAGTCCCCAAGGTGCCCTAGAGTCACTTCTTATATACCACACACATAACAAATCACGTATCACAAAGGGCTCCACACAAAAATCATATGGGTGTCTACTAACAGTAATATATAAAGGTAAACCTAGTCAAAACATATTTTATGGTACCATGTATTCACATATTTTCAAAACATAATGGTTGCATAAACATATTTCAAAAACAAACATAAAGACATTCACATACATATAACATTGTGATTCCGGTTTTAAAAATAAAATATTTAATATACTTACCTTTCAGCAATCCAAGCAAAAACAAATCCTCCAAAAAGACAACGATCCAAACCTTAGCCTAAATCACATATCAGATTTATATTAGATTCAAAATAATATCTTAGGACTGAAATATATCTCTCAAAACGTTCCCCAAACCAAAAACTCAATACTAGAACTAACCAGTGCTATTTTGGAAACGGAACAGTGTCCAATTTTGGATTTTTAGTGAATTAATCACAGGCTGGAAAACTTTAAAACTTTGAAGAAACCTTCTAAACAAACATATCTCCATATATAAAAAATTTCAGAATTTTATAAAATTTCAAACTACCTTAAAATAATTTATTTATTTGAGTATTCTGGTCTACTTGGCAGTAGGCAGTCCGGAATACTATGCAATGCCAAATTTTTAAAATTTCTACTGAATTCCAATTGCTATGAAACTTTTCAATAATGTGAAATAAACATATATAATTTCAAAATAAAAGTTAGAACCTAAGTAATACATATACATATTTTTAAAGTATTTTTACTTTTATGTTTCTGCCCTATGTGTACTGCTGGACAGATTGCAGTACCCTAATTGCGAAATTCATATCTTTTTCAAATAAACTCTAAATCTCATGAAAATTTCTAGAACTCATATTCACATCGTTTAAAACTTTCATATAAACTTTCGTAATTTTCGGAGCAGTATACCCTGCTAAAACAATTATTCGAACTGAAACTACATTTTAAAACGAAAACTTTTCAGCAACTCTGTTAAAGAATCGCATAAGAAATTCAATACTAAATATTTTTTAAGTGAAACAAATTTTTTTAGAACCATTTAGATGTCTAGTTTACAGAATATAAAACCAATTTACAAAAACCAAGCATATATTCACAATAAAATTTCTAAAATAAGCACTGGTCAGTCAGACTATACCTAATTTCAGAAAATTAAGATTAAAATTTCAACTAGTATGCCTTTAAAATCAAAACCCTAATATTGAATCACTAAGCATATAAGTATAAAAACACAGAAAATATTATTAACAGACCTTGAAAATCTCTTTTCAGTAACTTCAAGAGATGAGATTTTTTTTTTCTTTCTTTTCTTTAGTCTTATACAAGAGATAAAGAAATAGGGTTTTTTTTTTTTTTTTATAAAAGTATTTAAAGCTCTGTAGAATATAGGAATCCTAAAAGCGTTCAAAATTCTATATTTACATAAAATCTAATATTTTCTTTTAAAATACAAAGAGTTTAAAACAATCTCAACTACTTAGCTAATCAGAATTTATTTTAAAAATTAACTCTCATTAGTTTAAACTAAGCACGTAAAAGTATGTTATTAAAACTTAAATGCTTAGGACACATATTAGGTTTATTTAAATTTGGGTGTTACAATAACTGCTCGCCACACCCTAGTGACCTTGTTGCTAGTCAATGTAAGCCCTTTACTCCATGAATCTGCCAAGAAACATTGTTACCCGAAGGTGTTATCAACAGGAAGTAAAGACGAGAAATATACATAGACTACTAAAAAGTAAATAACTTGTACCTGTCGACCCCATTCACCTTCAACAAAGAACCAATCCCCTTCCAAAATTTATTATGAGAAGGCAGTCCTCAGATGACCCCATTTTTCTTATCGTCTGTAGGGATCACCATTTTACTGGACACCCACTAATCATCTGCTCCTACAAGAAACCACTTGCTTACCAGGAAAGATGTCAGGTAGTACGACCCAGGCTCGTTTGGAGACAGCAGCAAAGAATAGCAATGCTTAATCTTATTCGGTGAGGGCGCGGGGAAGCCGAAGGAGTTCCACAAGGTATAGAGCCCCATCAACACCCGGTAGTCGTTAGGCATCAATTGGGCCGACACTAGACTCACAATGGTGAGGAACCATAATGGTTAGGAAACCTATAGACAACAACAGCTCCCTTCAAAGGATTCCAAGCAGCCCTCTGACCTGGGACCAAGTGCCTCAGTGTGCTCGGGAGCTCATAATACCTAGTGTATATAAACAGGTCAGCCCCTTCGACCATGTTCGACTCATATTTTAATAAGCTAGGGTTCATCGATGAGAACTGAATCTGCCTTTGAATGTGTGGTGTGGTGTCGGAATCACCTACGAGTTGTTCCCAATAGTGCAAAGGACTCTTTCCCATTGTTGTACCTTTAACTGGCGAGGATTTCATTGATAAAGACTTGGGGGTGGGTTCAACGTCGACTTTAATTACCTAAACACACAAGTAATCAATGTTTAACGGTTTAGAATGAGGAGACTCACAAGGGAGAAGTATAGTGCAAATGCTGAAGTAAAAGTCATGAAGCCAAGCTTGACAGAGTTGCTATGTTCTTGCTCTCGAAAGCTATTTTTCTCTATTTAGGAAGATGACTCTGATAGAATAGAAAAGGGTGAACAGTTTTTGGGGGTAAATATATATTGGCCACCCCGAGGAAAATCCTAGTTGTTGATCTTGAGAAGATTGTTCAGTGTAAAAAGCTCATCGTTAGACGAGCTAATGATGAACCGCCTCTTACCTCAAAAATATGCACTCGAACGCTAGTAAGGAAGTGCCACATGTGAGCAGTAAAACCTCCAACTATTCACTTAAAGTGAACCATTTGGAATTTGAAAATCCATGACATCAAATAACGTCATGCTCAGGCAAGACCCTTTAGTTGACCAGTGGGATAAAGTTCCTTTAAAAAAAAAAAACAAAAACCGGAGAGAAGAAGAAAACTATTTTTTGATTCATAAATTTATGGGGTATTATTACGGGCAGTTTTTAAAAGTTAATGCAACGTCACCATGAATCAATAGAAAAACTGTTCCAAATAATGGAATGTTGTCATTTTGTCCCTTGGTTTTCAAGAACGCTTTCGTTGAGAAATCCCTCGACACCACTTCGTATCTGACAGACCCCTAACCTGCTATCTCTCATTAGATAATCTACCGGCACTCCACAATAGCTTCCCAGTCGAGGCTTGCCTCGCTGAAAGGCTCCCGTGAAGCTAAGCTGTTTCTTAAATCTGGAAATCTAAGTAGGAAATTTTTTTTTTTTTTTATAAAACTATTTTATAAAAATTTTGGCAGAGCCTCCTCTGTTTTTCTGAAATTACCAAATCTTGGAGACCTGCATAAAAACTTGAACACTTCTATAATTTTTTCAAATCTCAACTACTGTGGACCTCTGGTCTATCTCCACAAACCATAACTCAAACAGTTTAAATATCAAAATTAACAATTATCAAAGATAAATAAATCAAATCTTTAAATAAAATACTTATACACTTAAAGCAATATTAAAATATAAACTTAACAATTTAAAACATCATATATGCTTGTAAAACAGTCACAGCATCCTCTGACTGGTCCCACTGGTCTTCGGCGTCCCTGCAATGTCTGCACTATACCTGTACCTGTACCTGTACCTGGGGAGGTTGGTTTATAAAATATAAAAACTGTAATGAGCTAAACAAGCTCAATGAGTGTTATAAATTCCTAAATAAACTTTAATTCTTTTTCTAATAACTTCCCTAAAATCTGAAAAGAATATAAATCTGTTTCTAATAAATTAATTTGAGAAGATAACTGAAATCTATTTTAGAAAATCTATTCTAAAATATATATATCAAAATCTTTCTCATAAAAACTATACTGAAATTTACTTTCTGAAAATCTTATTAAAGTTGATTTCCTGAAAACTGTTCTGAAATCTAAACAGAAAACTATTCTGAAATCTAATCTCTGAAAACTGAAAGTTAAGAATATATACATATACTTTTACATTACTAGAAATTGAAAAACTGAGGCTACATAATAACTTTTATTTTTCTAAAAATTGAAAAGCTGATAACATATATATATATATATATATATATATAAGTTTCTTATGCTGAAAACTAAAAAGCTGTACTAATGGAATATATTTTTATTCTTTTCTGAGAACTGAACAGCTGAGAAATAATATACTATTTTAACAACTAAAAAGCTGAAATAATATATACTTTACTGAAAATACTTTTCTGATAAAACTTATCTGAATTTTTTTTTTCTAATAATATAGTTCTTTAATAATACTCTTCTGATAAAATATTTTTCTGATAAATTGTTTTTCTGATAAAATACTTTTCTGAAAACGTATTCTGTCTGTTTTCTGAATACTGTACTGAAATCTGTTTTTCTGAAAATCTAGCCAAGCCTAACGTACAAAAGCTCTTAATTCATTATTCTGTACTGAAAATCTGAAAATCATATCTGGCTTAGCTTCTGTATCTGAAAACTCCCAATGGACCCCTAAGCTGAGCTGAACTGAACTCGTAGGTCGACTAACTGCGCCGTACCATATGAATGGGTCACAGGGCGACTAACTGCGCCGTCCACTGTGGCATCTGATATAAGTCACGAGGCGACTAACTAATGCACTCAACGTGACATCTGATAAAAGACATCTCACTGTCTATGTGCGGAATGCTGCGTCGCATCATATAGCAAGACAACACCCCAATGTGTGGGCGACTGATAGACTCGACAGACTCAACCCCCCTGGAGTTAGCGGACTGTCCCCCCTTAACTTGCCACACACAATTGGGATGTACCGGCCGGGTCTAACTGCTGATAACTGATAATCTGATAATCCATAGGAAATCCATGGGTTTGAAAACTAACTTTTAATCAAAAGCATGGGGTATGCATAAAACTTATTTCTTTAAATAAATATAATTTCTAAATTTCTGAGATATAAAATACTTTAATTAAAACATACTTAAACATAAATTCTATTTAACTTATAAAACTCATATAAGTAAATAAACATATATAATATCACAAATACTTCAATCAACTTAAAAAATATATATATTAAAGAACATTTCAATCAAAACGAAATCTCACTTTCACTTAAATAAAATCATAACTTATCATAAACTACTTTAAAACTTACTTAAAACATACTATGGAAATAAAATGTACTTTGCTTGCAAATAATTTACACTCACAGATTTCTGGTTCTCTCTAAGCTTTGCACTCCGGTTCCTTTGTCTCAAAACATTCCTTGACTTTCCATAACGTTTCTTTTTCTCCCATACTATGGAGATTTCTCCCTAAAGTAATATATTTTCAAACAATCATTAATAGAAATTGCTACACACAATTGGGATGTACCAGCCGGGTCTAACTGCTGATAACTGATAATCTGATAATCCATAGGAAATCCATGGGTTTGAAAACTGTTTTCTTTACTTTGAAAACTAACTTTTAATCAAAAGCATGAGGTATACATAAAACTTATTTCTTTAAATAAATATAATTTCTAAATTTCTGAGATATAAAATACTTTAATTAAAACATACTTAAACATAAATTCTATTTAACTTATAAAACTCATATAAGTAAATAAACATATATAATATCACAAATACTTCAATCAACTTAAAAAAAACATATTAAAGAACATTTCAATCAAAACGAAATCTTACTTTCACTTAAATAAAATCATAACTTATCATAAACTACTTTAAAACTTACTTAAAACATACTATGGAAATAAAATGTACTTTGCTTGCAAATAATTTACACTCACAGATTTCTGGTTCTCTCTAAGCTTTGCGCTCCGGTTCCTTTATATCAAAACATTCTTTGACTTTCCATAACGTTTCTTTTTCTCCCATACTATGGAGATTTCTCCCTAAAGTAATATATTTTCAAACAATCATTAATAGAAATTGCCACACACAATTGGGATGTACCGGCCGGGTCTAACTGCTGATAACTGATAATCTGATAATCCATAGGAAATCCATGGGTTTGAAAACTGTTTTCTTTACTTTGAAAACTAACTTTTAATCAAAAGCATAAGGTATACATAAAACTTATTGAAAGTTTAAGTGCAACGATCTATATAAACCTAGAGGGGGGGTGAATAGGTTCTTACCCAATTTTTTGATTACCAACAATTTAATTAGATCAATTCAACAATTATAAACACATAACAAATGCGGAAGAGATAAACAAAATCAACACAAGGAATTTAGCGTGGAAAACCCCTTCCAACAAGGGATCAAAAACCACGAGACCACTCTTGGCCACTTAACGGACAATCCACTAGTTATAAATGCAGTACACCCTCAAGTTGAAATTACAAGGACTCACTCCTCTTGGACTATCCCGCTCTAGTCTACCCGCAGGCCTTTTCCCTAATGATCTCCCAAGATCCACTAGGTGACTAAACGTATATCCTCAAGCTATCCTAGAATTCACACTCCTATTGGCGTGAGCCTACACCTATCGTCTCGAAAGAGCCAACTAGTGAAATTCCACACAAATGCAACTTTTGCACAAGAACCAAACCTTGAGCTTGTTCATAAGACTTCACCAAAGTCACACAAGCTCTTCCAATAACACAAAGGATTATAGTCTAAGTGTTCAATGATGCATGAATATACAATTAGGATGCATGACTAATACAACCTATGATGCTAAGTGAACTAGTGCACACAATCTACTAAAATAACACTTAGCATAAACACATTTCAAGACCTAAAAATTTTTGCAACAAATTCAACACTTTCAAGTCATGAAACAAACATATTCAATGCATGAACTCTACAAGGCAGCCAACATGTTTATATGAATGTGATTCTAACAACAAGTAAATTATTATAACAACAAATAACACTCTTGATCCAACCTAGATTAGTACCAATCCACTAAACACATGTGAGATAGATGCTTAATTCATTCAAGCAAGATAAATGCATTCTAAATCACAACATCAAGTTATCTAGGTACTAATTTAACTTCCTAAATGCCTTATCATGCATTAAACACAAAACACACAAGCTTTCATTCAATTAATATCTATAAAACTCCATTAACTCTCATTCAAGAACAACAAAGAGATTCAAATGAAATGAATCATAAAACAACTTGAACAAACAAGAAACAAACTTACCACAAGTCTCTAATTTGATTCCATGGACATACAAGAGAGATTGGGTGAGTTTTGAGAGATTGGAGTTGAGAGAGTATGAAGAGAGGGAGCTGCTAGGGTTCTTCTTTCTGGATTGCTGATGAAAAAGACGAAGTGGCATTTATATATAGGAAGAGCCACGGGTCGGGTTGCCATACAAAATGGGTCGGACACACATGTTGGGTCGGGTGCAGTTTTCTACACTGACCTATGTTCGGTTTCAAGCTAATATCTAGAGAGACGCCACCCAGAAAATTCTGAAACAATAACTGAAGAAAGTAGACACATATATGAACAACTTTCATGAAGCACACCATTTAAAATTCGGACATTAAGGGTGTCATATTGGACCACATACATGACACACAAAAACTGTCTCCCCTGTTTTTTCAGCACTGACCTATGTCTGGTGTTTAGGTATTATCTAGAGACGTGCCACCCAGAAAATTCTGAACCAATTAGAGAAGAAGGTAGAGACATATATGAACAACTTTCATGAATGACACTATTTACAATTCTGAAAGGAAGAGTGACATATTGGACCACATACATGTCAAACAAAAACTGTCTCCCCTGTTTTTCCAGCACTGACCTATGTCCCGTTTCTATCTAATATCTAGCGACGTGCTGCCCAGAAAATTCTGAAAAACTGACCGAAGTAAGTACACACATAGACCAACAACTTTCATGAAGAATACACTTTGAAATTCGGATAGGAAGGTGGAGATATGGGACCATCTATAGGATGCATCTGCAGAACATAACATATGAATGCAATACAATGAACTATGCATCATAGACCATGTCAATGATGAATGAGATGCCTAGAAACATAATGAATGATATGTTGTGAGTGTGTGAGATCCTAAAAACCTTTGTGAGATTGAGAGCAACTTACCAAATGAATCGATGATCTTGATGCCTTCAACGAAAGCTCCTAAACACAATTACAACCAAAGAGTGTTTTGTACGGAATTAGCCAACCTAGAAAATACTCGACCTAACACTTATTTCTTTAAATAAATATAATTTCTAAATTTCTGAGATATAAAATACTTTAATTAAAACATACTTAAACATAAATTCTATTTAACTTATAAAACTCATATAAGTAAATAAACATATATAATATCACAAATACTTTAATCAACTTAAAAAAAACATATTAAAGAACATTTTAATCAAAACGAAATCTTACTTTCACTTAAATAAAATCATAACTTATCATAAACTACTTTAAAACTTACTTAAAACATACTATGGAAATAAAATGTACTTTACTTGCAAATAATTTACACTCACAGATTTCTGGTTCTCTCTAAGTTTTGCACTCCGGTTCCTTTGTCTCAAAACATTCCTTGACTTTCCATAACGTTTCTTTTTCTCCCATACTATGGAGATTTCTCCCTAAAGTAATATATTTTCAAACAATCATTAATAGAAATTGCCACACACAATTGGGATGTACCAGCCGGGTCTAACTGCTGATAACTGATAATCTGATAATCCATAGGAAATCCATGGGTTTGAAAACTGTTTTCTTTACTTTGAAAACTAACTTTTAATCAAAAGCATGAGGTATACATAAAACTTATTTCTTTAAATAAATATAATTTCTAAATTTCTAAGATATAAAATACTTTAATTAAAACATACTTAAACATAAATTCTATTTTACTTATAAAACTCATATAAGTAAATAAACATATATAATATTACAAATACTTCAATCAACTTAAAAAAAAAACATATTAAAGAACAATTCAATCAAAACGAAATCTTACTTTCACTTAAATAAAATCATAACTTATCATAAACTACTTTAAAACTTACTTAAAACATACTATGCAAATAAAATGTACTTTGCTTGTAAATAATTTACACTCACAGATTTCTGGTTCTCTCTAAGTTTTGCGCTCCGGTTCCTTTGCCTCAAAACATTCCTTGACTTTCCATAACTTTTTTTTTTCACCCATACTACGGAGATTTCTCTCTAAAGTAATATATTTTCAAACAATCATTAATAGAAATACAACAACTAATATAAAACTCAATTAATACATTTAACACTTTATTCTTCAATTTCTTCTATTCTAATAGCATCAATTACATATAATTTGCTAAAAATCATGTCTTTATAATTATATATACATTGAATCATTCAATTTCTCTTAACTTGAACCTCATACATCATAACTCAACATATTTACTTTACTTTCGAAGCACCAATTTGTATCAGAGTCATACAATTATAATTTCTAGTATCTTAATTGTACACAAATTGAAATCTGTACGATAAAATCACTATCAATTCTAACTTCAACTTGCAAATTCACTTCCAAACTTCAAAATTAACTTGAAAATCATTCCAAACACAACATCACAAACAAATTCATAATACGAGTTTACTAATTTGAGAATCATTTTGATCCCATATTTAAAGATTCCAAATTCAAACCATCAATTAATTCAAAAATACTCCAATTACACAAATAACATCTCAATTAACTCATTTAAACTCAAAATCATCAAATCCCCAAATCTTTAACTTTCTAATTTTCTTAATTTTCATTTTATTCAACTCTAATTAAACTAATTTCCATTAAAACACTTCAAAAACTCAAATCAAATACTAAATCAACAAAACCCATCATCAAAATCATTACCCAAACATTCAATTTCACTTTATATTCAACAATAACGTTTCAAACACAACTCAAACTTAATTAATCTCTAAAATCAATTCAATTTCATCCATATTCAAACCAAATCAACTTCATCAAAACTCAAATCAAATCAACTTACCAAGCTTACCCAATCTTCTTCTGGACTGAATCCCTTCTTCCCTTTCTTTCTCTTTTTCTTTTTCTTTTTTTTTTTGCTTTTCTTCTTCTTCTGCTCTGTTTTCTTCTTTATTTTTCTATAGCTTCTTCTTCCAGCTATTGTCTGGTCTGCTCTTCTTTCTTTCTTCTTCCTTCTTCTTTCTTTCTTCTCTTTTCCTTCTTCTCTCTCCTTTCTTCTTCTCTTCGGCTGCTTGCAGCTCTCTCTCTCTCTCTTCTCCTTCTTCTTTCTTTCTTCTTCCCCTGCTGTCAACTCTCTTCTTTTCGACCGGACTACTTCCTCCCTTCTTCTTCTTCTCCTTCATCGCTGCTCTTCTTCTTCTCCTTCGCTGTCTTCTCCTTCTGCCGGCCCTCTTCTTCTTCTTCTTTTTCTTTTCTTTCTTCTCTCCACCGCCTCTCCCTTCCTCTATTTCATTTTTTGTTTTTCTCCTCTAATGTTTTCTGATTCATTTGTATATATATATATATATATATATATATATATATATATATATTATATTTTATTTTATTTTATTTATATTACTTATCTCTAATTACAATTTGCCCCTTTTCATTTTAAAATCATAATGTAACCACAAATTGAAAACTAATTATATATACTTGTCCAATAACACTTTAATTGTCAATTTAATCCATAACAATCCCTTAACTCTTTTCCACAAAAAATCCATTTCAATTTACTTTTCCATCAATTAATTAAATCACAACCTCATATCGTAAAAATATATTTTAACTTCCAATAAATATTCTTCATACTCCAATTTATGGAACTCTTTACTATGTTCTCCAAAACTTATAATTTAAATTTCTTATATACTTTATGGGACCTTATTAATCATCTGAAATCATTCCAGATATTTTCCGAATCTCTGATGTCTTAGGCCACCCATCAGCCACTTGAACTGTCCTTGACAAGCCCCTAACCTACTATCTCCCATTAGGTAGCCTGCCGGCACTCCACGGTAGCTTCGCAGTCAAGGCTTACCTCGCTGAAAGGCTTCCGTGAAGTTAAGCCGTTTATTTTAACTGAAAATCTGAGTAGGAAAATTTTTTTTTTATACAAAACTATTTTATAAAAATTTCGGCAGAATCTCCTCTGTTTTTTTGAAATTACCCAATCTTGGAGACCTGTATAAAAACTTTAACACTTCTATAAAATCCCAAATTTCAACTACTGTGGACCTCTGGTCCATCTCATCAAATCACATTTCAAACAGTTTAAATATTAAAATAAACAGTTATCAAATCTTTCAATAAAATACTCATGTACTTAAAACAACACCAAAATACAAACTTAACAACTAAAATATTTATATGCTTGTAAAAACAGTCACATCATCCTCTGACTAGTCCCACTGGTCTTCGGCGTCCCTACAATGTCTACACTTGTACCTATACCTGGGGAGGTTGGTTTAAAAACATAAAAACTATAATGAGCTAAAGGAGCTCAGTGAGTGTTATTAATTTCTAAATAAACTTTAATTCTTTTTCTATTAACCTCCCTGAAATTTGAAAAGAATATAAATCTGTTTCTAATAAATAAATTTGAGAAGATAACTGTAATTTATTTTCTGAACTTAAGATGCTGGAATTCCATATAATAATTCTTTTACTAATTTTGAAAACTGTACTGAACAATTTACATAGTAATAAAAGTCTTTCTGTCTCCTTGAAAACTGAAATGAAATTTAATTCATAAAAACTATATTGAAAACTATACTGAAATCTCTTTTATAAAAACTATTTTGAAATTTAATCTATGAAAACTGAAAGCTAAGAATATATACATATACTTTCACTTTACTAAAAATTGAAAAGCTGAGAATATATAATAACTTTTATTTTTCTGAAAACTAAAAAGCTGATAACATATATATATATATATATATATATATATATATATATATATATATATATATATTTCTTCTGCTGAAAACTAAAAAGCTGTACTAATAAAATATATTTTTATTCTTTTCTGAAAACTGAAATACTGAAATAATATATTAAAATCTTTTTCATAAAACTATACTGAAATCTATTTTCTGGAAACTGTTCTAAAATTTATACTGAAAACTGGAAAACTAAAAGAATATATTTTACTGAAAATACTTTTCTGATAACTTCTCTGATAAAACTTTGCTAATAATAATATAATTTTCGGATAATACTCTTCTGATAAAATATTTTTCTGATAAAATGCTTTTCTGATAATAAACTTTCTAAAAACTTATTCTGTCAGGATCTATCTCCTAAAATAATGTACTGAAATCAATAATAATCTGCTTTCTGAATACTGGCAGAAACTTTGTGTTGTGAAATTGAATTGTTTTGGGAATTTTGATGATGGGTATTGAATTGATTTTAGAAATTAATTGAGTTTGAATTGTGTTTGAAATTTTATTGTGGAACATAAAGTGAAATTGATTGATGGGTTTTGTTAATTTTAGCATTTGATTTGAGTTGTGTAGTTTTATTGGAAATTAATTTAATTGGAGTTGATTAGAATGAAAATTAAGAAAATTAGTAAGTAAAGAATTGGGGATTTGATGATTTTGAGTTCAAATTAGTTAAATTGAGATATTAATTGAGTAATTGGAATGTTTTTGAGTTAATTGGTGGCTTGAATTTAGAATCGTTAAATAAGAAATCAAAATGATTCTTAAATTAGTTAACTTGTAGTATGGAATTTATATGATGTTATGTTTGGAATGAAATTAAATCATTTGTTTTGAGAATTTTTGAAATTAAAATTGAAATTGAAGTTATAATTAGTTTAATGAAATTAAATTTGATGCTGTTAAGTGAAAAAAATTCATTTACATGAAATTGAGGAAGATTAGAATGAAAATTTATGTAGAAATCAAATGTTGATCGTGTAGAGATTTCAATTTATGGGTAATTAAGTATTAGAAATTGTATTTGTATGATTTTGATACAAATTGGTACATAGAAATTTAAGAAAGTATGTTAGATTGTGTTGAATGAGATTCATTTTAAGAGAAATTAATTGATTTAAGGAATATATAATTTTGGAGACATGATTTTCAGCAAATTAAATGTAATTGATTTTATAAGAATAGAAGAAATTGAAGAATAAAGTGTTAAATGTGTTAATTGAGTTTTATATTAGTTGTTGTATTTCTATTAATGATTGTTTGAAAATATATTACTTTAGGGAGAAATCTCCGTAGTATGGGAGAAAAAGAAACGTTATGGAAAGTCAAGAAATGTTTTGAGACAAAGGAACCGAAGCGCAAAGCTTAGAGAGAACCAGAAATACTTTATTTTATATAGTTTTAGAAATTGAAATCTGATTCATTGTTCTATATAGATATTTCTGAAATGCTGTATTTAAGATTTGTTGTTTTATCTATATATATTTCTGAATTTATGTTCTGAATTTAAGATTTAGTGTTTTATATTATATTGCAATTTATGTTAGTGTACACCCACTAAGCTATATGCTTAGCGCGTCGGTTTTTATCGCGCGTAGGTAACAGGGATACTAAGAAAGCAAAAGATTGAACAGAGAGAGTTGCAGGCAGATATACAGAGTCACGGTCACCACATTTTGGGTAGTTATATAGATTACTGTATAATGTAGTTAGTTATGCATGCATATACAGAGAATTTGTACTTGAGTAATATAATTATGTTTTGTAATTATGCATTGTAATTAATTGTTCTATAATTTATATTTTTTATTTTCAAAGGACTGTAAATAATAAATTATGAATTGTTTTATTTTAAATATTGTTTGGAAGTAGCACTAAACGGCAGAGTGCGTATATGATTGAATGAAGATATTAAGTGTTGTTGTGGATTTTATTTTATTTGAGTTTTATTTGAAATAGGTTTTGGGAAATCAGAAAAACAGAGGAAACTCTACCGAAATTTTTGAAAATAAAGTTTGATGGGCTCACTAGACACATATTTTTAAAATTACAAATGTATATGATTTTATATGGTTTTTAATTTATAAACAGAATTAAGAAAGTATTTTGAAAACCCGGTAACGCTCCCTGGGTCGATCCAGTCGGGTCGGGTCAAGGGGTGTTACAGTGACAGAAAGTGAAGAACTGATGATGGTAAGTTGTTGATAAGGAAGGTAACAGTGGAGAAGGCTTCACACCAAAATTAGAGAGGCATATAGGCATAAGAGAGAAGAGTAAAGCCAAGCTCAACAACATGTCGGTGTTTCCTCTCAGGCACCACATTCTGCTGATAGGTGTAAAGACATGAAAACCTCATCTGAACTCCTATATTAGACAGATATTTGGAGAAACAGAAATACAATTGGCCTTCCAAATTGTAACTTCACTTGTTTCTTGAACACAAGAAAAGTGGTGAGTGTTTCAGACTTCAATCTCAATGGAAAACACCATGAGCATCTTGTAAAAGCATCAATGAATATGATATATATCTATGTCCTTCAGTGGACAGCAATGAGGTTGATCCCCAAATGTGACTATAATTAGCTCTAATAGAATTTGAGCTAAAATGTCATGCCTCACAAATGGTAATTTATGCAGTTTTCCTATCTTACATGTATTACAAAAATCTTATGAGTGAATTTTAAAAGGAAAGTGCATAGATTTAAGTATTTTCTACACAACAAGTGAAGAATGATGCCCAAGCTTAGCATGCCAAATAGCAGAATTTGTTTGTGCCACTAAAGCAAACATCAAAGGCAACAGGCATTACAGACCTATTTAATTGTGTAGCATGCGTAGAAACAGAACTATTATTGTTACAAGTATAGCTGTTAGCAGCTAAATTCTTCTTGGAGGCATTAGAGGAAAAACATCTCATAGGTAACTTTCTGGGAGCAGCAGCTAGTTTCATATGGTACAACCTGTTCTCAATGGTGCCTTGAAGTAGAAGCCTCTTGGTGTTCAGATCCTTAACAACACAATTGTTAGCATAGAATTCAGCACATGCATTGTTGCCTTTTGTCAATTTAGAGATGTTCAACAGATTTTAAGAGATAGTAGGTACATGTATGATATGCTTGAGATGTAAGGCAATTCTTGGTGGCGTGTGTGATTGAATGGTAGTGTCATCAACATGAGCAATGTCTAAGTTTGCACCATTGTTATGCCTTTTGTGTACCCGCAAGTATACGAGGTCGGCACAAGTAATATATAATTGTGAGTTCTGATTATCGTTCCCACAAGGATAATTAGAAGTTGAATACTGAAATTTACTAAGTCTAATGCTATCTAGAAAACTAATTCAATGTTTGCGATATGTAACTTATAACATAATTAAACTATAAGACTAGAAATTAAAAGGATTTTCTAATTAAGGAGAAAAGAATTAGGGAATCTTATTTCACTAATTAATCCTAATGATGTCAGATAACTATGCATGGACATTCAAGCCAATGGTTGGTGTTCATGTTGTATAGCTATCCGAAATCCTCTCTTAAGGCAAATCGAACCTATTCAACATATGCTAACACCTTATCTCTCCATGAATATCTAATATATGAGAATGCAATAAATACGGTAACATATTAGATGACATAACCTACACCAACATATCTCTATTTGGTTCCTAGGCTATGGTGTCCATTTATCGAATACGTTGTGAGCGTCTCCTTTTAGTACTTGACCCACAACAACAAGATGTTGAATATTGGCGATCAGGCAATACACAATCAATGAACCATTAAATCAACACTCAATCAAATAACTCAAATCATCCAAGCATTTATTAAACTCAATCAAAATTCATAATACGTTTTATCATCATCCCTAGTACAGAAAATTTAGTTCATGACTAGGAAATAAAAATACATAATATTTTTCATCAAGAACATCATGAACAAAATAAGATTAAGAAAGAGCATGTGAAAGAAAAACTCTAGATGGCTGGACTCTCGTCTGAAATCGACTAGGCTGAGTTTCTCCGTGTACAAATCCGATTCTTATGAGCGATTGAAGTCGTCTGGCGAATCGATCTGATAGCTAGTCTCCTAGGCCTTCTTATCTCTTCTTCTTCCTTCTTCTCTCTCTCTTTCTTTTGTTTTCTGAAAATCCTGGATGCCCCCCTTCTAAAAATCTCGTTTTCCTTTTATATGGCCAACTAGGGTTTCCAAAATAAACGGCACTCGCGACTTGGAAACTCGCGAGCCAAGTCGCGAGTCAATTCGCATGTCTCTCGGCCTCGCTGGGAATTACGCCCTCGAGAGAAAGTCGCGAGGCAAGTCGCGTGAGTCTCGGTCTTGGTTGTGCTGAAGGCCTTCGCGACTTAGCCAACTCATGTGAAAGTCGCGAGGCAGGTCGCGCATGTCTCTGTCCCCTTGCCTGATTATTGCTCTTGCGAGTTAGCCAAATTGCGCCCAAGTCACGACCTAACGCGCGAGTGCCTTTGGATTTTTGCTAGAGATTGTTCTTCGGGAGATGCCAAGTAGCGAGTAAGTAGCAAGTGGAAGTTCAATGCACGTTTTCTGCTGAAATCAACCGAAGTCACCAACAGTACCTAACAACCTACACACTCAAGGAAACCATCAAAAACATCCCATAATCACTTGAAAACGAACAAAAGCACGGAGATACGAGGCTCTATTTCTGGCAAGAAATGGAGCTAACAACCATTTTCTACCATCAATTTGTCATTACCTCGGTAATCAGACAGAAGAGACAAATTATTTAGATTAGAGTTGATGTGGTTAGTGGTACCACTGTCCACATACCAAGGCTGCTCGGTTACATTATCTGGATTGGCAAAAAAATTGTGAATAACTCTGATGTATGTTGCCTTGATATGGTGAGCTGTTCTAAGTCACATAAATTTGTTGTTGATTGTTTCCTAGATCTGCAATGTTAGACTGAATATTCTTCTGAGCAAAGTTAGCTTGATTGTTTGGAGTAGGTCCCTGAAACCTTGATCAAAACTTTTATAACATTGCAAAGCCTCATGACTAGGTTTTGCACACAATTGGCAATAAATTCTTTGATTACATCATGTATATCTACCTCTTCTAGAGCCATTTCTGCCTTTAAAACCTCATTTATTGTTGTTACTAGAATTACGACCATTCCTCTGATCTCTTCTATCATTATTTCCACATTGATTTAATGCAAAATGAGCAGCTGCTCCAGCTACATTCAGCTGAGTTGAAGTGTTCATGTGTTCTATTATTTGTTCCTGCATCAAGAATAGAAATTGAGCATCTTCAAGTGACATAGTTTGGTGTTGTGAGGAAACTAACACAACTACTGAATCACACTCATGAAACTTAAGATTAGGTCTCGATCAGGTACATCTTCACCAGCAGCCATCAAAGCATCACCAATGTTTTTTTATTTTTAAGATGAAATCACTAATAGAGTCTCCTCCTTTTTTAACAGTTTGTAGTTGTTGTCTAAGTTGAAGAATTCTAGCTAATGATTGTTATGAATATAATTTTTCTAGCTTGAGCCAAAACGATAAAGAAGTCTTGCAAGATGTTACCTGGCATATTAGACTCGAACTCACAGTAGAGATAAACCAACCAAGAGGAAGTTGATCAGCTTTCCTCCAGTTGATGAAGGCTTGGTTGATCTGTTGATTTACAATAGTTTCTCCTCCTGCATTAACAGAATGCACCTTGATGAACTGATCTATAGCTTGAGTAGAAGTGGAGAAGAAACTTCAAGATCCAAAGCTCTAATAGCTGGAAGGATATGTGCATTCCAATGAATGTAATTACTTCTATCGAGGTTCAGAGAAACATTGAAGGTCAATGTTTTGGCTATGGAGTTTAGATCTGAGGTAGACGGTGATGCCATGGTTTTGTTGATGTTTACTGAAGTATCTAAATCAGTAAAAGCAGAGGATCCCATGGACGTTTGTCAATGGCTTTGATACTATATAAATCTTGATTACAAGATTGTCAAGCACTGATTTGTGCTTCAATGTTCATTGATGAACATGAGCTGAATGTGAAAAGCTATGGAGATGTATTTTTAGATTTGGAATTCCAGAATATGCTTCATTAATTATCTCCAAATTACATTGAGCCATTTACACTAATCATAACATTACAATCATGCATTTCCTGAGAATAATAATCTGTAACTAACTCCTCACAACCTTCCAGGCTGGCTGCCACATCAGCTCTAACTTGGCAACCTGGAATGTCTTGACTTCAGATGATGATCAGCTGCTCTTTCCTCGGCTGACTTGATCACTGATCTGTACACTGCCAGACCAGAGTATTTTGTTGCTCCATCATGCAGATCCTTTCCATGATTATCAGCTGAGATAGATGCATCTGATTGTGCAACTCTCAAGTGCTGGAATGTTCGATCATTTCTTGCACCACACGCTTCTGTGGCTGCAACATGCCAAGGTTAGCTAGCTGCAATCTGTGCAGCATATGTTGTTATAACATGAGACTCCTTCACATATGCAACACACGTCTCTCATAAGGATATGAATGTCCATGTGAAGGGTTGCTTGCTGTAGATGCTTGGCAACCACTAGTAACCACCATGTCAACCGCTGCCTAGAGGCTTATATATAACCTTGATCTGGCCATTAGTGAGAAACTCCAACATTAATTAAAAAGAGTGAAAACTCTATTACAGCAGCCCAGTACTCTATTACAGCGAGAAAAGTGTGTGACGGCCTTTGCACGATCATTTCGGAGAAACTAAAGAGATATGTGAAAAAGAGAGAGTAAGAGAAGCGACCGATTAGCGATATAAAATATTACGTGTATAAGTTAATACTCGATAAATTAATAACATCCTTTTATAAAAATTGTAAAGGATAATACAAAGGTAGTAGCAGCAACATGCCCTTGATTAACTACAAAGTCATCAATAAAAGCATTCACATCAGGCTATGCATGTCTTTCTAGCTCTGAATCACCTTGCACTATGAAACAGAGGAGCAACATCACTATGCTTGCCTTTCCAGCGAAGCATCATGGTTCAATTCTTGATCAAGCTGATGATCAAAGGTTTACAGGAGGTTGATCATCAAGCTTTACTGTCCAGCTGTCATTATCCAGTTAGTTATAAACTGCTGACATGGCAGTAGTTAGTAACACATGGAATCAGCGTGTTGCTGAGGTGGCATCATTGATCAGACTCTTAGGGAATCCATTGCTCACACGTTTTGTGCGTTTGAGCAGTATATATATTTTTGCTTGTATATTTTAATGAAATATAAATATATTTTTGCTTGTTTTCTTGAAATTTAATGCTAGTTGCATGTCATCTCTAATTGTTTTTGTAATTCACTTTAAAGCTTTAGGGTTGAATTGTCATATTGCAACAAGAAATTATCTAGCGCCATTGATGTTTGCTGAGTGCTTTCTTACATGTAACACTCTAAAGTTGTATCATCATCAACTTTGTTATAGGAAAGATTTTCTGTGGTTTTCTCAATATATATATATATATATATATATATATATATATATATATATATTTAATATCTTCAATTAAATTAATTAAATATGAAATAAACAAAATATAGAAGTATACTAGAAAATTAATCGAATATGAAATTAACAAAATATGAAAGTATACAAGTCAAATAACTAAATGTTTTCTATATAAATTAATTAAGGAAAAAAATAATTAACTTAATACAAGATCCATGATGAGTAAATTAATCAAATATATAATTAAACGAATAAATTAACCAAATATATAAAAATATCAATATATTAACTAAATATTAGATTAACCAAATATAGAAGTATATAAGTAAATTAGAAAATATTGAAATATAAATTAAAATAACTAAAATGTGGAATTATACAAGTATAGAAGTGTGTGAGTAAAATAACCAAATATAGAAGTGAACAAATAAATTAATTAAATATGGAATGAACCAAATATTGAAGTATCTAGTAAATTAACCAAGCATTGAATTAAAATTAACCAAATATTGAAGAATACTAGTATATTAACTAAATATGAAATTAACCAAATATACAATTATACAGTCAAAATAACTAAATGTAGAATTAACCAATTATTGAAGTATATAGTAAATTAACCAAGTATAGAAGTTATATAGGTCAATAACCAAATATGGAAGTATATACGTACCAACCAAATATGGAATTAACCAAGTATACAAGTAAATTAACTACCTTTTAAAAAAAAAGTAAATTAACTAAATGTGGAATTAACCAAATATAGACATATAAAAATACACTAACAAAATATATAAGTATACAAGTAAATTAATCAAATATAGAAATATTAAATTAACAAAATATGGAGGTATACATATAAATCAACCAAATATAAAAGTATACAAGTAAATTAGCTAAATGTGGAATTAACAAATATAGAAGTATACAAATAAATTAAGCAAAAATAGAAGTATATAGGTAGACATGGCCCCGGTTCGGTTCGAACCAGGCGGTTCGAACCGAACCGGCGGTTTTGAACCGGAACCTAAGGTTCCGGTTCAAAACCAGTTCCGGAACGAGGCACCGGAACCGGGACAGTCGGTCCCGGTTCCGGTTCCTTAAAAAAAAATCGGAACCGCCGGTTAGGAAGCAGCAATCAGAACGTTGAGGGAGCCGTTGTTCAAGGGCTCCTTCTTGAAAAATTACCAAAATATCCCCTGAAAAATTACAATTTAAACCCCTAAATTTTTAAAAATATTAATTTTTTCCTAATTCAAAAAACTATATAAACCCCATTAATTCTCCAATTCATTCATACAAATTCTTTCATTCTCTCAATCTTGCTATTATTTTTCACTACCGCAATTGTTTTCATTATTTGTTTAAACACTTTATTTTATAAATTTATAATGGCATCACCCTCAAGATCATCTATTTTCGAAGGTCAAAAATCTATTTCCGGAGGCCGAAGGTCCGTTTCCAATAGAAACGCTGAGCAAAATGAGCAGGTACCGGATTTAAATGTTCAAGAAGTGCAAAGTCGCCCTTTCCCAGAATACAACAACGATCAAAATTTTGCTGAATACCTGCAAGAAAGAGAATTTGAGGAGGTAATTTTTTGGTAATAAAACTCCTTTTAATTTTAATCCTGATTATTCTTATCCCTCTTCTGGCGGTGGTCCCTCCTCTGCTCCAACCCTCCCAATCCCAAGTGAAACCGTACAAATGCCGCAAGCGCAGCCAGATTTGTCAAAGTACAAATCTGAACTTTTTAAAGTTCATATGAAGAGGGTGGAGAAGGATGGGTTAGTTATAGTGGTTTGCAACTATTGTTCCAAAGATTTTAAATGGAACAAATCCGGAGGGTACGGGACGTATTGGAAGCATATCAACAGCAAGCATCCAACTGAAGCTCACCATCAGCGAGGACAATACCAAATTGCAAGGTATACATCCCCTAACCATCCTTTATTTAAATATACTGATCAAAATAATAGGGACCAATTAGCAAGAATGGTAGCGACCGAACATCTCCCCTTTAGTTTTGGGGAAAAAATTGGTTTTTTAAAATATTGTCATAATACTTTAAATCCCTCTGCATGTAGAGTACCTAGGACCACATTAAAACGTACTATGTGTGATATTTATAAAAAAGAAAAAAAAAGCTTTAGTAAAATATGTTCAAAATTATATAGGTCGTGTGTCTGTTTGTGCCGATACCTAGAGTGATCATTGGCAAAAACATTCATACTTAGAACTCACTTGTCATTTCGTTGATCAATCATGGGATTTGCAAAAATAAATATTGGCATTTAGAGTTTTTGACGACACCCATACTACTGACAATATTTATAAATTAATGAAAATTATTTTTGAAGAATATTGTATTGAGAGTAAAATTTTTGCAATTGGTTTTGATAATGCTGCAAATAATACTGCCGCCGTTCCACAATTAATTCAATTGTGTCAACCCTATTTTGGCGGCAGATTTTTTCATCAAAGATGTGTTTGCCATGTTTTAAATATATGTGTACAACATGACTTTCAAACACTATATGAGTGGACTATACTAATTAGGGATGCTCTATACTATTTGTGGAAACATCCTAGCACTATGAAACAATGGGCTAGGTATTGTAAATCTAACGGGAAGCATCCAATTAGGTTTTCCCGTGATGTTTCAACTCGTTGGAACTCCCCATATAAGTTGCTTTGTGAAAGCTACGAGTATAGAGAATTATTAGTTAGATTTATGCAGCATAATGTTAATACCATTAATTTATATGAATATCATTGGGATGTTTGTACAAAAATTTGCATGTTTTTAAACGTTTTTCATGATGCAACAAATTCTTTATCCGGTATATATTATCCAACTTTACATTTATTTTTATTTGAAACCCTTAATATTGTAGGTGCACTTAATGAATGTGCACAAATAAATGAATTAGTTCCGTGTGCTTATGCAATGCGAAAAATATGGATAAACTAATATAGGGACATTCCTGTAATTTATACTATTGCATCAGTTTTTGACCCTAGGAATAAATTAAATAGTTTATATGAATTTTTTACACTTTATTACCAATCTCTAGGGATAATGGACATAGATATTAGTGGTTTATATAATAATGTTAGGAATTTATTTTATTCAATATATGACGAATATCGTTCTGTTTACGATCCATCACTGAACATTATTGTTGAACAACCGGAACCAAGCGGAAGCGGTAGTACTAGTCATTTGTGCTTTCCCTCCACATTAAGGAAGTTAGGGGCAAGCGTGTTTACCAAAAAAGCAAGGACGTCGGGGAGTTCATCTTCATCAACCTATGTTTCAGAGGTTGATATTTACATAAACACCTCCTTTGAGTTTTTAGACACCCCAGACTTTAACGTCCTACAGTGGTGGAGAGAGCACGAAACTAACTTTCCAATTTTGGCCATCATTGCCAAACAAATTTTTGGAACTCCTGTCTCGACCATCGCCGTCGAACAGGAATTTAGTGCAGGTGGCAATATTCTGGACGAGAGACGAGCATTGCTCAGTCCTGACTTACTACAAATCCAGGTCTGTGTTGACGACTGGACCAAAGCCACATACTGACAGCAGGAATTGGATCTGGTGTCCAACGACAATGACTTCTTCGACACCAACGAGGATACAACGGCAACCGAAAGAACAAGCGACGATTGATCACATCCGAAACATAACAGGTAAAAGAACTACGTGGGCTTTGATTCCTCCTAGAGGATACGTAGGCAGCTTAATTAAGGTAAAATTAAGTGCAAGCCCTAATTTTTTATTTTTTTATTTAATTTTATAGTTTTATGATATTATCATAATTTTATTTCAATTTTATCGTTATTTTTTTACAATCGAGCACCCAGTTTATTTATATATATTATTATCGTTATTTATAAATTTAATTTTTTTTATTAATTTATTTTTAATTTTTAATTTTTTAATTTTTTTTATTTTTGCCAGTTCCAGCCGGTTTGAAACTGATGGTTGAACCGCCGGTTCCAAAAAAACCAGGGAGGAACCGAACCGGGCGGTTCCCCCCCGGTTCCAACCGGAACCTGGATCGGGACCAGGACCGGGACCTCCCCGATCCCGGTTCCGGTTGGAGAAAAATTGGAACCGGAACCGCCGGTTCGATTCCAATGGCCATCACTATCTATAGGTAAATTAATCAAGTATAAAATTATATAAGCAAATTAACCAATTATAGAATAATACGAGTAAATTAGCTAAATGTGAAATTAAAAAATATTTAAGTATATAGATAAATTAACTAAATATAAAAGTATACAAGTAAATTAATTATTATAAAATAATACGACTAAATTAACCAAATGGTAAAATAAAATAAACAATTTATAATAACCAACAATACATCACATTGTATCTATTAATCAATACATTATTATGATCATATAAATTCAAACTACTAACATATATTTACAGTTTATAAAATTTATTTGACAACTGCCCCAGTATACTCAAAATTTCTTAATTTGATAATTAAATATTTAAAATGCACTAAACTTGTTTGAAGATTTTGGTTTTTTTAAAATTTGAAAGATTCGGGTTTGATCCTAAACTGTACTTATCTAGTCTTTAAACTTTTTTGTACGGCGCACTATTAGACCTTATAAGAAAGAGTATTGCCATCAGATCATTTCATCGTAATGAAATTTTAAAATGTGCAAAAATCTTTTATAATAATATAATGCGCTATTTTAATTCATCACGGAGTGTCGACGATGGATCATTTCCTCATAATTAAACTTATAGTACAAAACACTATTATATGATGTAATATAACACCTAATAATGGAGTGTTGACACGGATTATTTCGTTAGATTTAAAATTTTGATGGTATACAAAACTCTTTTACATGAATTATTAACTCATGATGGACTATAACCGCAGAATCATTTCCTCCAAGTGAAACTTGACATTATAAAATCATGTTTGGTGTCTCTCATTTATGTTCAAGGGGCACAAACTTTTGTTGGAAACTCAAGTTTCTCCTCGTACTGTTTTTCATGGTGTGAGAACTGTGAAAGTCCATAATTTTCAAAGAAATGTTTTAATGGGAGAAACAAAAACTAGTTTATATCTTATTACAATCGGTTCAATAACTTACCAGATTTGAAGACATGCCTTGGAATCAAATATGTATGTTCTCTCTCTCTCTCCCCCTCTGTCTGTGCAGGAAAATGATTTTTATATCCACCCAACCATATGGCGTAAAAAAGGCATACTGGAAGGTAATAATGGAAATTTGAGTTCACGAACGAAGTAAATCACGTGCTTATATTTTTTTTTTAGAATAAAGTACTATATAAATGAGATCCAATTCTGTTATTTTTTCTTAATTTAACTATTTTTTAAAAAATGAGATTAATAGTTGATTGATGATTATCTCTTAATTTCCTGCAATTCTAAATTTTTTTATGGGTTTTTGCAGTGACTAATTAACCGTGGGCGATCCAATGATCATCCTTGGGTGGTGGATTTTGTTCCATTGAGGTACCAATTAAAATGCATGTACGATAAAATATGGAACTGAACAAGGTGGAGAACTTTAGCGATGAAGCTACGGTCATTGATGATAGGACTAACGAACTACGTTGTGATTTCTCAAATTATCAATTTCCTTATGATTAGATTTGGCGGCATGTAAATTGTAATAGGTAACCTGTGAAGTTTTTTATATTTTTATGGGAAATGGCGTATATATTGTAAATTATAATAAGTTAAAAGATTAGTCTATTGAGTTATTGAGCTTTGAATTCTCTACGTGTTTTACAACCGACAAAATGTATGTTCACAAACATCATATTCATAAATTTGAATAATATTTTTGAAAAGCAGACAGCTCATAGCAACACCAAACATTGACGAATAAAAGTGAACTTGGATTTTTTTTTTTTTTGAGAGATAGGGTTTCTTTCATTTTCTGGCTAATTATGCTTGTTCTTTCTTTTTTTCGTGATGGGAGATTGTGCGAACAAATATGGAACTGAAGTACATCAACTGTATTTCTTTTTCTTTTTTTTTTTTAAAAAAAAAAAACAAGAAGATTGACATATGCTATATGTGAAGCATAAATTTGAATCTTCGTGATGTTTAGAAAGTGAAAATAGAGAATATTGATAACCTCTATGTTGAAAAATTGGTAAAATTGTGAAAGTAAATGAGAAGGCAATGAAGGGATATGAATCCCACATTGGAAAAATAAGAATATGTCAAGGCTTCTCAATGCTATATAAGGAGATCAAGTTCTTAGTTTCTAATTGCACCAATTAAATACACTTAAAGCATTGTATTTAATTCTAATTAAATTTCTTTCTTGTTTCTCTTATTTTAGAGTGTAGAGAGGTGTGAATTATTTTATACTTTGAGAGAGTGTGAGTGTATTGGTGTGGTAGTCTTGAGAGAATAGTCTGTGTGATTGTAATAATTTATCACATAGTGAATTTATTTCTGAGGGCCGTGGTTTTTCTCCTAGTTTTGGAGTTTTCCACGTAAATTATTGTGTTGTGGTGATTGTTATTATTTTCTATTTCATTTCTCTGTAATTTCTGATATTTAGCATATTTCTAGGGAGGTTTTGGGGAGGTTATTTTCCCAACAAGTGGTATCAGAGCCTAGGTTGGTTGCTAAGGTGTCAGAGGTTTTAGAAAATTCTTAGTATGCTCTGTGGTTGCAGCATTGTCTGATCTTCCACATCATAAAAGAATGTTCTTGGTCTAAATTGTTCTTGGTTGCTGGAGTTAAGTGTGGTAGTACTGTGGAAGTGCTTGTCTAAGGAAGGTTCTGGCTAGGAAAGACTTGGTATTTAAAGGTGTCCATTGTGACCCACCTCTCTTTCCTTGGAACTTACCTGGAGTGCTGTTCACGGACTACGGGCACTATTTCAGTATACGGTTAGAATGTCTAAATTTTCAAGCTCCTTGAAGTTTGGTGTAGAGAAATTTGATGGAAAGATTAATTTTGGCTTGTGGCAAGTGCAAGTCAAGGATGTGTTAATACAATTTGGGTTACACAAGGTATTGAAGGAGAAATCAGGCTCTGTTTTAAGTGATTCCAGCAAAGGTGAGTCTAGTATGAGCAATGAAGATTGGGAAGAAATGGATTTGAGAGCTGCAAGTGTGATTCGTCTGTATTTGGCCAAGAATGTTCTTGCAAATATGCATGGAATACATTCAGCCAAGGAACTCTGGGAAAAGCTTGAAGGGTTGTATCAGGCAAAAGGCATCTCAAATCGATTGTACCTGAAAGAACAGTTTCATACTCTGCGTATGGAGGAAGGTGCAAAAATCTCAGATCATCTGAGTGTTCTCAATGGTATTGTTTCTGAACTGGAGTCTATTGGAGTTGAAATTGAAGACGAAGATAAAGCATTAAGGCTTATATTGTCTCTTCCATCTTCCTATGAACATATGAAACCTATTTTGGTATATGGGAAGGAGACTATGAATTTTGCAGAAGTTACCGGTAAACTCCTTTCGGAGGAGAGAAGGCTGAAGGGTGGAGGTCGTACTTCATCAGAAGACACAGCATTGTAGCTAGCAATGGGAGCAATTGGAAAAAGAATAACTCCAGGAAGAAAATATTTTGCTAGGCGTGTAGGCAATCTGGGCACATTAAGAAAAATTGTCAAAACGGTAGAGCAGGTTTGGCAGGTAGCTCCAACAATCAAGCTAATAGTGTGTCTTGTGAAGACACTGAATTTATCCTTTAAGAAGGATATGTACATTGTAACACCCTCTGACCCGACCCGGCTGGATCGACCCAGGGAGCGCTACTCGGATTTTCAAAACTTTCTAAATTCATTTTATACATTTCAAATCATTGGAAAACCACATAGTTTATAATTTTAAAACCGTTTTCGAGTGAGCCATTGAAATACACTTTTTACAAAAATTTCGGCAGAGTTCCCTTTGTTTTTTTGATTTCCCAAAACCTGTTTTTCCACAACTTAAATCAAATACAAATTCAATAACACTTCAAATCTCATTTTCAATCAAATGCGCACTCTGCCGTTTAGTGCGACTTTCAAACAATTTTCAAAAATCAAATAGTGCATAATTAATTCATTACAGTCCTTAAGAAATGGGAAATAGAATTCATAAACCAATTTAAATACAAAACAGAATTATACAAAACGTTTACAAATTTCTGTATATACATGCATATCAATCATAATACACATCACATAAATATCTACCCCAGAAATGCGACTCTACTCCTCTGTCTGCAGGAAACTCCTCTTCAGTCTTTTGCCTCTTCAGTATCCCTGGTACCTACGCGTTAGAAACAAAACTAACGCGCTAAGCATATAGCTTAGTGGGTGTACACTAAACTCGAATATTAAAATCATAACATAACTTGCCATAAAATAAATATCACAATACAAATATAAGGAAAACATTACTAATTAAAAACATATGAACTCAAATTAGTAAACTCAACTAAATCAATACTTATACTCAATATCTTTCTCATTTCAATTACAAACAGTTTTATATATGCACTAAAATAACCATGTCAAATCGATTTCGAAAACACTTATAAACATATCACTTATTTCAATTCAATTCTGGCCCTCTAGAATATTTAACATAAGCCAGGACTGGAATATGGGTCGTCCGACCACAGTAACTGTCGATCGAACATAACTCCCACCCTAGGACGAATCCTAAGAGTGGTACGTATCTCCCTACTCTAGGACCGAGGGTACGGAACCTAGAAAGGTACATAACTCCCTATCCCAGGAACGAATCCTTAGGAAGGTACGTGTCTCCCTACCCCAGGACGAATCCGTGAGGAGGTACGTGTCTCCCTGCCCCTGGACGAATCCATGAGGAGGTACATAATAATCATCAATAGCATCTCAATATCGGTGCAGTACTGCTCACTGAACCCAGCTGGTATACCAACCTCCTATATCCATTTCTATGTCTAAGTATCCTAGGGCCGTTTCGATAAACTATTTTCAAACGTTCACTGTATTTACCAAACAATGGAAACATTCGATTTCAATAACATAGATTTTTCATGGAAAATAAACAATATTCATATAATAACCGAAAACAAGTAATTTCCACGATATCGAAGTAATAAACATACGATCAATAATAAAATCATTCCACAAAAATAAAATCAACATATAAAAATAAAAGTCTTATAACAAATCTCAGATTCAAACTAAACTACTTAATACTTTTCGTAAACATTTCGAAAACGAAGGTACACCAACCTAGATACCGTTTTTCTTTCGACTATCGCGGTTCTAGGTTTCTTTTCCTTTCCCTTTTCTCTTTCTCCTACACTTTCCTTTTCTCTTCTTCTTCCTCTTCTTCCTCTTCTTTCTTTCTTCTTCTTTCTTTCTTTCTCTCGGTCTCTCACTCTCTCTTTTCTCTTTTCTGTTTTCTGTGGCTTCTGCGAGAAGCCAAATTTTTTTTTTTTATATTTTTCGGTCGTCGCGACCTATGGTCGTGCCACTAGGTCGCGGTACTCGCTGGAGCGTTTCCACCGCCTTCATCGCGAGCACACCTCCCGGTACTATGGTCGTGCTGGTGGTCGCGTTGCTCACTGCCAGAATTTGATATTTTCATCGCGAGCAGTTCATCACGATCTGTGGTCGCGGTGACTGGTCGCGATGCTCACTGCCAAGAATCACCATTTTTCATTGCGAACAGGTCATCGCGATCTGTGGTCGCGGTGACCAGGTCGCGATACTCACTGCCTCGGTTTTCACTTTTCACGCATTATTTCTGGACCGTTCTATCTGGTCCACCTGGAAATCATAAAAATAAACATACTTTTAATTACATTTACACCCCTTCCAATCACAAAATTTTATTTTTACATATTCAAAATTAATTATCCGAAATCCGGGATGTTACATACATCCTTATAGCATATCACTAGGTGCTATGAAAAAGGATGTGACACTACTAGTGGGTCTATAAGTTTGCACACGGGCATTGGTTGGCGGCATTAATGCAAGGTGTGTGGTAGAATTATGTCGATGGCTGAAGAACTTCCAAGAAAAGCCAACATGGGAGTTGCACCATAAATTTCAGCAAGTTTGTTCGACATGTGCCGAGGTGGAAATCTTAGAATTGGTGATTAATTCTAGGTGATATACTTTTATGGTGGAGTATGATAGTTCTCTGGGTTGAGAATTATGATTGTCGGTATAGACAATGGTTGCATGAAAGTTGCGGCGGAAGGGCGGAGGTTTCCTGTATTTTGCAAGGTGGAGATTTGTTGAAAAATTGGCAAAATTGTGAAAGCAAATGAGAAGGCAATGAAGGGATATGAATCCCACATTAGAAAAATAAGAATATGTCAAGACTTCTCAATGCTATATAAGGAGATCAAGTCCTTAGTTTCTAATTGCACCAATTAAATACACTTAAAGCATTGTATTTAATTCTAATTAAATTCCTTTCTTGTTTCTCTTATTTTAGAGTGTAGAGAGGTGTGAATTATTTTATGCTTTGAGAGAGTGTGAGTGTATTGGTGTGGTAGTCTTGAGAGAATAGTCTGTGTGATTGTAATAATTTATCACATAGTGAATTTTTTTATGAGGGCCGTGGTTTTTCTCCTGGTTTTGGAGTTTTCCACGTAAACTATTGTGTTGTGGTGATTGTTATTATTTTCTATTTCATTTCTCTGTAATTTCTGATATTTAGCATATTTCTAGGGAGGTTTTGGAGAGGTTATTTTCCCAACACTCTAGTTATAAAAAAAAACGTTTTTTAAATTGTATTATTATATGAATTTTCAAAAAACGTAATTTAGGCCTTCTTTTATATTCACAAATGTGCACTTAAACCCATTTTAACCATGGTGATTTAAAGAGAAAATTAATTGTGCATGAACATGTATATATACAATATAATCTTTATAAATTAATACTCGATAAGTTAATAATTTTTTTTATATAATAAATTTTGTCGGTTCCAAATTGAGCCAACAAGATAAATTATTAATTTTCGGTTAAATTATATAAGAATACATGTTAGATTGGAATTAAACCAAGAGTCATAGTTATCTTTATTTGTTATAATCATCATGTTATTAAATTAGATTAGTCTTTATCATTTGATATTAGACTTATCTTAATGATTAGATTTATCATTCCACTATTTTATCTTTTATTTTTTTTTTTTGACAAAAGGAAATTAATATAAACCAAAACCACACTTACAACTAAGGTTCAGCAAGGATTAGCTCCTCCACACATGGAGGAACATCCTCAACCCGAACCATCGAATCTAAAACAGAAAGACCAAGCCTAGTTAACCTATGAGCCACACCATTACAGTTATGAGAAATAAACTTAACATGTGAAATAGAAAGGCAAACTTTAAGCTGAATAATATCATAAATAATAAGACCAACATTCAACATGGGCGGAATTTCCTCAACAATAGAGGATACCAAAGAAGAATCATCTGATTCAATGCCCACCGGCAAGATGCCCAACTCCAAAGCCAGCGGAATACAACGATGAGTAGTCATAGCTTCCGCAACTTCAATCGAAACTAACAAGGGATAAGATTAAGCTAGAGCTACCATAACATGGCCATGACAATCATGGATGATAACATTAAAGTCAACTTTTTTATCCAAAGAATCCAGAGCCGCGTTCGAATTAATTTTAAACCAACCCGAAGAAGGAGCCAGCCACCTGGATGGAGTCGAAGTAACCAAGGAAGAAGGAGTTGAATTGGCTTTAACATAATCTAATAAAAACAAAACCGCCCAAGGAAAAATCTCAGCCACCAAAAGCCTTATGCTTGCAAACAAAGAGCTGTTTCTATATAACCAAACCCGCCAAAGGATGACATAAAGATCATCAAAATCTGCATGAGAAAGAAAGGCTTTGCACAAGGCCAAAAAATCAAACAAAGAGTCCTGAAAGGTAGCAATAATATAAGCAAAGGAAGGCCGTGATTTACAAACAAGCTTGAGGAGGCAACAACCCCACAATGCGTGAACGGTGGATTCAAACCCATAATTACACAGCAGACACTCACCCAAAGATGCAATATAGCAACGAACCAGATTACCTACAGAAGGTAACCAATTATGGCAAGCTCGCCAAATAAAGAGCCAAACTTTAGGAGGGATACCAAGATGCCAAATGAGCATAAAGAGACACTCGAGAAGAGCTGCTAGCATGAGACGGATCTTGAGTGGCTAACCAATGTGCACTTTTTATAGATAACCTACCGAATTTGTCAAGGTGCCAACATAAGGCATCTTCTCTAGGGAAGGGAGGGATAGATAAAATGACATCAGCTTCTTCTGGAAAAAAGAGGCATGCACCTGTGAAAAACCTGATTGAACTCAGATTAGTAACATTTCACTTGATAGTGAAGAATAAAGGCAGTGTTGCTTGTGTGTAAAGTAATAAGTAGAGAGAATTGTGTGATCAGTAGAAATGGTTCATTTTCATTTCTCTGAATAATATGATCAAAAAGCTGTACAAGGAATATATAAACATGAACCATAACCGACTATTGACCTTAGCTCACCTCAACAAACTTGGCTGCAAGTTGTCAACTTGCATAACATAATTCTAACAGCTAATAACAGAGTTCTAACTAATTTTTACAACAACCTCAAGCTGATTCATAATCAAGCCTATAGTGATTATGATCAGCTTGATGTGGAATTATTAATGAGCTATAAAGTGCTACTTCAGAGTGGTAAAGTGAGCCACCATGTATCACATCTTCGTTGCTAGGAACATTGTTGCATGGCATGCATTTTTTGCTTGTTGTGTTAACTATGTTGCAAGCCTTCTTGCTTTGTATTGAGTCTTCACTGTTATCATGATAAGTATGCATATCTCTACATTCCCCCGCAAGCGAAATGGAGGTGATTCAACCAATTGAGCTTGGAACAAAGAATCCAAAACTTGTCCCTAGTCATGCCTTTGGTAAGCAAATCAGCAATCTAAAACTTGGTTGGCACATAACGAAATTCTACAAGATTAGCTGATACCTTCTCTTTGAGGAAATGAGTATCAATATCAATATGTTTGGTTCTTACATGAAAGACCGGATTTTGAGCAAGGGCATTAGCACTTTGATTGTCACACCATATGACAGTGCATTTGGGAATGGCAATATGAAGTTCTTTGAACAAGGATTGCAACCACAAGATTTTAGTTATCAATTATGCATTGGAACGGTACTCAGCTTCAGTACTAGAGTGGGCCACAATAGTTTGCTTCCTTAAACACCATGAGATTAAGTTTTCACCAAGAAAAACACAATTGTCACTCATTGATCGCCTATCATCAATGCTACTCACCCAATCAGCATCGGAGTAAGCCTCCAACTTCAATGTATCAGTCCTTTTGAACCATAAACCTTTATTGATAGTGTCACAAAGATAACAAAGCACACGTTTGCATGCAAGCCAGTGAGACGGCTTTGGTGAGATTAGAAATTGACTTAGATTATTAAAAATATAGCTAATATCAGGCCGAGTGTAACACAAATATTGTAAGGCTCATATAGTACTTATATACATAGTTGGATCACTAAAAGGATCACCTTTATAGAGGCTAAGCTTTGCACCCGCACTAGTAGGAGACTCACAAGGCTTGGATCTTAGCATATTAGACTTCTTTACAAGATCAACAATATATTTTAATTGAGTGATATATAATCCTGTAGAATCCCTATATGGCTCAAGGCCAAGAAAGTAGTTGATAGAGCCTAAAACCTTGAGAGCAAAGGTCTGTTGAAGCTGAGAAATAACAGCCTGTATTTAAGCAGCACTCCCTTCTATGGTGAGAATATCATCAATGTATACAAGCAAGTATAAGGTGGTTGTACCTTGGTGTTTGATGAATAAGGAGACATCGGATGTAGAGTTATGAAAATCCTGTGAAAGAAGGGCAGATCGAAGCTTGTGAAACCAAGCTTTAGGAGCTTGCTTCAACAAAGCTTTGACAAGCTTACACACATGAGAAGGCAGCTTTAAGTTCATAAAACCTTCTGATTGAGACATGAATATTTCCTCTTGAAGATCACCATTCAAAAAAGCATTGTTTATATCTATTTACTGCACATCCTATTTGAAGTGAATTGCAAGGTTGAGAATAACTCTGATTGTAGAGGCCTTGACCATAGGACTAAAGATGTCAAAATAATCTAGGACAACAATTTGTTTGAAAAACTTTGCAACCAACCTTGCTTTATGCTTTTGTATTGTTCCATTTGGCTTAAATTTGGTTCGGAAAACCCATTTGCAACCCACTACATTCATGCTCTCTTTATAAGGAACAAGTTGCCAAGTCTGATTAGAGTGAAGGGCCTAAAATTCAAACTGTATTGCATCAAACCACTTTAGATCCTACATTGCTTCCTTGACAGTCTTCGGTTCTATTTTAGCTAAAAAACAAGTAGGCATTGAACATGAGGTACGGTAAGACTTAGGCTTATAAATACCACTTTTTGACCTTTTTTGCATAGAGTGAGTAGACTGAATTGGAACAAGAGAAGGTTGAGCTGCAGCAGAACCATATCTGGCAGGTTTAGGCATAATAAGTTCCTAATGAGAGGCAACTGAAGGAGGCATAGATGCAGAGGAATGTTGTTGTCTTTCCAGATGAGGATCATTCGCTAAAGGAACATGACAATGCTGAGGCTGAAAGGTAGTAAGCATTGAAGAGAAGGGCTAATGGCATTTGAAGACTGTACCATATCAAATAAAGTTGAAATAGGACTCATTGAGGCAGAATTCTGTGAAGTTAAGGAGCATATTGAGGAGGAACAAAATAGCTCCTTGTAAGGAAAGTCAAGCTCATTGAAAACAACATGCCTTGGTATGTGAACTCTCCCTGAAGGGTGAAGGCACTTGTACCCCTTATGAAGAAGACTGTAATACCATGTGAAAAACCTGATTGAACTCAGATTAGTAACACTACTCTTGATAGTGAAGAACAAAGGCAGTGTTGCCTGTGTGTAAACCAATCAGTACAGAGAATTGTGTGATCAATAGAAATGGTTCAGTTTTATTTCTCTGAATAATATGATAAAAAGAGCTGTACAATGAATATATAAACATGAACTAAAACTAACTATTGACCTTAGCTCACCTCAACAAACTTGGCTGCAAGTTGTCAACTTGCATAACAGAATTCTAACAACTAATAACATAATTTTAACAAATTTTTACAACAACCTCAAGATGATTCATAATCAAGTCTATAGTTATTATTATCAACTTGATGTGGACTTATTAATCAGCTATAAAGTACTACTCCAGAGTGGTAAGGTGAGCCGACATGTATCACTTCTTTGTTGCGGGAACGTTGTTGCATGGCAGGCATTTATTGTTTGCTGTGTTAACTATGTTGCATGTCTTCTTTCTTTGTATTGAGTCTTCACTGTTCTCATGATCACTATGCATATCTCTCACAGCACCAACTCCACAATCCACGAGCCTGAAGCCTTATTAACTTAGTTCTCAGTACCTATAAATAGGACTTTAATAATTTAGTTTAATTTAAGGAGAGTTAGTATTGCACTTCTAATAATGTTTTGTGTGCAAGTGTTTGTATTGGTATAAATCATATATTGCATTAGAGATTATTTTTTGATCCTACAAATGGTATCAAAGTCTGATTATAAGACTCCGATCAAACTAGAGTGAGATCAGATTTAGCGTGTGGAAAAAAGTAAAGTGAGATCTAGTGCTAAATTCAATCAGAATCAGATAGCTAGATTTAGATCCAGGAGTGCCAAGTTTAAGTCATGAAAAGTTTCAAGGTAGTGTTAAAGCCAAAAAAAAGAAAAAAGATTTCGAAAAAAGAAAAAGAGCAGCAATCGTCATCGTTGTTATCACGCCCCGCACGTGCCGCTTGCTGCCACTGTGAGTGGAGTTGCAGCACCTACCTCAGCCGAGGTGGAATTTTTCGATCTGGGGGTTTGTCTTAAGTCATGGTGCCAAAAGAGCAACGTAACCCCGTCCAAATATCATTTGGAGTTCAAACAACTCTGCCCTTTATTAATCAGTTACCACTGGCGAGTTACGTTACACCATTGCTAAAAAACCTTTCAATGTGAGCCGACCAATCAAGTCCCGGTGCCCGTTATACATTGCAAAATCGCATGGAAAATGAACCAAAGCCGAGACGAAATCTCATCTTCGTTGTCTGACCTGTGATTATCCGCTGATTTTAAAAAGAATCTGAAAGAATCTGACACCACCAGTGAACTCAGGGGTCGCCGATCCATCAGTCCACCCTTCATCGAAGTCAAGAATCTCCAAAAAAGAGTAGCGTAAGCTAGAAGCGCCACCATTGCTCATGGTATTGGTTTTGATTTGAGCAAATTCTCTTGAACGGTATTTGGTCTTTTTCGTAGTTAAAGCCAATTTAAAAATAATTGTGAAATGGATTTTGAATTTGATGGTGGAAATAGTTTTAAGCATTGGAGTGCGTAGACATAACTATTGTTGCAATATCAGGATTTATAGGAAATCTCAAATCAAGGATTTGTTGTACCCACTGATTAAACGTAACTTACATGCAGGGGCGTAGTTAGAAATGTTTTATTAGGTGGGCTATTCTATTTTTTTTTATTTAAAAGTCTTACAATTTTTTATTGAATAATATTTTTTTTATAATAATCAAATTTCGACAGTACGAAAGAATTTTAATTAATAATAATAAAGAATACACATAGTTAGGGAAAACGTAACGAGTCTTACCCTTAAGTACCTAACGTATGCAAGAAACACACCAAAAAAAAAAGCAAAAACAATATGCATGAAATGTAAATACAACAAAATTTACTGCAGTAGTGCTTTACAAGGTTTCAAAGTATAAAAAATATCTATATCGATTCTGAATCAATAATATCAGCAAGTTCCCTCTCAATGTAGATGACTATACAATTTGTAAGAAATTCATCATCCATCTTGTCCCGAAGGAATGATTTGATTTCAAGTCTAGTAAAAAATATAACAAATTGACAATAAAAAACAAAACATATAAATTATCAAGTTGAATAAACTTCAACTAAGAATCATTAAATTAAAAAATAAAAAAAATTCATATATGATCATTTTATAATTTATAAATTCAATATAAAATTAAAAATTTACACATTTCTCATGCCGTAAACTACCACAAGTTGTGTACAAACCAAACCACCAAACCAAACCACCAAAGCAATAATTTGTTCATAAAATTTCATAACATTAAATATTTATTTTATGTAATGTAATATTATTTTTATGTCTAAAAATAAATTAAATATAATTTATTATTATATTGGGTTATATAATAAATTTAAGTGTAAGTCTTAGGAAAATTAATTGTTTAATTTCTTCTATAATTTAAAAATACATAATTTTTAATATATTATAATATACAATACATAAAATATTTTAATCAATAAAATAAAAAAAAAATTAAATTTCTAAATAATAAAGTGAATCACTAGAGGACCACACAATAAAATTTTTTAATATATATAAAATAAAAATTTAAGGTTTAATCACAAAATGCAAACTTAAAATTAGATATATAATAGATAATTAAATAAATAAAATTAAAATTAAAAATAATTACCTTTAAAACTTTAAATAGAAAAAAAGGTAATACCTAAAATTTCAAGAAATGATACGAGTAAAAGGTTAGGATTAGGAATTTAGCAAAGTGAAAAATAAAAAAGCGAAAAAAAAAAAGCTACAGGAAAAAAAAAGTTGAGGCGGCGGGTATGGGGCTGCAACAAGAAAAAGTGAGAAAAAATTTGTGCATGTGTGTGCGTGTCAGTGGCTTAAGTAGGCTAATAAAACTTAAAAGCAAAAAAAAAAAAACAAAAAAAAATATTTTTTTTTTTAAAAGACTTAACCCAGCCAAGCCCATGGGCACCTCTGCTCCTGCTTACACGGGAACAAAGAAATGATTTAGTGGATGCACAAATAAAAAATATAGAGGCTCGAGTTTTGATATATCATCAGTCCATACATCAACAAATACTTGAAAACATTAACTACGCAACAATATAAAAAAAGCTTGGGACATTTTTATAAATATATTTTGACTTTGTGATGAAATTTTGAACTTCTTTAAATGGAGAAATTATAACAAATTTCTAATTATTAATCGCAAACATTAAACTTCTTTGACCAAAAGAAGGCTAATGGTGAAAAAGTGCCAAATCTCCTGGTTATAGACAAGATGTTTCGAACCTTGACAAAACAAGGTGACCTTAGTAACATGACTCTAGATGAATTCATGGGTTCCCTTTATGCCCATAAATGTGAAGAAGTTGTGAAAAGTCATGAAATTAAATTCCAAAAAAATTATGAAGTTTCATTGAAAGAGAAAATTCAAAAATCTCTACTCTAGAAAACCAACCAGAAAAACTTCAGCTAGAGATTGATTAGCCCCATGAGGATGTGTTTTCTTCACTTGAAGAGATGAGTATGATTGCATAATGTAAGTTCTCAGTAGTGAAATGGCCATATGAGACCGCAAAATGTTTTGATGACATGCATCCAAATACTTTAAAAGATTCCTAAAGAAGATCGTTCTCAGAAGAGAATAATGCAAGAGACTGGAGATCCAACTTCACCTGAACAATGGTTATGGTTATTTTAGTGGGCAAGAACATTGTACATTTGACAAGATTGTCAATTTGTAGAGTTTTAGTTTAAGGTGGGCAATGTCAGATTGGAATTAAACCAAGTCTCGTAATTATCTTTATTTGTTATCATTGTCATGTTATTATATTAGAACAATCTTTATCATTTGAATTAGACTTATCTTAGTGATTAGGCTTATCTTAGTGATTAGAATTAGACTTATCAAGTTAGTTCTAAGTACTTATAATGGGACTGTAATATTTTAGTTTAATTCAGGAGAGTTAGTATTACAATCTTATTTTGTTCCTCCTTCAGTTTATTCGTGGGGATGTTTTTGTGTTCGTGTGAATCATACATCGTATTAGAGATTATTTTTAGATCCTAGCATACATTTTTGAAAATCCCTTATAAGAATATGTGATCTACTCATTTTATAAATTAATAATTTGCTAAAAAAGTACACACAAGATTGACTATGGTGTTTTTAAAAAAAATATGAATCTATTGTTGCTAGTTTTTCCTTGAAATTTAAGTTTAGTAAAGTATGATTTCTAATTTTTCGAAATGCACTTAAAAGTTTTGAGGTTGAATTCTCGTATTGCAACAAAAATTATTTATTTCTTGTAACAGGCTCGACCGTTGTTGTATCATCATTAACTCCATCATCAAGAAGATTCCTAGTGATGTTATCAATATACAATTTTAAATCTTCAAGTAAATTAATTAAACAGGAAATTAAAAAATATACGGAGTATACGGGTAAATAAGCCGAATATGGAATTAACAAAAAATGGAAGTATGCAAGTAAAATAACTAAATGTGGAAATAATAAAATATAAAAGTATACAAATAAATTAGGCAAATATAGAAGTATATAGGTAAATGAACCGAATATGGAAATATACAAGTAAATTAACCAAATATAATACTTCATGAGTAACTTAACCAAATATAGAGTAAAAAATAAACTAATAAAATATGAAATTAACTAAATATAGACGTACCTAGTCAATTAATCAAATATGGAACTAAAATTAGTTAAATATAAAAAAAAATGGTAAATAAATTAATTAAATATGAAATTAACCAAATATGGAAGTATAAAGCTGAATTAACCGAATATAGAAGTATGTGTGTAAAATAAGCAAACATAGAAGTAAACGAATTAATTAATTAAATATGGAATGAACCTAATGTAGAAGTATAGAGTAAATTAATCAAACATGAAATTAAAATTACCCAAACATAGAAGAATACTAATAAATTAACTATATATAAAATTAATCAAATATAGAAACACACGTGTAAATTAACCAAATATAAAAATATACAATTAAAATAACTAAATATAGAATTAACCAACTATTAAAGTATTGTAATACATTAACCAAATATAGAATTATATAGGTAAATTAACTAGATATGGAAATATAGACATGAACTAACCAAATACGGAATTAACCAAATATAAAAGTATACAAGTAATTAACTAAATGTGGAATTAACTAAATATAAACATATAGAAATATATTAACCAAATATAGAAGTACATAAGTAAATTGCCAACTATAGAATATACAAATTAACCAAATATGGAGGTATACTATTAAAATTAACAAAATATAGAAGTGTACCAATAAATTAGACAAATATGGAATTAAAAAAATATGAAAGTATAAAGTAAATTAAGCAAATATATAAGTATATAGGTAAATTAACTAAATATATAGACGTATACAAGTAAATTAATCAATTATAGAAGTATACAAGTAAATTAACCAAATGTGGAAATAAAATAAACCTTATATGTAAACCATAAAATCAATTACTATAGATTTGCACATCCACTCATAGTTCAAGTGATTAGTGCACCTACTTCCCATCTCAGTGGTAAGGGTTCAATTCTCAACATGCACATTTACCAGCATGTATAGGTAATTTTCTCTTCTTATTATGGGAGTAGATATTCGGGCCGCGCATTTATATTCTACTCAAAATTATTATTTTTTTAAATTTGATACGTTAATATTTAAAATGCACTAAACTTTTTCCATCGTAAACTTATTTGAAGATATTAGTTTTTTAAACTTGAAAGATTTCGGTTTGATCCTAAAACATATTTTTCTAGTCTTTAAAAATTTCTGTATAGTGTAATATTAGACCTTATAAAAAAGAGTATTGTCGAAAGATCATTCTATCATAATAAAATTTTATGCTGTGCAAAATCTTTTATAATATAATGTGCTACTTTAGCTCATGATGGAGTGTTGCCGGCGGATCATTTCCTCATAATTAAACTTTTATATTACACGAAATACTATTATATTATGTAATATAATACCTAATGACGGAGTGCCTTCGCCGGATTATTTCCTCAGATTTGAAATTAATGGTATACAAAACTCTTTCACATAAACAACTAACTCTTATGACGGAGCGTCACTGCGTAATCGTTCCTCCAAATGAAACTTGACATTATAAATTCATGGTTGATGTCTCTCATTTTTGCTCCAAAGGCAAATACTTTTGTTATAAACTCAAGTTTCTCCTTTTACTGCTTTTCATAGTATGAGAACTGTGAAAATCTGTAATTTTTAAAGAAATATTTCAATGGGAGAAACAAAAAAAAAATATTTATATCTGGATGTACTCAATCGGTTCAATAACTTACCAAATTTCAAAGTCATGCCTTTGAAAGTAAATCTGTATGTTCTCGCTTCCTCACTCTCTATCTCTTTTTCTCTTTTTTCTCTATAAAATTTTAGTTTTATGTCACATCTATAATGGAATATGGTTATTACATTCACCTAATCAATGGTGTAAAAAAGACACAACGGATGGTACCAATGGAAATTTAATTCATGAAGATAGTAAATCACATTATTATTGTTTTTCTTAATTTAATTATTTTTTAAAAGAATGAGATTAATAGTTGATTGATGATTATCTCTTTCGTGCATTCTGCAGTGACTACTTCACCATGGGAGATCCAATGATCATCACTAGATGGTTGATTTTGTTCCATTAAGGTACCAAGTTAAAATGCTTGTACGATAAAGGATGGAACTGAACAAGTTGGAGGATTTGAGCGATGAAGCCGGTTGTTGACGACATGACTCAAGAACTGCGCTGTGATTTCTCACATCTTCAAGTTCAAGATTAGATTTGGTGGCATGTACATTATAACAGATAAATGTTTTTTTTTTTTTTATAATTTTTATGGGAAGTGGGGTATACATTGTAGATAGTCTTACAACCGAAACGACTAGTCTATTGAGTTGTGAATAATATTGTTATTTCACTTTTTACTGTATTTTTAGTGTTGAATAAACCGTGTGTTCACAAACATCATATTTATAAATTTGAATAATATTATAATTCATACTTCGTTTCTCCTTCAATTTATTTGTCTGAATGTATTTGTGTTGGTGTAAATCATACACTGTATTAATTAGATATTATTTTTCTATCATACAATATATTTCTCAAATTTTCTAATAAGAATATGTGGTTTACTTTTTTTATAAATTAATAATTTTATTAAAATATACATATAAGATTGACTATGGTGTTTTCTTGAAATATAAATTTATTGTTGCTAATTTTTTCTTGAATCTGATCTCTAATTTTTCATATTGCATTTAAAAGTTCTGAGGTTGAATTATCATATTGCAACAAAAATTATTTATTGGCATTGATGGTTTGAGCGCTTTCTTGCTTGCAACAGTATCTAAAGTTGTTGTATCATCACTAACTTCATCATCAGAAAAATTCCTAGTAATGTTGTCAATATACAATTTTATATTTTCAAGTAAATTAATTAAATATCAAATTAAAAATAAATAGAAGTATGAATGTAAATAAGCTGAATATGGCATTAACAAAATATGAAAGTATACAAGTAAAATAATCAAAGGTGGAATTAATCAAATATAAAAGTATTTAAGTAAATTAAGCAAATATAGAAGCATATAGGTAAATGGACCAAATACAGAAATATATAAATAAATTAACTAAATATAGAAGTTCATGAGTAACTTAACCGAATATAAAATAAACAAATAAATTAATTAAAAATGGAATTAACCAAATATTTCATATTTATAGAACTAAAATTAGCCAAATATATATAACAAAAAAAACTAGTAAATTATCTAAATATAAATTAACCAAATGTAGAAAAATACAAGTATATTAACTAAAATGTACAATTAACCAAATATAGAAGCGTATGCATAAAATAACCAAATATAGAAGTAAATAAATTGATTAATTAAAAATGAAATGAATATAATGTAGAAGTATCTTATAAATTAACTAAACAGGAATTAAAAGTAACCAAACATAGAAGAATACTAGTAAATTAATTAAAAATAAAATTATCAAATATAGAACTATATATGTAAATTAACTAAATATAGAAATATATAACTAAAATAACTAAATATAGAATTAACCAAATATATGTAGTCCTCAAAAATCGCTCGGGGACACGGGGCACTACAACCTGCAAAGACAGAACGCACGTGACCCGCAGGACGTCTGGGACACCGGGGTGGTGCCTGCCAAAGTCACTCCGACGGTCAAGTTAGCGAGTGCTAGTAAAAGTGTAATGTTTGTAAATGGCGATGAGTAAGGAATACTTCCTGCTATCTTCACAGTTGGGGTTTTTCTGATCAAAGGGGGGTGTAAGATCGGAGGGTGATCGGAGAAGTTCAACAATGGCCGTAGGGTGTGGCTTTGGCTTTTTCTTAGTAATCTCCTTCTTTTAGTTTTTTTGGCCGTCCTTTTTTATGAGGGATTATCTTCCTCTTTATAGGAGACTGATGCTTCTGCTTTTTGAGGGATCTCATCATTCTCTCTTCTCTGTCTTCCACCAAGAATGCATCTGGGTGCTTCTTTTGATCGGGCTGCCATCAAGTGTCATTATGACTTTGTAGGACCTGTTTCAAAGTAGATCACAATCTGGTCTCCTTCGGAGCGACGGAGATGTTATGTCGTACGACATGTAGGTTTTTTGTCAATCTGAACCATGATTGGGTGATGTAGCACGGTCGTACTACATGAGGATACATGTCGTGCGACAAGGTTTTCACACTGGTACGTCGTCGTACTACACGAGTGCTTCGTGTCGTGCAACATAGTCTTCCAACTGGTACGTCGTCGTACTACACGAGTGCTTCGTGTCGTGCGACATAGTCTTCCAACTGGTACGTCTATATGAGGATGCTCCATGTCGTGCGACTTGGTCTTCACGCTAAGCCTTTGTCGTACTACATGGGCAAGTACTCTTCTTTTAGCTATGGGCTTTGTCTTTGGGCCATGTTTTGGGCCATACATTTTTTGGCTACTACAGTTTGCCCCCAAACGCATTGGTTTTTTAGAAGAGCCAATGGGTTTGCGTCGTACGATATGTAGTCATGGATATGTATGTGAATTTTACAGGTTGGCTCGATATTGTCGTACGACTCATCCTTTCTTAAGATAGTGTTTCAGTGTTGTTTTGAATGGACAATGCATAAGTTTTGCCATTGTCGTACGACAATGTTCGTTTAGAGAATGAACGATTGACCTTCAAATGACTCTTCGATATCTGTGCCGAAGTAAATGGGGTCATAATGGGCAGTGTGCATGCGTGGCTAATGATAGGTTTGTAGGAGTATGTGTCCAATGAGAAGTTGACACGTCAGCATAGGCATCTTTTTAATTGCCGCCCTTCCTCTTTCTTCTTCATTTTCAATTTTTGACTTCTCTCATTTTTCCTTTCTCTCTCTAGAAACCAGACGCCTGAGCAAATATTTTCCGACGTCTATTGGTCGTTTTTCTGCCTTTCTTGCATTTATTCCGGCGAAGCAGTGGTCATTTTGTTCTATTTGGTAAGTTTTTCTTGCTCTTGTAATATTCAATTTCTTGTACTTGCTTTTCTGGGTATTTTTGTGTTCTTCAAATAGTTCTTGAGAAGAACTTTGAAAAAAAATGTTTTAGATCGAAAATTTAGACTTAGGTTTATGCACGAACTGTTTGTAGAGTTTAGGTCGCACGACAGTAGCCAAGACGTATAGGTCGCACGACCTTCCTAACAGTCTTGGGAGCTGATATTAGGTCGTGCCAAGTCTTTGATCTAGGTTATAAATACTAACCATTGGCTATTGTCGTTCGACCTGTAGGTCTGATGTCGAGTCGAGGCGATGAGAGTCCTCCTAGTACCTCTGGGCGTGGATACGACGATCCAATAGATCTGTCGTACGACTCATGGGGAGAGTCAGAGGCAGCGAGTGCTGATGTGACAGTGGCGTCGTACGACACTGTGACTGTTTCTTTCGCGGGTACGTCGCGCGTGACGGATGACATTCTTATGGGGATTCCCCTAGTCGACCTACCGGGCGACGCGGCGGGTCCATGCCCGATGGGACCTAGTAGGCCGCTAGGTTTGCTGTTGAATAATCCAGCAAGCGTGCTAACGGAGGACGACATCATGCGCCTCCGGTTTAGTTATGGCATACCCGATGGTGTCATACTGAGGGCACCGTATAAGGAGGAAAGACCAGATTGGGAAGTCCCAGGATGGACCTGCTTGTACGAGTTCCCGTTTCAGCGGGTAGGATTCAGGTTGCCTATAGTCGGTCTGCTGAGGAAAGTGCTCGATCACTTCGAGCTTGCCCCAGGGCAGCTGATGCCCAACAGTTGTAGAATCCTGCTGGCGCTGGACCTATTGTGTACGAGGGAAGGGATAGTCTTCGAGTTACCCGATTTGTTCTACTCGTACACCGTGCGGGAGCACGACACAGAAAAGGGCCGCTATAATTTGAACCTTCGGCCCAACAGAGTACACCTGATCACGGAGCTGACGACAAATGACAGGTTGTGGAAGGACAGGTATTTCTTTGCTAGGGGCCTGCTCGTCGACTGGCCTCTCGGGGATACCGTCGTTCGTGCGACCTGGTCAAAGGCTGGTGGGTCTTTATTTTAGTAGTGTCGTACCAATGTTTTTGCCATTGTTTTTGCTAACTGTTTCTATTTGCCTTTGTAGTGAACATAGGAGCGCCGCAATCAGTTGTTGGACTGACGTGTGTGACACGTACGGAAAGGGTGTTGTCGTACGACGCCAAGGAGAGGAGTTGGAGGAGTATTTTGGCGGAGGAGAATTTGCGGCCGAGTCACCTCTGGAAGTTTAGCGTGATAAACGAGCCAGGTACCCCCTACCCTGCCTTCAAAAATTTAGTGGAGTTTGTCAGGGTCAGGCACTGTGTCGAGCGACTGTACGGCACACGCTTTTTAACTCCAATCTCATACGTCGAGCGACGATTTGCAGTTGACATTATGGCTGGAGAGATCGCCGCGCCTACTGCTGACGACGCGATGAGGAGGCTGAGGGAAAAAAGGAAAGGAAAGAAGAAGGCTGAGTCGAGCGACCAGGCGGCCTCTACTCCTCCACCTCCTCTATCTGGTCGAACAAAGGCCTTCCAAGATGTTTCTTCAGCTGGGAAGAAAAGGAGGAGGGAAGATTCGATGTCAGTTGTCGACGCGTCGGTCGACCTGGTTTTCCCGTAGGATGCCTCCGCGTATTCTGATGTTGGCTCGATCCTTCCACAGGTCGAGCGGCTGCTGCTACCTGAGGATAAGAGTCGTCTTCGGGAGATGGGTCTTTCCCAAGCTGCCGATTGGGGCCTACGCCATCTCTTCCAGGTATGGTCGTACGAGTGTTGCTTTTTGTATTTATGCATATTTTAGAATCTGTTCTAACTTGTTTCATTTATTTTGTAGGCTCTCCAGTCGCACGTGCACTTGAAAGAAGAACTCGGCTCCGCCCTTAAGAAAATAAGAGAGCTGAAGTCGAGTAACCAGAGTTTGAAGCAAGAAAATGACAATTTGAAAGCTTCAAACTTGGAGGCAAAAAAGACAGCTCTCGAGGCGTCGGGTCGTGCAGTTGAGGCCACACTTGAGCTGAACAAACTAAAGTCGACTGTCGACTTACTACAGGCCAAGTTGAAGGCCAAGGAGGCTGACTACGACGCTCTGTACGACAAGGCGGAGGACAATGTTCTTAACGCTGTCATCAAGACCCGTGCAGACCTGATGAGGGAGTATCGAGACGGTCGTGCGACGGAGTGGAAGGTCGAGAACTGGATTGCTGATCACGAGGAGCTGACGCGTTCTGATGATGAAGCTGACGCGAAAGATGCGGGAGATACAGCTGTCCTTCCTCCTCCAGAAGGCTTGGCAGTCGTGGCTTTGGCTGCTCAGCCTGCTGGAGAGTCTGATGTTTTTGCCCCATAAGGGGTTGTAACTTTTGTACTTTTAATTTTTATATTTTGTTAAATGATTTCGTTTTATATATTTTAATTTTGGAATTTGTCTTCGTGTATGACTATATTCTTTTAAAATTATACGATGGTAGTGTGACTATATTTTGCCTTTGCGTCCATGTCCTTGAGTGTTGGTCGTACGGCCATGGGAGATGGTGACCTTTTTGAGAGTATGTCATGGTTCGTGATCTTGACTGTGGGTCGTGTGACCGTTTTGTAGATGGAGAGTTCATGACCTTGAATGCGGGTCATGTGATCGTGTGGAGGTGGAGAGTCCATGACCTTAAATGCGGGTCATGTGATCGTGTGGAGATGGAGAGTCCATGACCTTGAATGCGGGTCATGTGATCGTGTGGAGATGGAGAATCCGTGACCTTGAATGCGGGTCGTGTGGAGATGGAGAGTCCATGACCTTGAATGCGGGTCATGTGGAGATGGAGAGTCCATGACCTTGAATGCGGGTCATGTGATCGTGTGGAGATGGAGACCGTGAATGTAGGTCGTGGTTCATGACCTTGAATGCGGGTCGTGGTTGAGTCTTGTCGTAGACTTTGTTGTTTATGGTATTGAATTGCCCCAGTTGGAGTGTGTAACTGCTCAGTTGCACACTACAATTTTTGATTTAAGATAGACTGCACAATGCTGACCTGTGTAAAAATATTGTAGAGTGACAAAATTCGATATATATAGATAGATATAGATATATATATTTCTAAAACTGATATTGTTTTAGATGGCACGCGTTCCAGCTATTGCCGATTTCCATGCCATCTGGACATTATAGTTTATAGGCTCCATGTCCAAATGCACTGGTGATTTGATATGGTCCCTCCCATGTAGGGCCGAGTTTGCCTGCTCCTTTTTCTTTCGTATTTTGGAAGACGCGGCGAACGACCCAATCTCCAATACGGAATGACTTAAGTCGAATGTTTCTGTTATAATGGCGGGCGACTCTGTGTTGGTATACGGCCAATCTGATTGCGGCCTTGTCGCGACGCTCGTCAATTGTGTCAAGTTCGCTCAGCAACTCTCTGTTGTTTGTTTCTTCTGTTGCGTGTCGTATCCTATAAGAAGGGTAGTCAGCCTCTGTTGCTATGACGGCCTCAGAGCCGTAAGATAGAGAGAATGGTGTTTCGCCCGTGGACGTCCTGACCGTCGTGCGGTAAGACCATAGCACGCCTTGTAACTCGTCGGCCCACTTCCCTTTGTATTGGTCAAGTCGCTTCTTAAGGGTGGACATGATTGTCTTGTTAGTGGATTCTGCTTGTCCGTTAGCTTGAGGGTATCTTGGGCTTGAATAACTTAGTTTGATGCTCCATTTGTTGCAGAAGTCTTGGAAATCGTACGAAATGAATTGTGAGCCATTGTCGGTGACTATTTCCTTTGGAACTCCGTAGCGGCATATGACATTCTTCCAAATGAAGCTTTTGACCTTAGAGTCTTTGATTCTTACGTATGACTCGGCTTCAACCCACTTTGTAAAGTAGTCGGTCACGGCTAACATGTAGACCTTGCCCCCGGTAGTGATGGGCAACTTCCCTACTATGTCCATGCCCCACTTCATGAAGGGCCATGGTGCTGAAATGGGGTGGAGTCTTTCCGGGTGTTGATGTGAAATGTGGGCGAAGCGTTGGCACGGGTCGCACCTTTTGAAGAGGTCGTGCGACTCGGACCGCATTGTGGGCCAGTAGTACCCGGCTGTGATTGCTCTATTGGCCAGGCTTCTCCCGGCCGAGTGATTCCCGCATTGCCCCTCGTGTAAGTCCTTGAGTACTTGCTGAGCTTCGACTGGGTCGAGACATTTGAGGTAGGGCCCGGAGTAGGATCGCTTGTAGAGTTGACCCTCTATTATAGAAAATCGGGCGGCCTTGATCTTAATTCTTCGTGCTTCTACTTTGTCAGTTGGGAGGGCGTCGTCCCTCAAGTAGTCGTAAATTGGGGTGGCCCAAGTTGGCTCGTCCGAAATCGGTTTGATTTCGAGCTTTGTTGGCTTCCATACAGCTGGCCATTGGACAAACACCATGGGGATGGTTCGTTCAATCGCGGTATCTAGTGCGGACCCAAGATTGGCGAGTGCATTAGCGTGTGCGTTTTCGGATCTTGGTATTTGCTCGATGTCGAATGACTCGAATGAAGCTAGTAGCTCTTTTGCCAAGATCAAGTAGGCCGACATTTTCAAGTCCCTAGCTTGATAGGACCCTTGCAATTGTTTCACAATTAATTGGGAGTCACTGCGTACCTTTATTCGCTCGACGCGTAAGTCCTTTGCCAAGGCGAGCCCGGCTATGAGGGCTTCGTACTCGGCTTCGTTGTTGGTGGTCTTGAATCCACATCTGATGGACCTCTCGACGATGTGCCCCGCAGGAGAGGCAAGTACTATTCCTAACCCGCTGCCTCTAGCGTTACTTGACCCGTCAACTGCTAAACTCCACTCCTCCCTTGGTGTGTCGTGCGACATGGTGCAAAGTTCTTCCTCCGCTCGCTGTAGAATCCCAGGCGTGAAATCTGCAATGAAATCCGCCAATACTTGCGACTTGATCGCCGTGCGAGGTTGGTAGTTGACGTCGTACTCGCTCAGCTCTACGGCCCATTTCACTAGGCGGCCGGATAGTTCGGGTTTATGTAGGACACTCTTCAAGGGGAATGCAGTGAGTACATTAATAGTGTGGCATTGGAAGTACGGCTTTAATTTCCTCGCGGCTGTGACTAGTGCGAGGGCTAATTTCTCAAGTTGGGTGTACCTTGTCTCTGCGTCGAGTAGGGTCTTGCTGATGTAGTATACGGGGAGTTGCTTGCCATCCTCCTCTCTTATTAGTACCACGCTAACGGCCGTTTCGGATACAGCGAGGTAGAGCAGGAGGGTCTCTCCTTCCTTAGGTTTGGACAGGAGAGGCGGGTTTGCTAGATACCTTTTTATGTTTTGGAAGGCATCCTCGCTTGTTTGATTCCAATCAAATGACTTGCTCTTTCTTAGAGCATCGAAGAAAGGCTTACATTTTTCGGACGATTTTGAAATGAATCGGTTGAGGGCCGCGAGCCGTCCGGTTAGCTTTTGTATGTCTTTGATGCTTTTGGGGGACCTTAGATCCATGATGGATCGGAGTTGATCCGGGTTGGCCTCGACGCCCCTCTTGGTTACTAAATAGCCAAGGAACTTCCCTGATGAAACTCCGAAGGAACATTTGGTTGGATTAAGCTTCATCCCGTACTTGTCGATGATGTCGAAGGACTGTCGGAGGTGGTCGAGGTGTTGGTCTGCTACTAATGATTTTACCAGCATGTCGTCGATATAGACCTCCATAGTCTGTCCAAGCATGGTTGCGAACATTTTGTTGACTAATCTTTGGTAGGTTGCCCCAGCGTTCTTGAGGCCGAACGGCATCACTTTGTAGCAAAAAATGCCGCGCTCCGTGATGAAGGAAGTCTTCTCTTGGTCGTCCGGATGCATAAGGATTTGGTTGTAACCGGAGAATGCATCCATGAAGCTCAATAGTTCGTGGCCTGCCGTAGCGTCCACCATCATGTCGATGTGTGGGAGAGGGAAGGAATCCTTCGGACAGGCCTTGTTGAGGTCTGTGAAGTCGATGCAAACTCGCCACTTCCCATTCTTTTTCTTCACTACTACTACGTTTGCGAGCCAGTCTGGGTAATTTACTTCTCTCACCGAGCCAATGTCGATTAGCTTTTGGATTTCTTCATTTATAACCTTGTTGCGCTCGGGCGCGAACTTCCTTCTTTTTTGCTTCACAGGTGGATGATCCGGGTTGACTTGCAATCTATGTACTAGGACTTCTGGGCTAATTCCGATCATGTCTGCGTGCGACCATGCGAAGCTGTCGTGCCGCGCTGTCAAGAAGCTGAGTAGCTTTGCCCGGATATTTCGCGGAAGGCGGGATCCGATACTAACTTTGTGGTCTGGGAAATTTTGATGTCTGGACACTTCGTCGAGTTCTTCCATATCTGGTCCGTCTTTGTTGGTGGGGGTACTCTCACTCTGTAATTGCTATAAGTGGGACGACCAGTTTTTTAGAGTGTTCTGGTAGCAGTCGCGCGAGATCTTTTGCTGCCCTCAGATCTCGTGGATTCCCCACCTAGTAGGGAAACGGATGACCTGATGATATGTTGAGGGGATTGCCCTCATATCATGAATCCACGGGCGACCCATGATTATGTTGTAGGACGACGGACAGTCCAAGATGAGGAAACGAGTGTTCAAGTTGACACCTTCCGCGTATACGGGAAGGGTGATCTCTCCCAGAGTGCTCTTGTTTTCTCCACTAAATCCTACAAGGATTGTGGAGCGACGCACGATGTTACACTCATCGATGTGCATCTCTTTTAGTGCGCCGAGGAAGAGTACATTGGTTGAGCTTCCATTGTCCACTAGGATTCGTCTGATTAAACAATTGGCCACCGTCAGTGAGATGACTAGCGCGTCGTGGTGGGGATTGAGTAAGTCCATATGTTCATCGCTGCTGAAACTGATTAGGTAGTTACACGTGGGATCCGCCGTACGAGTTCGTTGGACTTCCGTACGACCGGCTTGTCGCGAGTGGCGCTTTGCCTCTGAGTAGGTTACTCCATTCACTTCAGACCCGCCAGAGATGACGTTTACAGTTCTCTCGTGTTTGGGAGGTTCTGGTGGTGGGATTGAGACAATGTCGCGCGACCTATCTTTGTTCATAAAAGTTTGCTTGCCTTTATCAGTCATGAACTCTTTAAGGTGGCCCTTCTTGAGTAGTTCGGCCACTTCCAATCGTAGTGCCACACAATGTTCAGTTCGATGGCCGTGGTCGCCGTGGAACTCGCACCATTTGGAATTGTCTCTTTGATCCGGTGGGCTCATCATCTTGTCTGGCCATCGAACTGATCTACCCATTCCTTTGAGTATGGCAACTACTTCTGACGGCCTGATGTTCAAATTATATTCTGGCTTTATATTCTTTGGCCGGATGAACGGCCTTGGTGGTCTGTCGTCGCGCCGTCGCTCGTACCTCATATGGCCGTCCCTTCGGGGTATTGTTGGGTATGGCCCGTTACGTCGGTTGATGATTCGTGGTTCGACCATTCTTTCCGACTTATCTTCCTTGTAGTTCGTTCTACTAGGTTTGTAGTTTACTTCGTCTTCTTCCCACTTTATCTGTGCCCATGCCTTGGCTAGGACGTCTTCCATAGCTTTACAAGGGTACTTGGTGAGCTCCTTGTATAGGTCGGAATCATAGAGCAGACCTTTGCGGAAGGCTGATATGGCTGTCGCCTGGTTGCAATGAGGGATGGACACTTTTTCATGGTTGAAACGGCCAACAAAGTCGCGTAGGCGTTCATTTCTCTTTTGGCTGATTGTATAAAGGTCATCGGATTGTTTTTCTAACTTCCGACTACTAGCGAACTGCTCTACGAAGGTGTCAGTGAGTTGAGCAAAAGAATTGATGGAAACATTGGGAAGGTTGGTGTACCATTGTAGGGCAGGTCCTACGAGGCTTGAACCGAAACCTTTGCACATACATGCTTCCCTAAGGTCACGCGGAATGGCGGCTGTGAACATCCGTTGTCGATACTGCGCAATGTGATCGTCGGGATCCGTCGTACCGTCGTACTGCTTCATACCTGGAAAGTTGAACTTCCTTGGCATCTCCACCAATGCTATTGTGTCGACGAAGGGAGAGTCGGCAAAACTATTGGCCGCACTTTTCTTTATAGGAGTGGGCATTCCCGAAATGCGTTGGATGAGTGCTTCCATCTCTGTGAACCTTCGTGCCAAGTCTCGGTTGGCCAAGGTCGGCTCGGCGCTCACTCGGTTTGGGTCTGACGGCGCCGAATGCGAAGGGCCGGATGACGTTCCTTGTAGCGGGATGGTTGGTTGGGTTGAGCCGACGTTGCCATTGGGAGTGGATATAGGTGGCACTCCTTGTGTAGCTCTTGCCACGTCGTCTGATCGATGTCCTCCCATCCCATTTGGTATATTCTCTACCGTATGTCGTGCGACGATATGGGGTCCACTCGTAACTCGAATGTTGGGCTCTGAGCCTACGTGGGTTGGATCGAGGTCTCTAGCGGCAGTACCATGTTCGTCCGGGCGGACTGGCGCGTAATAAGTAGCGTGAGCGTCTTGCTCGAATGGCACGGGTTGGGACGTCGAAGCGTCTCCAAATGGTCGTACGGCAGTGAGCGAACTGATCCTATTTTGCAATTCTTGGTTCTCTGCCAACACTCGTTGATTCTCTTGTTCTAGTGCTTGGAGCCTTTGGGTATTCTCTTGCATTTGGGATATGAGGAGTTGTACCCTAACCTCCATCGCATCGTGATGAAAATCGTCAGATGACATAGTCGGAGTTGTCGCGTTCTACCTTAGCTTGCTTATAGATTGTCGGGCCCCACGGTGGGCGCCAAATTGTAGTCCTCAAAAATCGCTCGGGGACACGGGGCACTACAACCTGCAAAGACAGAAAGCACGTGACCCGCAGGACGTCTGGGACACCGGGGTGGTACCGGCCAAAGTCACTCCGACGGTCAAGTTAGCGAGTGCTAGTAAAAGTGTAATGTTTGTAAATGGCGATGAGTAAGGAATACTTCCTGCTATCTTCACAGTTGGGGTTTTTCTGATCAAAGGGGGGTGTAAGATCGGAGGGTGATCGGAGAAGTTCAACAATGGCCGTAGGGTGTGGCTTTGGCTTTTTCTTAGTAATCTCCTTCTTTTAGTTTTTTTGGCCGTCCTTTTTTATGAGGGATTATCTTCCTCTTTATAGGAGACTGATGCTTCTGCTTTTTGAGGGATCTCATCATTCTCTCTTCTCTGTCTTCCACCAAGAAAGCATCTGGGTGCTTCTTTTGATCGGGCTGCCATCAAGTGTCATTATGACTTTGTAGGACCTGTTTCAAAGTAGATCACAATCTGGTCTCCCTCGGAGCGACGGAGATGTTATGTCGTACGACGTGTAGGTTTTTTGTCAATCTGAACCATGATTGGGTGATGTAGCACGGTCGTACTACATGAGGGTACATGTCGTGCGACAAGGTTTTCACACTGGTACGTCGTCGTACTACACGAGTGCTTCGTGTCGTGCGACATAGTCTTCCAACTGGTACGTCGTCGTATTACACGAGTGCTTCGTGTCGTGCGACATAGTCTTCCAACTGGTACGTCTATATGAGGATGCTCCATGTCGTGCGACTTGGTCTTCACGCTAAGCCTTTGTCGTACTACATGGGCAAGTACTCTTCTTTTAGCTATGGGCTTTGTCTTTGGGCCATGTTTTGGGCCATACATTTTTTGGCTACTACAATATATAAGTATATAGGAAAATTAACAAGATATAGAATAATACACGTGAACCAACCAAATATGGAATTAACCAAGTATACAAGTAAATTAACTAAATATGGAATTAACCATATATAAACGTATAGAAATATATTAATCAAATGTAAAAGTATATAAGTAGATTATCCAAATATAGAATATGCAAATTAACCAAACATGGAGTTATAAAAAAAAATCAACAAAATATAGAAAGTGTATATATAAGTAAATTAGCTAAATGTGGAATTAACAAAATATAGAAGTATACATGTAAATTAAGTAAATACAAAAGTGTATAGGTAAATTAACCAAATATATGGAATTATATAGGTAAATTGGTCAATTATAGAAGTATAGGAGTAAAATAACCAAATGTGGAAATCAAATAAATCATAAAAACTATTACTATAGAACTGTGATTCTATGCAAACTTATTTGTAATGCATTACACACTAAAGTAATTAAATGTGTCAAATGGACCAATCAAGTCAATAATTGTAATATCTCTAATTTCAAATAATTAATTTTGAGTATGTGAATATAATATTTATAATTTGAGGGGTGAAAAATATAATTAAATTTATGTATATTTTTAAGGTTTCCAGGTGAACCAGATGGAGCGGTCTAGAAATAATGCATGAAAGAGAAGGAAAAAGTTGGCAATGAGTACCGCGACCAGGGATCACGCTTATTTTAGGCAGTGAGCACCGCGACCAGGGATCACGCTGAGCAGCTCGCGGTAAAAATGTTGATTTTGGGCAGTGAGTAACGCAACCAACATCGCGACCAGGCATCGCGATGGTTGATTGCGATGAAAGCGGTGAAATTACTCCAGTGAGCAACGCGACCACAGGTCGCGATGACCAAATTTTTATAAAAAAAAAATAAGCTGGCGGTGGAAGTTTCACGAAGAAGCAATCCAGAAAACAGAAAAGGGAAAGAGAGAGAATGGGAGAGGAGAAAAAAAAAGAAAAAGAGAAAAAAAAGAGAGAGAAAGGAAAAGAAGAAGAAGAAGAAGAAGAGAAAAGGAAGAAGAAAGGAAGAAAGAAAAGGAAAAAGAGGAGGGAGAAAGAGAAAGGAAGAAGAAAATCCAGGAAAAAAAAAGTAGTACAGACGGTATCCAGGTTGGTGTACACTCATTTCTGAAATCTTTTTCATTATGTGTTTTTGATTTAGTGAGTTTGGAAATATATTTATGGATTTCATATACTCGTATTTCATTTTCGTACATTGTTGGAACTGTTTGTGGAATATTTTGATATTATGAAATTTCAATGAGATCATATGTTTTCAAAACCTGATTTACGAATATTGTTTTACAAATATTGTTTGGTTTTATAATTATTGATTTTGATTGAAACTTGTAATCGTTGATTCTCGAAAACAAGGAACTGACTTGATATGATATTTGATACCTGAATTATGGCCCTGATATATGTATAGAGAAAAATGGATATAGGAGATTGACATGTCAATTGGGTACATTTAGCAGTACTGCACCGATATTCCTGATGATTATGATGATGATTCTACGGATACCATTTCATTTGAAATGGAAAACCGACTGTGAAATACGGATACCATTTCATTCTGAAATGGGAAACCGACTGTGAAAATACGGATACCATTTTATTCTGAAATAGGAAACCGACTGTGTATATTAGGGATACCATTTCATTTTAAGATGGGAAATCCGACTGTAAAACCCGTAATCCAGTCCTATAAACCCTGTTATGTGTATCAGAGGCCCAATTAAGAACTGAAAGTTAGAAAATGATGTGGAAATAAAGAAATGTTATTGAGATTGAAACCTAGAAACATTTGAACTTTAGTTAATGAGCCTAATTTCAGTATTGGATATTTAAATTGTTGCTTTATATTATTTTTGAAATTTAGTTTTATTGTTTTATATTACATTGAAATTTATTTTAGTGTACACCCACTAAGCATTATTGCTTAGTGCGTTGATTTTATCACGCGTAGATAACAAGGATACAGAATGAGATAAAGACTGAAGAGGTAGTAGCTGTAGAGGAGAATTCAGAGTCACATTTCTTGGGTAGTTATATAGTTTTGTATATTATATTCAGTTACGCATGCATATATAGAAATCTGTAAATGTTATATATATTTATGGTTTGTAAATAATTGTTTTATGGTTTATGTTTTCATTTTCAAGGGTTTGTAAATATTAATTATGAATTGATTTCATTTGAAAATGTTTGGAAAGTCGCACTATATGGTAGAGTGCGCAATTGATTGAGAAAGAGATTTGAAGTGTTGATGTTTATATTATTTGAGTTTTTGTTAAAACAGGTTTTGGAAAATCAGAAAAACAGAGGGAACTCTGTCAAAATTTTTAAAATGTATTTGATGGGCTCACTAGAAAAGATTTTAAATTATAAATTATTTGGTTTTCAAATTATAAACAGAATTAAGAAAAGTTTTGAAAACCCAGTAGCGCTCCCTAGGTCGATCCAAACGGATCGGGTAAATAAAGCTCAATTGGTACTTAACTTGATAAGGCTTGGTATTTAAGGACAAGTACCAGGTTCAAATCTTGATTGAGGGAGGCGAAGCAAAACCGTGAGGGCACTGTATCGAGGCGACCTCGGGTGACCCAAAGCGGACAGTACCTTGTGAGTAACGTTGTATCGGAAGTTGAGTGACATTGTACCGGGAATAACCCTAAGCGTCACAATAAACCCTGGGCGTTACAATAATCGGCACGATATAAACATAATAAATAAAAAAAGTTTCATGTATGCCTTATTTTTTACTAGATTTTAATATACTATTCATTTTTTATTACAAGAAAATAAATAATTGATTATATCCAACAATACATCAGAGTGTATCTATTAATCAATGTATTATTATAATAAGAAATTCAAACTATAGACAAATATTTAAAGATATATAAAAAAATTTTGACAATTGTATTGTTCAACTCAAATTTAAAAAATAAATTGAATAACTAATATTCTACTCAAAATTATTATTTCTTAATTTGATAATTTAATATTTAAAATCCACTAAACTTTTTTCTACCATAAACTTATTTGAAGATATTGGTTTTTTAAACTTGAAAGATGTGGGTTTGATCATAAAACGTACTTGTCTAGTCTTTCAACATTTCCATATAGCGTATTATTATATCTAATGAAAATGAGTATTGTCGACAGATCATTGCATCATAATGAATTTTTATAGTGTGCAAAAATCTTATGTAATATAATGTGTTATTTTAACTATTAAAGGAGTGTTGCCGGCTGATCATTTCCTTATAATTAAACTTTTATATTGTACAAAGCACTATTATATAATGTAATATAATACTTACTGACGAAGTATTGATGCCAGATTATTTCTTCACATTTGAAATTTTGATGGTATACAAAACTCTTTCACATGAACTATTAACTCTTATGATGGGATTATAATAATAAAAGTCAAGGGCAGATTCCTTTCTCTCGTTTTTCTCTCTTGAGAAAATGAGGTGTAAAGGGAGTGGGTCCCTCAGGGGTTGTCATCTTCCTCATTGGAAGTAGTGTTTTTCTTTTGGTTTTCTTTACTTTTTCTCCTCTAAATTGTTCTTTTGGTCTCCGATCTTTTTCGTTTTCTTCGTTGGAGTGAGGTTTTCTGATTTTTTGTTTTTCTCAAAAAAGTTTTTGAGTCATGGAAGCCGAGGAAATAGCGCGTTTGTGTGAGTCCATGTCTTTGTCTGAAGAGGATGGGCCGGTGGTGCAGATTTCAGGTGAGCTTCTTGAGGAAGGTGTGGAGAATCTTTCTCATTGTTTGATTGGGAGAGTGCTGTCGCGAAGGAGGGTTAATCGGGAAGCATTCAAGGCAGTTTTAGAACAGATCTGGAATACGGTTCATGGTGTAGAAATTGAAATAGTGGGTGACAATGTGTTTGTGTTCAAGTTTCGTTCCTTGGAAGACAGAGTTATGGTGAAGGCTCGGGGTCCTTGGCACTTTGATGGTAGCTTGATTGTTTTGGTAGAACCAAGTGGTCCAGGTAACATTTCTCAAATGAAATTTAACTGTGTTAGTTTTTGGATCCAAATTCACAATGTTCCATTAATTTGTATGAATAAAAACATTGCTCGATTGCTAGCTAGTATGGTTGGAGAAATTGTTGAAATAGCTGAGGAACCTAGAGATTTTTGGGGAAAATATTTGCGAGTCAGGGTAATAGTGGATGTCACTAAACCACTCAAAAGAGGTCTTAGAGTATGGTTAGCTGAATTTGAGATGATGTTGACAGTGTTATTGAAGTATGAGCGTCTTCCAGAATTCTGTCATAGGTGTGGTATGGTTGGTCACTCTGTTAGGGAGTGTATGTTGAAAGCATCTGCTGAAGGGGATCTTAAATTTGGTTCCTGGTTAAAAGCTACCCCGCATGTTCGTTTTAATGGTAGACCTTTTAGGAAAACAGGGGATGGTAATTTTGCTAGTTCCAGTAAAGATAGAGCTGAGAGTGAACCACCAAATTTTCAACAGAGGAGAACTGGATTTTGTTACTGGGAGGATGATGGCATGGGTAGAGGTCCAGGTACGATTTCGGTGAGGGAGGTGATTTCTGCTCCGATTCAGCTGGAGGAGAATGTTCCAGTTTCTGAGCAAACGGGAAATAACAAACTTAGTATCTCGGTGGGCCCACATTCTGTTATTGGCAGGATTTCTGGTAATGGTGTGTTGGTTCAAGAGGCATGTCATGCTGTGGACGTGCTGGTGCAGTCTGAGGTGGCGAATTCTGTTTCAAAAAATGATAAGGTGAGGAATGTTGTTTTAAAAAATAATGAGTTGAGAAAAATTGTTTCAGATAGGGGGTTTTCTCAGCAGAATAATATTTGTTCTGGTTCTGGGCCTTTTCTTGGTCTTGAACAAGTGGATCAAGTTAATTGTGATGTAGAATTGGGCCAAGTTGTGGAAGGAGAAGTGTTGGGGGAAAATCGTGGGCTGGATGAGGTGGATGTTATGGGTGATAGTCTTATGGTAATAAAAGAGGGTAGTGAGTTAATTAATATTGAAGTGGGCCAAAGTGATGATATGGCTATCCAGAATAGGGTCTCTAAGAGGTGGAAAAGAGTTGTTAGAAGCCCAGTTCAGAGAAAATTGACAAATTTCCCAAGCCCAATTAAAAAAATCCTATCTATTCGGTCTAAGTCTAGAAGCTGCAGCAAATCTCCGAGTCAAAATTCTCCTAGGAACAGTTGCAAGAGAAAGGGAGCTATTGTATAAGATGAAGTCTTTAGCAAGAAGAAGTGCAAGAAGGAATTCGGGTCTCAGTCTTCTGATATATCGGTGGAGCCTGGTGTCCAGGCCCACCGGTTGTCATGAAAACTTTATGCTGGAACGTGCGAGGATTGGGGAATCCTCGTATGTTAGCAGCCCTAAAAAAGGTGCTGAGGTCTTCTTCCCCAGATCTTGTCTTTCTGTGTGAGACAAGGCTTAGAGGTGTTTGGGCAGAGCAAATCAAAAGGAAATTGGGTTTCGAAAATGGTTTTCATGTTAATTGTGAGGGTAAAAGTGATGGCCTCATTCTTTTATGGAATAATTAGTGGGATGTGGAGATAAAGTCTTTCTCGAAGAGTCATATTGATTCTTTTGTTCGGATGGATGATGGCAATTGTTGGCGGTTTACGGGTCTGTATGGGTGTCCTCATCAAAATCTTCGTAGAGATTTTTGGGAGTTACTTAAACGGTTGAAAATGGGCAGTAGTCTTCCTTGGCTTTGTGGAGGAGATCTAAATGAAATTTTGGTTTCCAGTGAAAAGTTAGGCGGGACTAATAGATTGGTTTCAGGTATGAATGATTTTCGAAATGCTTTGGATTTTTGCAATTTAGATGATTTGGGTTTTCGCGGTCCTTTATTCACTTGGAGCAATAAAAGAGTTGAGGCAGCAAATGTCCAAGAAAGGCTGGACAGGTTTCTTGCAAATCAGCAGTGGAAGTATCTTTTTCCTGGGGCTCTGGTAGAGAATTTGGATTTCCTCTTCTCTGATCATCGTCCCATTTTGTTGAATTTACAGGGCTCTCGGAGAAGTAAAGCTGTTAGGAGTTTTAAATTTGAATCCTTTTGGCTTAAAGATGACAGTTGTCACCAAGTTGTGCGAAATTCTTGGAATGCTGGTGTTGATGGTAATTCGGCAGAGGATATTAGGAGGAAGTTGAAATCTTGTGCTTCTCATCTTGAGGTGTGGAGTCGCTCTATTTTTGGTTCTCTGAGGAAGTCTATTAGTGAAAAACTTGAGGCTTTAAATTTGTTGTTGGCTGGTGTTCAGAGTGTTAGTTCTGCAGAGAAAATAAAGGTGCTTGAGAAGGAATTGAGTAGTCTTTTGGCTAAAGAAGAGTTATATTGGCAACAAAGAGCTCGGACTGATTGGATGATTTCAGGTGATAAAAATACCAAATTTTTTCATGCTAGAGCCACTGCGAGGAAGAGGAAGAATGAGATTTTGAAGCTTGTGGATGAGTTTGGAGTTTGTCATGAGGATGATGAAGGTATTGCAAATACTGTTTCAAATTACTTTTCATCTCTTTTTAAGTCTAGTTCTCCTTCTGTTCAGGACTTAGAAGAGGCTTCTTGCAATATTAAAAATAGATTCAGTGAGGATATGTTGGAGATTATTAGTGCAGATTTTTCGGCTGATGAAGTTAGGGCAACAGTTTTCAGTTTGGGGCCTTCTAAAGCCCCTGGTCCCGATGGGTTCCATGCCCTCTTTTTTCAGAAATTTTGGGGTTTGGTGGGTTCTGATATTTTCAGGGTTTGTTTGAGAATTTTAAATGGTTTCGAATCTGTTAAAAGCTTGAATCACACCAATATTGTGCTCATTCCGAAGAAGGGTCCATTGCTTATGGGAGATTTTCGACCCATTAGTTTGTGTAGTGTGGTTTATAGGTTGATTTCCAAAACTATTGCGAATAGATTGAAGTTAGTGCTGCCTAGGTTGATTGCTACAAATCAAAGCGCGTTTATTCCGGGAAGACAGATTTTTGATAATGTCATTGTGGCTTTTGAAGCTCTTCACTCTATAAACAAGAGGCGGCTGGGTTCTAAAGGCTTTGTTGCTCTAAAATTAGATATGAGCAAGGCCTACGATAGAGTTGAGTGGAGCTTTGTAGAAAGGATATTACGAAGTATGGGTTTTCCAGGTCGTTGGGTGAGTTTAATTATGGATTGTATCTCTACTGTGAGTTTCTCTTTTGTCATCAATGGTAAGTCTGCAGGGAGGGTTTTCCCTTCACGGGGACTGCGCCAAGGCTGTCCACTTTCTCCATATTTGTTCATTCTTTGTGCTGAGGCTCTGTCCTGTATGATTCAAGGTGCTGAACAAGATGGAAGGGTGCTGGGTTTTCCATGTTGCAGAGGCAGCCCTTTGGTAAGTCACCTATTTTTCGCTGACGATAGTTTAGTTTTTTGTAAAGCTAATATTCAGAGTTGTCTGGTTCTTAAAAATATTCTTGAGGTTTACAGTAGAGGTTCTGGTCAGCTTGTAAACTTCCAAAAATTTGCGATTACCTTTAGTCCTAATGTGCTTAGTGGCTGTAAGGATAGTATTCAGATTATTTTTGATTTGGCTAGATCTCAATCTCATGATCGATACTTGGGTTTACCAACTCTTGTTGGTAGGAATAGGAAGAAAACTTTTCACAGTATTATTGATAAAGTTTGGAAGCGTGTTAGTGGTTGGAAATGGAGGTTTTTTTCTATGGGAGGCAAGGAGATTCTTATCAAAGCCATTGCCCAAGCAGTCCCAACTTACACTATGAGTGTTTTTCAACTCCCTAAATCTCTTTGTGAGGAGCTTAGTTCTATTTGTCTCAATTTTTGGTGGGGATCTTCAAAGGAAAAAAGGAAGATTTGTTGGGTTAAATGGGAGGAATTGTGTGATCCGAAATCTTGGGGAGGTTTAGGCTTCAAGGATCTTGTTCTTTTCAACCAAGCTTTGTTGGCAAAGCAAGCTTGGAGGCTGCTTAGGGATCAAAATTCGTTGGTTTTTCGACTACTCAAAGCAAAGTATTTTAAAGCTGGAGATTTCTTGTCTTCAAACCTGAAAGTGGGTTGTTCTTATGTGTGGAGAAGCATTGTTTGGGGTAAGGATTTACTACTTAAAGGTCTGCGATGGAGAGTTGGTGATGGCTCAAAAATCAGAGCTTTTGTTGATCCATGGCTGCCTCGTCCTTCCTCTTTCAGACCTGTTTCAGTTGCCCCTGCAGAAGCTGTGACAGTGGCTTCTTTTATTGACAGCTCTTCTCACTCTTGGGATCCAGGTAAACTTGATTCTTTCTTTGTTAATATTGATAAAGAGTTGATTTTAAGTATTCCCTTGAGCTGTAGAAATGAGGATGATGTTTTAATATGGTACTTTGACAAGCATGGGCATTATAGTGTTAAAAGTGGTTATAAATTAGCCATTGCAGAGAAGTTTAAAAAGATGTCTTCAGGGTCCTCTTCTGATCAGCATTGGTGGCTCAGTCTATGGAATCTGCATATTCCACAGAAAATTAAAATTTTCATATGGAAGGTTTGTAAAAATGCTATCCCTTCTCTCTCCAATCTTTTGAGTAGAAAGATTGCTTGTGTTGCTTGTTGTCCTCGTTGTGGTGAAGAGGTAGAAACTGTCGAGCATGCCCTTCTTTGGTGTAGTGGTTTGGATGATATCTGGGTTAATTCCCAGTTTGAGGTGCTGTTGAGGAATTTTAAGAGAATGAAGTGCTTTGATTTGCTGCGTTGGGTTTTTTCTAAATCTAGCAGGGCTGATTTTGAGTTTTTTTGTGTAGTTCTTTGGAATATTTGGAATGATAGAAACTCTCTTGTGCATCTTCAGAAGGTTAAATCTGCTGAAAGTCTTCTTGATCATGCTGGTTTTTATCTTGCTGAATTTCAGAATACCTTGGCTTCTGTTTCTCCTTTGGTTCCTAGGCCTGTGTGTTCTGGTTCAGTTGGTTGGTCTCCGCCCCCTTGTGGTAGTCTTAAGTTGAATTGTGATGCAGCTGTTCGAATTGATAAAAATTTCATTGGTGTTGGTGCAGCAATCAGGGATTCTTCTGGGCATGTTGTTGTTGCCTCTTCTCACCTTCTTTCTGGTTTCTTCTCCCCTAAGATTGGAGAGTTTTTGGCACTTACAGAGGGTTTGTTGCTGGCTTCCCATCATTCTTTGCAGGTTTCTTTGATTGAAACCGATGCTTCTAATGTGGCTGCAGGTGTGCTTAGCAAGTCTGTGTGTCTTGGTCCTGCGGGTGCTATTGTTAATGATATTAAAGTTCTTTGTAAGGTTGTGGGTGTATCTTCTTGTCAGGCTATTTCTAGGAGTAGGAATGGTTTGGCTCATATGCTTGCTTCCTTTGCTTTGTCCTCTATGGAGGATCATGTTTGGCTTGATGTAAGGCCTTCCTGTTTGTTTTCTGGTTCTTAATGAAAGTTCTTTCTCTTCAAAAAAAAAAAAAAAAAAAAAAAACTCTTATGATGGAGTGTCACTGTATAATCATTTCCTTTAAATGAAACTGACGTTATAAATTCATGGTTGGTGTCTATCATTACTGCTCAAGAAGCAAATACTTTTGTTATAAACTCAAGTTTCTCCTTATACTGTTTTTCATGGTATGCGATAAGTGAAAATCAATAATTTACAAAGAAATGTTTTAATGGGAAAAACAAAAAATTATTTATACTCTTATCACAATCGGTTCAATAACTTACCAAATTTCACAAACGTGCATTGGAAAGCAAATCTGTATGTTCTCTCTTCTTCTCTATCTCTCTCTTTCTCTTTTTTCTCTGTGAAATTTTAATTTTATGTCACAATTATGTTCGAAGATGGTTTTTACATTCACCCAATCACATGGTGTAAAAAAGGCATATTGGATAATAATAATGGAAATTTTAAGTTCACGAAGGTAGTAAATCAAGTGCTTAATATTTTATTCTATTTTTCTAGAATAAAGTACTATAGAAATGAGATCCAACTCTGTTATTTTTTCTTAATTTAATTATATATTAAAAAATGAGATTAATAGTTAATTCAAGATTATCTCTTTCCTGCAATTATAAATTTTTCGATATGGATTTTTTCAGTGACTATTCAACGATGGGAAATCCAATGACATCATTGGATGGTTGATTTTGTTCTGTTAACATACCAAGTTAAAATCCTTGTACCATAAAGGATGGAAATGAACAACGGGGAGGATTTAAGGGTGCGTTTGGTACATGGGATAGGACAAGATAATATGGGATAAGTTGTTCCTGTCCCATGTTTGGTGCGATATCGGTGTTGGACAATGTTGGACAACATGGAACAAAAACCTAAAATCTTGTCTCATGCTAGGCCCTAGGACAAACTGTAGCATAACATGGGATAAGGTCTAAAATAACTGATATACCCTTATTTATTTTAAAAATTATAAATAAACCATCACATATAAAGAAAAAAAAAACATAAATTTTTTTTCATCCGCCTCTCATCTCCTCTCTTGCACCTCTATTCTCTCTCTCTACTCAATCCTCTCTCTCTTCCTATCCTTCCATCAAGACCCACATCAAGTTTTTAAGAATAAAAAAGACATTTTTTTTACAGCAAACCCAGAAAAAAAAAATGAAGAAAGCATAGAAAAAATCAAAAAAATAAAAATGGAAGGAATCATAAAATTTTATATATATATATATATATATATATATATGCTTTTGAAATTTTATTATTATTATTATTATTATTATTATTATATTTTTGTGTTTATGAGTTCTTGGTGTGGAGATCCACCAAGAACACAAAAATACAAAATAAAAAATTTTAATTTTTTAAATTGGTTATTTTATAAAAAATTCATTTTTTTTATTTTATTTTCAATACAATCTCCATCCATCTATTTTTATTTATGGAATTCCATATTCTTTTGGTATGGATTATATTTAATAAAAATTATTTAATAAAAACATTCAAATTTTATTCTGTCCTGTCCCACTTATCACTAATATGTTGTAACAAACATTAGACAGGACAAGAAGGGTACTCTGGTCATTTAAACATCTTATACTGTCATGTTCCAGTCATACCAAACACATAATAGTACAGTACACAGTTCTGTCCCAAACATACCAAATATAATATGAAACAGCTGTCATGTTCTATTCTGTCTTATTCCATTCCTCCTGTTCTGTTCCGTCTATGTACCAAACGCACCCTTGAAGCTCGTTGTTGACTATAGGACTCAAGAACTGCGTAGTAATTTCTGACATCTTCATTCGATTTCATGGCACGTAGTAAATTGATCAATGGTATTTTAGGTTTATTGGGTTGTCTTTAGCTTCACACGTGAATTTCTTTTAATTTTATAATATATGTTTTTTTAATTAATGATGGGGTTTGTTGATAACATTAGTGGGGTGCTAAACAAGATGGGCTATATTCATTTTCTGGCTTACTGTGCTTGTTCTTTATTTTGATCCAAGTATGTATACATAGAAAATAAAAATAAAATACATTTTTTTCAGTTAAAATAATATTTTTACTTGTTATATATGGGGTATTTTCATAAACAACTTCCTTTAATTTTTATTTTTTATTCTTTACTTTAGTTAAATATTAGATATGGAAATAATTTCCACCTTTGACTCGGTCATATATACCTCTCCTTCCATATTTATAGTGAAGTGTTTAAATTCTTCCATATGTATTTTTTAATTACGAGACCAGCGTGTTTTATTAATAAAAGAGAGAAAATTAATACCACTTGGATATTTTACAAATGGGCCTGTGGGCAAAGAAATTGATCTCTTGAAAGTTGAAATATTTCTTCACTATAGAGAGGGTAAGTTGAGGTGGTCACTTATCATATATGTCTCTTATTGGTTTTAGAAAATAATTTAAATTCTCTAAAACACGTTCAAAAAGTGTAGCTTTCTACTGATCTAGAACATTATATGCTCATCATCGACATTAGCAATTTTTTCAAGTCAACAAATGTTTACAAAAGCCGATCCCAAATTGTTCTATTGTAGGAAAATGGACGGAAAATTAACCTACTATCGTTGCCAATTAAGTCTACTTAGACGTCTTCTTAACTCCCATCAACATGCCTTGAACAACTAGAAAGCGAAAAATTATACAAGAAGTTCAAAATTTCTCATATGTAATTCGTGTCAATTTTAGCATTTGTGCGTTAGTGTTGCAAGAAAATCAGATTTCTTGTTAAAAAGATTATTTTTCAATTTATTAGTGTAACCATTTTTTGTTAGAATACAACAGCTCAATTCATTGAATTCAAACCTTTCACCAGCTGGATCATCAGCTGCTTTAGCAAGTTTATCAGCTGTCAAGATGCACAGCTGTACTACAATGCTTGTCTATCCAGCTAGCTATTGTAGAACTGAGAATCAGAAGTTTAGAGCTAAAGATCAGACTATAGAAGATGGTCAAGCATCTGATGCAAGGTTCTCTGGAGGCTGAGCTTCAACAGCTCAAGTTTAGTTAGCTAGTTAGATAGAGCTGCTATCCCTAGTCAGGAGAGTTTGTTAGAATTGGTTGGTTCTCTGCGATTCAGGAGAGTTGGTTAGAGATGCTCACAGCACCTCTTGTGTATAAACATGGTGATGTAAGTGTAAAAACATTATTTAGAATTCTATTTTGCAACAGAGATTTTGTAAGCATGTTCAAGTGTTCATCAGTGGCTTTTTCATTTAGTATTATCACCAGCACTTGGTGATTTTTATCAAACAGTTGAGTTTTCTTGCTTCTCTTCACTGGTGAGCTACTTTTATATGGTATCAGAGTTACTAAAAGACTAACCTTCTATGGCTAATGATTCTACTACCTCGTCTTCTCTACGAAATGAAGAACGAATTATTACTTCCTCTTTAACTGATTTTGCAGCTCTTGCAAAATCGATCAACTTCAATATACCGGTTAAGCTTGCATTGATCGTAATAACTATATCTACTAGAAAACACAGGCACTTCCTGCTATTAAAACTTTTGAACTTGATTATTTCATTTCTGGACTCAAACCTATACCTCCTAAATACGTTGAAGTTGAATATGGTGGTGGAGTTGTAAAAGAAATTGTGATAAATAAGGAGTACACAAGCTGGAGAAAGGCAGATAAGCTATAGTTGTGTAGGTTACTTTCTACTATTAGTCCTCCTATTATAGGTGAAGTAACTAGCTGTGAAACCTCTCATGAAGTGTGGAGTGTATTAAAGTGTTTATATTCACAACAATCACTAGAAGTGCTTCAGTTGAAGCAACAGTTACAAAGAGTAGTAAAAGGCTCTAATACAGTAAGTAAGTTTGTGTTGAAAGTTAAAAGCATTGGTGATGCATTAAAAGGTGCTAGAGAGGTTGTGAGAAATCAGGACTTCTTGTTGAGTATTTTGAATGGTGTAAGACATGAATCTATATGATCTGGTTGATGTTCTTATTGCCTCACAAAAGAAAATGATGATCACGCAAGAAGCACAATATATGTTAATGGTCCATGAACAAAGAATTGAGCATCTTAACTCAGCTTCTCATCTCAATATAGCAAGTGCTAGTGCAAACTTTGCCTCTAATAATTAGAATGGTAATAAGCAGCCACAAAGAGGTGGTCATGTTGGGTTTTAAATCGTATTCCTGAAATGCGCACTCGTAATCAATTGATGCGAATGTATAGCAAAATATGTCCGATTGAGGTAATTTAAAAACTGGTGGAAAGAAGAGAACAAGATGAAGACAAGGCACAAAAGGCACCAGAAAATGACACCGGATGCGCCTTCACGCAACATCAAAAGTGGACGGTTCTGCAGACTTTTGAATAACTAATATTCTGCTCAAAATTATTATTTCTTAATTTGTTAAATTAATAATTAAAATGCACTAAACTTTTTCCACCATAAACTTGTTAAGATATGGGTTTTTTAAACTTGAAAGATTTGGTTTTGATCCTAAACATACTTATCTAGGCTTTCAACATTTTCATATGGCATATTATTATACCTTATAGAAAAGAGTATTGCCGGCACATCAAAACGATATTTTAAAATGTGCAAAAATCTTTTGTAACATTAATGTGCTATTTTAGCTCATGACGGAATGTTGTCCGCGGATCTTTTCCTCATAATTAAACTTTTACATTGTAAAAAGCACTATTATATAATGTAATATAATACCTAATAACAGAGTGTTGGTGCCGAATTATTTACTCAAATTTAAAATTTTGATGGTAACTCTTTCACATGAACTATTAACTCTTATGACATAGTATCACCGCATAATCATTTTCTCCAAATGAAACTTTTTTTTTTTATTTGAAAAGTCCTCCAAATGAAACTTGACATTATAAATTCATGGTTATGTCTATCATTTATGCTCAAAAAGCAAATACTTTTGTTATAAACTCAAGTTTCTCCTTGTACTGTTTTTAATGGTATGAGAAGTGTGAAAATTGCTAATTTTCGAAGAAATGTTTCCATGGGAGAAACAAAAAATTATTTATATTTTACCATAATCGGTTTAATAACTTACCAAATTTTATAGAGACATGCCTCGAAAAGCAAATCTGTATGTTCTTTCTCTCTCTCTCTTCTTTGTGAAATTTTAGTTTTATGTCACAAATATGTTGGGAAGACGGTTTTTACATTCATCCAATCACACGGTGTAAAAAAGGCATATTGGATAGTAATAATGGAAATTTGAGTTAACGTGCTTAATTTTTTTTTATTTTTTTTTAGAATAAAGTACTATATAAATGAGATCCAATTCTGTTATTTTTCTTAATTTAATTATTTTTTTTAAAAAAATAAGATTAATAGTTGATTGATGATTTTCTCTTTTCTGTAATTCTAAATTTTTTTATATGAATTTTTGCAGTAACTATTCAACCATGAGAGATCCAATAATGATCATTGCTGGATGCATCATTATTATTGTTTTTAGTTCATGAAGATAGTAAATCACGTTATTACTGTTTTTCTTAATTTAGTTAGTTTTTTTACAAGAGATTAATAGTTGATTGATGATTATCTCTTTCGTGCAATTATGCAAGTGACTACTCAACCATGGGAGATCCAATGATCATCACTGGATGGTTGATTTTGTTCCATTAACGTACCAAGTTAAAAAGATTGTCCAAGAAAGGATGGAACTGAACAAGGTGAAGGACTTGAGCGATGAAGCCGGTTGTTGCCGACTGGACTCAAGAACTGCGTTGCAATTTCTCACATCTTCAAGTTCAAGATTAGATTTGGTGGCATGTAATAGATTGAGTAGTGATACTTTTTATGTTTTTTATATGAAGTAGTGTATATATATTGTAAATAGTTTTATAAAACAAAAGACTAATCTATTTACTTCTCTCTAGTTTTACGCATGAATTTTCTCTAATTTTGTATTACTTTTTTTTTAATTAAAGATGGGGTTTCTTGATAACATTAGTGGGGTGCCAAATAAGATGGGCTATTTTCATTTTCTGGCCTAGCATGCTTGTTCTTTCTTTCGTTATGATGGGAAATTGCGAATCAGCCCATGTCAATTCTGTTTTTTCAATGATAAAATGATATTCACCCAGTGTGTGACTCTCATATTTATACCGTAAAATTGTGAGTTCAAGTCGTAACCTCCTCCCTTGAATTTTAAATTAATTGTAATAACTCATATATATTTCTTTTCATCCAATTATGTATACATAAAAAATAAAAATAAAATAATATTTTTTAGATCAAATAACAGCTAGACCCCTTGAGGTTTGCTTATCTAAAGTGAAATAAACCTTTAGATTTATTGGCAAATACCTCCCTTACCGTTAGTCAAACTCCATCAAATTTTACAATTGACCATTTTTTACTGTTAAAAATACCAAAAATACTCTCAAATAATATATAAAAAAACTATAAAAAAGATGAGATGGACGATAGAGATTTTAACATTTTTTTTTATTTAATGAATATTAATAATTTTATATATTATTTGAGGGTATTTTGATATTTTTAATAGTCTTACATGGTCAACTGTTAAATTAAATGAAATTTGACTAACGGCAGTAAAGGTCTTTGTCAATAAACTTAAAGGTTAATTGTGATTGTAAATGAGTAAATCTGAGGGGTTCCTGCTGTTATTTGATCTATTTTTTTACTTGTTATACATGGGGTATTTTTGTAAACAGCTTCCTTCAATTTTCATTTTTATTCTTAAGTTTAGGTAAACATTAGAAATGGAAGTAATTTCCACTTTTGAATTGGGGATGTATATCTTTCTTCCACGTTTGTGGTAAAGAATTCAAATTGTATCATGTGTACGATCTTTCAGTATTAGAAGACTAGTCTGCTTGATTAATAAAGAGATTAATTACTTACACTTACCCTTATTATTTAGGATAAATTATAAGGAACTTATCTGATATTTGCCCTTTTATAAATAGAAACAACCATATGAAAAACTGACAGCAAACGCCCCTGTCGTTACTGTTTACCATTAAAGATGACTGTTGATTGTTTTAAAAGTGTAAAAAGACCAAAATACCCCTAATTAAAAATTTAAAAAACTGAAATAAAAAAGGACAAGTTACAAACTAACCTACATGAGGTTTAGCTTTTTATAGGCGAAATCAACTTATTAAAAAACTAACAGTTAACTCTCATACCTTTAGCGTTGACCGCTAATTGTTTCAAAAGTATAAAATGACCAAAATACCCCTAATTAAAAAATTAAAAATTAAAAAATATGAGCAGATATATATCTCCATCATCCAAGTGGATAGTGAAGATTTATTCAAAATAAAAATTTAAAATTAAGTAAAATTAAAAAAAAACACTTAGATTAAAAAAAATTAGAATCTATTAAAGGTCCACGAAGGTTCTCTATGAGAGACCACGAAGGGGAGGCTAATCTCCCCTTCGTCGTGCGATGAAGGTCGTCACACCTAAGGAGATGAAGAGCCTCCTCTTGCAATGAAAGGGAGGCTCTTCCCCTTCCCTTCGTCGCACCAAGTCGAACCAATGAAGGCTCTTCGGCTCTTCGGCTCCCCTAGATCCATGGATGTTGACATATTTTTTTTATTTTTTTTAATCTCCACCATCCATTTGAGATGGATGGATTGACGATAAAGATCTTAAATGTTTTATTTTTTATTTTTTATTTTTAAATAAATCTCTACCATCCATTTTAAATTGGTGAAGGTCTTAATTTTTTCTATTTTAAATATTTTAAAAATAAATTAAAATGACTAAATTTCCTTGGAATAGTTGATTTTGACTAATGTTGATTAACATTTTATAACGGTTGACTAACGGCAGTGGAGTTAACTATTAGTTTTTCAATAAGTTTATTTCGCTTGTAAAAATGCAAACCCTAAGTAGGTTGGCTGTAATTTATCCCAATTTAAATGGCATAATGACCATTCTACCCTTTTAGTCAGGATCAACTGTTAACACTTGATGGTCACAATAATAGCATGGGGGTTCGCTGTCAATTTTCCATAAAATTATTTTCGTGTGTAAAATAGCAAACTCCAAGTAGGTTAGCTATAACTTACCCTATTATTTATATATAGGGCAAATTGCAATGAAATACTTTGACATTTGGTTATATTGCACTTTTGCTTAAACTACAATGAAGTACCCTGGATAATTACTAGTTTGATCCCTAATATATTTTAAAATATCACTTTTTGATCTATTATTATCTTTTTAACTCATATGATCTCTAACTTTTCCAAAATATATTAATTTAATCTCTATGACTAAAAACTTTGACGATCAAATCTGACATAAAGTATAAATTGATAATTTTATATTTTTTTTATTAAATTATTAAATTAGAATGATGCTTTTACTCTTTAACTTTTTAACAATTTTCATATTTCACAGTTCAATAAAAATTGACATATGCTATAAAATTTAATTTTTTAAAAACACTTAAAGGATTAAATAACAAAATAAATATAATTAAATTTATTAAAAAAATAAAAATACTATAAAATTTCGACCTATTTTTATATTTGAACAATTTGATCTTTTAGATAACTCAACAAGAAATTGTTATTTGTTATAAAATTTATATTATTTTTGAAGTACTGAAAAATGATTAAATAAAAAATAAATATGATAGAATTTATTAAAAATTAAAAATATTTAAAAGTAACATCATTTATTAAAAATAAAAATAAAAATCAAGATTAAATACTTATAATACTCAAATTTTAACAAAAAAAATTAAAATATTAAAAATGTTATATATACATATTTTAGAGTATATTATATAGTATATATATATATGTGTGTGTGTGTGTGTGTGTGTGTATATGTTTTAAATTACTAAATTTTAATTTTTATAAGTATTCAATCTTAAATTTTATTTTTATTTTTAAGAAATCATATTACTTTTAAGATTTTTAAATTTTATAATTTTTTTATTTTTTATTTTAATAAATTTTATCATATTTATTTTATTATTTAATTATTTTAAGTGTTTTAAAAAAAATTAAACTTTTATAACGTATATTAATATTTTATTAGACTATCGAAATAAATAAAGTTGATAAAAAAATTAAAGAGTTAAGTATCATTCTAATTTAATAATTTAATAAAAATATAAAATGATTAGTTTATACTTTATATCAGGTTTGACTGTTAAAATTTTAATTATAGGAATTAAATTAATGTATTTTAAAAAAATTGGAGACTATATGAGTTAGAAAAATAAAATTAGATCAAAAAGTAATATTTCATAATGCGTTAGGGACCAATTGAAAATTAATCGAGATACTCTATTATAGTTTAAATAAAAATATAATCTCATTAGAGAATGACCAAAGTATCTTATTGCAATTTGCCCTTATATAAAACAAGAGCAAATCAGTCTTACCGCTGCATATTTTATAAATGGGCCTGTGCACGAGGAAATTGATCTCTTGAAATATTTCTTTACTAGACAATGTAAAGAGTTGGAATTTTTTTTTTTTTTCTAATTGTACATTATATGATTAATTATAAATTTATTGGGATTAATCGAGATCAATTATTAAATATGTGGTCTGGATATCTACTCCTATAACGGGGGACATATACTTCCACAATAAGTAGAGAAAAATATCCACACTTGCTGATAAATACGTATAGTGTGATTTGAACCCTCACCACTAAAGTAGAAAGAATGTGTACTAACAACTTGAGTTATGAGTGGACTAATTATGCCAAAAAAGAGAGGAAAGTTGAGGTGGTCACTTATCATGTCTTCTCTTATTAGTTTCAAAAAATCATTTAAATTTTCCAAAACACATTGGAAAAGTGTAGCTATCTTGCATTCAATTAGCTACTGATCTTGAACATTAATATTTATGCTCCTCATGGACATCAGCAATTTTTTTCTAATCAACAAATGTTTACAAAATAACAAAATTACTGATAACATTATCAAAAAGTATCAAACGCTAACAAAATTATATAAGAAGTCATGAACAAAACAAACAAAGTCGATCTCAAATTGTTCTGTTGTATCTTTTCGGGGAAGAAGATGACCGGAAAAGCAATTAAGTCTACCAAGACGTTTTATTTACGCCCATTAACATGCCATGAAAAGCTAAAGAGCGAAAAATAATACGAGACATTCAAAATTTCTCATATGTTATTGGTGTCAATTTTAGCATTTGTGCGTTGGTGTTGCAAGAAAATCAGATTTCTTGTTATAATGTGTAATTAATGGTTTTGAAATATTATTTTCAATTCCTTAATGTGTAACAATTTTCCACAAATTGTGAGCATGTTTTCACAGTTCTGGTAGGTGCAAGAATGATTTGGTTTGACGACATTCTTCTTGGGTTGAATGAACAAGCAATTCATTACAACTTCTTTATTTCTCTTGAGAAGCCAAAAATAAAAAAAAATAAAAAAATGCCGTCAAAAGGGTGGGAAAAGACCTAAAAATATGTGTGTGAAATGGGAAAAACTATGCACTTGATTTTATGGTAATTAATTATGTCAAATTAAAGGTGAGCCCATGTTTGCATGCTTAATTATTTTCTTATAAATTAAAAAAAAATATTAATTAATTATGTCAAATTCAAAGCTCACCTTTACTGCCCATGTTTGCATGCTTAATTATTTTCTTATGAATTAAAAAAATATATTATTTTTTTTAAATAACCAAAAGCCTTTTTTTCATGTATATTTGTATTAGTTTATGAATTATTCAAAATGAAAGTACTTTTACTCGACAACCGTTTTGTATACGCACAAATACACATTCAAACTCATTTTAACTTGGTAACTTAAAGAGAAAATAGAGTAAATAACACCTACCTTCCCTAAGGTTTGCTTAATTACAGACGGAGTCAATTTTTAAATTTATTAACAAAGACTTTCCCTCCCATTAGTCAACTTTTAGATTTATTAATAAAGACTTCACTTCTCGTTAATTAACTTTTGGATTTTTTGACAAAGACCTCGTCTAGTCAAGTGTTATATTTGATCAAATTTTACTAAGAGAGGGGAGGTATTTGTTAATAAACAATAAAGTTGAATCCGTTTATAGTTAGTAAAACCTCAGAGGAGGTCGATGCAATTAGCCCGAGAATATATGTTGTGCTTAAGCATGTATATATTTAATATAATCTCTATAAATTAATAATCTCTTTTATACAATAAATTTCATTGATCCCGACTTGGGCTAAGGAGATAAATTAATAATTTCGAATAAATTATAAAATAATATATTTATGAAATTACAGTTATAAGAATATGTGGCCTCTACTCATTTCATAAATTAATAGTTAACTAAAAGGTATATCTAAAATTGACTATATATGATCGATTTTTTCTTGAAATATGAATCTATTGTTGCTAGTTGTTCTATGAAATTTCAGTCTAGCTGATCTCATCTCTAATTTTTCGTAATGTATTTAAAAGTTCTGAGGTTGAATTCTCATATTATAACAAAAAATTGTTTAGTATCATTGACGTTTTGAATGTTTCCTTACTTATAACAGGCTCCAAAGTTATTGTATTATCATTATCTTCGTTATCAGGAAGACTTTCACTGATTTTATTGTATACACATCTATATGTTCTCAACATTATTAATTTATCGAGATTATACTGAATTTGGATTCAACGAAATTTGTTTTAAGAGTTTTGGTGATATTTTGTATTATTTGGATGTGATGAACAGAAGAAGCGGTCTACTATAAGAAAACATTAGGAAGAAAATAAAGAGTGTTAACAAAGAAACAAACAAATTAGTTGGCTAATCTGTCTCCAACTTTCATAAAATCTATTTGCTAATAAATATGACAAGACATTAGGGTCCAAGAGACAAATTTGTTAGGACATATTCAAATTTGATGTACACTGCAAATAATATAAATGAATGGAAGGATAAGAGGTAATATATTATTTTAATGGTACGGTTATAAAATTAATTATAAATATGTTAAAATTTGTCGAAATTAATTATTATATGTGCAATTTGTATATCTACTCTCATAATTATGAGATATCTACTATTACAATACAGAGAGAAACTCCACATATACTGGTAAATATGCATAGCGAGACCTGAATTCTCAACACTAATATAGATAGAAAAGATACACTAAATACTTGAACTATTAATAAATGTGCATGTAAGAATTAATAATTAAGAAAGGAAATTAACTTAGCTAATTGATATTATAATTCAGAGTTATTTATATTTTTAGACTCCCAAAGAAAAGTTTATAAAGTAGACAAATTAGACCAATTTTGAGATTAATGTTAATTATGAAATAAAAAATTACTAGGAATTAACTAGGAAAAGTAGTACATCCATTTGTAGTAAAGTGATTAGTGCACCTTCCTCCCACTTTAGTGGTGAGGGGTTCGATTTCTACCATGTGCATGTGTAAATTTAATCATGTGTATCACGATATATTTGATAGTTTATTGGATCATTAATTTTCTTTAGATTTTTTCATTTTGTTAAACAAATCCTTCCATATATAAATTCAATGTCTTACTACATTAAGAATCAATAAATAAAAAATTATGTTTAAAACAAATAAAAAAATTATTGACAATATGATATTGGCCGAGTGATATTGATCCCTCGCATTTACAAGTGAATTCGAGTTATCTTCCTTTCTCCCAAATTTTAAATTAATTATAATAATTTTAAAATATATATATATAAAGTTTGTAACTTAAACATACTAAATAACATACATAATTTTTATTAATTATGAGATTAATTAATGTTGATTAAGAACATAAAGCAATAGAATTCACTTTTTTTTTTCCAATGATCAAACAACCAAGCCAGGACAAAATCCAAACACTATACGAGAAATTTGCCAACAAGAATGCAGGTAGCTATATCCTTGCCTTTTACTTTCACTTTTTTGGAAGAAGAATACTTAAATTGGCATTATTTTGTAGCACAAACCCCATAGATTTTCAAGACCTGTAGACCTCATTTCATTCTAAGAAAAAGGAACCCTTTTCTTTATTTTATTTTATTTTAAATTATTAGAAAATAATAACCATATATTCTCTCTGCTTTCTATATTGCTTGGATTGTATTTCTTTTACATAGAAAGGTACCACTGATTCACTGAACCCATCTCAATCTATCTCTCTCTCTGTGTTGTTCCTTTCTTCTGCTAAGCCAAAGCTGTATATGAAAATGAAAGGGAACATGTACATATCTATACAAACAAAAAGCTACAAAACAACCATGTAAATGTAATTATTCTCCTTTTAAAGTGGGAATACATGATAAGAGGACAATGCTACCAAAGTTGGGGAGATGGGTTGTGGGAATTCTTTTGGTTCAATAATTGATCCAACTGAGTAAAAAGTTACAACTAACAAATGTATATTGCTGGCCATGGTTTCATGTGCTTGTAAGTAGCTGATAAGAAAGGATCCAACGATAAAGTTTACCGCGCGTTATATACATATTGAAGTTTTAATATTATATATTTATATGCGATCGATGCATCTAATCTAATCAGATTTTAACACATGACAATATTTAGCTGTTAACTGATCTTGCAGCATCTAAACTTGTAGAGGTTATGAAAAAAAGATAGTTTAAAAAAATTGTACAGGGTATTGGGTGTATTGATTATTGGGGTTGCTTCCATATTGAGATAAGAAGGTTAAAGTTAAAATATGATGCAATTCATCACATCTCTTTCTATCCTTCAATTTTTTAGGGAGTCTTTGATTGTAAGCAAAGAACTGAGGCAATTCATGATGAGGTACTTCCCTAAACTAAATAGTTTTATTTTATTTTTATTTTCTCTTAAATGTGACACCAATTAGATCAGAGATTTACGAGGACCTGATGAGATCAAAAACTACAAGCTCGACTAGGAATGACAACTCTCATTACAGAAGAGGGGTATTCCAACACTTTACAATTTAATGAGTAAAAATGAGACTTAAACCTTTATCACAAAAGTGAAGAAAAAGTATTCAACAATTTTAATACTATGCGTAAATTTATTACTAATTTTAGATTGAATTAAGAATATCATACCATTTTAATTAATTAGTCAGAGTTTGAAATGCCCTCTAATATCACCCTACTACTTATCCAAATCAATATTAATAAAATAATTAAAAAAAATCAACTCCAATTAATTTAATAGTGAAACATGATTTTAATTAGTTCATTTTATGACCTTTCACGATCGATTCCATATTTTCATTAAAATCTGTACATTCACACTTGAAATTAGTCCATTAAAAAAAAAATAATAAAAAAAAAAGAACCATTTTAAGACAAGAAAAATAGTCAAAAGTGTTTTCCAAAATTAGACATTATCTAGTAATATTTTATAAAACAATAAGACTGTTAAAATTTTAGAATGCATTTACTATTCAGAAATAAAAATAAAAAAGAATTAAATTTCATTAGAAAGGAAATATAAATTAAGTTTATTTTTTTAAAATAAAAACTTAATTTCTAATTTTTATTTGATATTTACGAAACTTGATTCTCCAACAGTTTATAGTAAAACTGTAATTACAAATTAAAAATTAATTTTATTTTTCTTATTAAGATTTTCAATTAGTAAATTGTCCCATCCTTCAATTGATATTCACCGATCGAACAACATGACATAAACATCGTTGTTTTCTTGACTTTGTTAATTCAAAACAACTAAACCACCTAACCTAATTAGTTGTCATGATCCAAATAACTTTGCTTGCATGGGTCATAAGTCATAACTAACCAGACTTTTTAGCTACTTAGTTTCTAAATTTCCTCAACACACAAACCTGCCACTTTTTTTTATAAAGGTGTATTATTTTTTTAAATACATATATAATTGGTCATGAGTATAAGTTGTTGATTAAACAAGACAATAAAAAGCACTTTTTGCATGTGGAGGTTGACAAAACTTGCTAACTTTTTGATGGGGTGGTTGGCTTAGAAAGTTTTTTTTTTTTTTAATTCAATACTATAATAATTTTTTTTCTAACCAAAAGTTAATGGTCATGGGAAGCACCAAAAACTCCATACTAAACAATCCTACATGGAATTCCATTTGCAATAAAATAAAATAAAAACTATAAAACCAAAACTATTATACTAAATGAATTTATATAATTATTATCTATACTAAAAAGTATTAGGAATTAAATTTCGTAGACTCCTTATGTAAATTAAAAATTAAGTTTTTATTAGAAAACGAACTCAATTTTTCCTCCTATTTAAGAAATTAAATTTTTTTTTAAATTTCTTTTTAATAAAATTTAATTCTTTTTTTTTATTCATAATTATTAAACACGCCCCTAACGTGTAAGACAGATGTTCTAAATGAAGGGAATGTGTCCTATTTGGTCCCCACAGTGGCAATATCCTCCACAAGATTCACTGTTTTATAGTTCATAGAAAAGAGAAAGACAATCGCGTATTTGGAAGGTATTGTAAATCTGTGTCCCCCGCCTTAGACCCTACCCTACCTTTTGGTCAGAAAAAAATGCTCTGTATTTTCTCTCTTGGACCAAACTACCCTCACTCCAGTACTGCACAATATAATACATATATATAAAATCTAATTATAGTAACTTTTTAACTTTTCCTTTAGTTTATTATTATAATCTGCTTCTTTACAGTACAAGAACAAGTGCTTAACAGTGCAGCGGAGACCAAGTGGGCAATTGCAATTGCAAAATGCATGGATGCTATGGATATTATTAAAATTCTCCTTATAATTAGATATATTAGTTAAAATTTTTCATTTAATTTTATTTATAATTATAATTTTTTCTATAATCTTATTTTATAATTAATTTTTTTTACTATTAGTTTTAATTATCAAAATACTTTTAACTGTTAATTTTTCTATTAAAAACTTTAGGTCACCAAGTATATAAAGGTAACTATCTATATATATTAAATTAAAATATTTTAATTTATAATATTAATGAATCTCTACCGTCCATAATATGATAGACAATAGAGATTAAATATAAAATATTAAAAAAAATAAAAAGATGGACCTCCACTGTCCATCTCTATAGATTTTTAATTTTTTAATTGTTTAATATTTTACATTTGATCTCTACCGTCCATCATGATAGACGGTAGAGATTTATTGATATTATAAATTTAAATGTTTTTAATTTAATATATATATATATATATATATATATATAGATATTTACCTTTATACTCCTGGTGCCCTAAAGTTTTTAATAGAGAAATTAACAGTTAATGATATTTTGGTAATTAAAACTATGAATAGGAGAAAAATTGACTATAAAATAAAATTATGGGACAATTTTAATAATAAATAAAACTATAAGAATTTTGACTAATATACAAACTATATAAAGATATTAATAAAAAAGTAAACAGTAAATAATATTTTAATAATTAAAACTAACAGTAAAAAAATAATAATTATAAAATAAAATTATAAAGAAATTTTAGTTATAAATAAAATTAAAAAGTAGATTTTAATTAATATATTAAACTATAGGGGCTATTTTAATAATATTTCTATTATTTATTAGCTTTTATTCAACCGATTTGCTGTCAACTTCATCCATTTTTTCACAGTAGCCTGCACTTGGCTTTTGCTATGTATATCGTCCATTCTTTCTCAGTAGCCCGCACTTGGATTGATTTGTGCTGTGATTTCGTAGATTGAAAGTAAAATTTGTATAGTTTCATTAATCATTATAAGTCTTTCTCCCACTTGAGTATAAATTGCACATCAAACTTTATAATTAACATTTTTATATAAAAAAAAAAACACATTCACTCATAGTTTAAATAGTTAGTATATATTTTTTTCCCTTCAATAATAAAGGCTCAAGTTACACCATATATATTTACCATCATGTATAGTTTATCCTTTTATTATGGAAGTAGATATCCGATAACATTTTATATATGAAATTGAATGTTATAACTGTATTATTAAATGTAAAGTTTGTTAAATCGAGCTAGTACTATACTTATAATTATTTAAAAACATTCAAAGCAAGGACCTAAAACTAATAAAATAAATGGTGTCAAAATTAATATTAATTTTATTAACTTCTCTTTTGATATAATTTTATTAGTACTATTTTTCTTAACCTATTTTTAAAAGTAATTTAATTTGAATAAAACAGTTGGTTGCATAAACGGAAAATTAAAACAAAGCTTGACGGTGTAGTATCATTTATACTTAGGTGTCATAAGATTAGAAAAAAGGTTTCGTAAAAATAAAATTTTGAGAGAATTATAACTCATTTATACGATGAATTATTACAACTTTTTTTTTCTTTCTAAATACTACTTGCGGTGTTGGCGATTTGAACCTAAATTATTGTCGGACTGAATGAATATCTTTAGCACCGAACCACATTAGGTGGTGGTCGATGAATTATGATGATTAGATATATATATATATATATATATATATATATATATATATAAATCAAACCAATAATGTAGACACTACTTCCATCTCATTTCATGTTCATTTCTCTGGTTATTTTAGGAAACCATGGGCATTTTAGTAAAATCATCAAACTCATATCTCTCTCTCTCTCTCTCCTTGCTTCACATGCTTACATTCTATTAATCCATAGAGACCTCTCTCTCTCTCTCTCTCTCTCTCTCTCTCTCTTTCAGGCTCTCTCTGATTCACATGCTCTCCTTCTCTATTACACCTTTCAGGACAAAGACAAAACATCATTGGATTTCAAGGATTCTTCTCACATTCACTTCTCTCTCTCTTTCTCTCTCTATTTATCTATTTGAAATCTTCTGGTTCTCCAAGATTGTACTCTATATATCATCTCATTCTCAAATCACTGCGAATCAAATCCAACAGTTGGATACCCAGTTGTTAAAATCCCTCCAAATTATATCTAGTTGACTTTGTTCTTTATTTTCTGGGGGTGTTGTTGTGTTGTGTTTTTGTTGTTCATGTTCTGCTGTTGCTGGTGATCTGCAACTCCATTATCGTCCTCTTTTCATGGCTGCTGTTTCCACTGCTGCCCAAATCTTTCAAGACCATCATAACAGTGTCAACAACAACAACAAAAACAGCAACAACGAAGTTAACAGGCAAGAGATACAAGCTGCCATTGCCAAAGCAGTGGAGTTGAGAGCTCTTCATGCTGCTCTCATGCAAGGGAACAGCCCTGCCAATAATACCAGATACCCTTCTTCTTCCCCTGTTTCCCGCCCTGTTTCTCAGTTCTCTGCTCAAGATTACCCTGTCTTCACTCCTGTGAGTTCTTTTCTTATTTTTGTTTTTTGTTTTGTTTTTTGCTGCCTAACATTATCATGTTTGTATGAATTTTTTTAATTTAAATATATGTTTTTATTATTTATATGAATTAAAACATTTATTGTGTTGCTACTTCTTTGTTGTCTACTATGTTGAGAATATTCTGCATAAAATAGAAACTTTTAGGTTCATGAAGTGTTAATTAATGTGTATTAATTAAACCAACAAATCTTTTATTATTATTATTATTATTATTATGATTAAGACCTTATTGTTTTCAAATTATTTGGACCACTAGTTGTTTTTTTATAAATTTCTTTTTTTTTTTTAAATAATTCTTGATGATGTTTTCATGGGTATATATTAATCTCTGTGTTCTTCTCTTTAATCTTGGTTGATTTTAAATTCTTTCATGAAGTTACTCAAATTTTATTTAATTTTAAATTCACTGATGGGATCAACAAAGGCACCTTATCCTTCCATTTATGGACACTTATAATTATATGTACCAGTTAACAAACTATAATGTTTAATTTCTGGTTTCTTTCATTTTCACTGATGAGAAATTTTACTGAGTTTTGGAATTTCTTTGACAGAGTTATGAAGATGAAACATTACCTGGGTATCAACAAATTCCATCAAACAATCAATCAGGAAGTTGGGATGAGTATGGCTTTGAAGGTGGAAATGGCAGTGAAACTGCTCTATCAGATTACAAGAAGGAGTATTCGTCTTCAAAGAAAGGATTGCCTTCTGGTTTTGCAGGCTTGGAGTCCCATATTTGTCCGGCAGAGGACCAAAAATCTGTCACAGGCTCCTGCACCAACCATATTACAGTACTCCAAACGTCGCCCAGAACAGAATTCTACAAGTCAAGTAGGAGAAACAGTTTGGGAGACTTCAAGTCACTGTCCTCTTGCAACAGATGCAAGCCAGCAATTATATCAGCTGAATCCGAAGATGTCATCAGTAGGAACATCAGGAATTCGAGCAACATGGTTGTGCCATTGACTGACTCTCACTCGTCTGTCCAACCACCGCAACCAAAGAGTCGCGGAGGCGTGATTTCGTGGTTGTTCCCTCGGTTAAAGAAGAAGCACAAGCACGAGAGCTCCCCTAATCGGACAGAATCTGAAGAGGTCTCACAGATCTTCAAGGACTTGGGGATATTGTCAATAGAGACACTTAAGAGACAGCTCATAGAAGCGAATGAGAATAGGGACGCGGCTTTAATGGAGGTTGCCGAGATGAAATCTTCATTGGGGGAGCTAAAACAAAAGCTGGAGTACTTGGAGAGTTACTGCGAAGAGCTGAAAAAAGCTTTGAGACAAGCAACACAATCAGCAAAGGATCCTCAACAGCAAGTTCCTGAAAAGCTCGGAAATTTTCCGCACAGGGGGAAATCCATTGATGGGAATGGAGATTTGATGCCGGTTAGTGAGGAAGTAATGGTGGAAGGTTTCTTACAGATTGTATCCGAAGCAAGATTGTCGATGAAACAATTCTGCAAGACCCTTGTTGGACAGATTGAAGAGACTGATCATACTCTAATGGACAACTTGAATACGCTTCTTCAACCGTATAATCTGTCACTGACATCAAAGTACTCCAAGGCAGTTTTCTACCATTTGGAGGCCATAATAAACCAATCACTCTACCAAGATTTTGAGAATTCTGTCTTCCAAAAGAACGGTTCACGGAAGCATTTAGACCCGCAACAAGACCGCCAAGCCCAGTTTTCGTCATTCGTGGCGCTGAGGAATCTAAGCTGGAACGAAGTGTTGAGAAAAGGGACTAAATATTACAGTGAAGAGTTCAGTAAGTTCTGTGATCAGAAGATGAGTTGCATTATCACCACACTGAATTGGACAAGGCCGTGGCCTGAACAACTCCTTCAGGCTTTCTTTGTTGCTGCAAAATGCATATGGCTGCTTCATTTACTTGCCTTTTCGTTCAATCCGCCATTGGGGATTTTAAGGGTTGAAGAGAATAGGAGCTTTGATCAACATTACATGGAAGATATGTTCATGGACAAGCAAAGATCATGCGGTCCGAGCCGAGTTAAGATCATGGTGATGCCTGGGTTTTATGTTCAGGATAGAGTTTTAAGATGTAAGGTACTGTGCAGGTACAAATCTGTAGCTTGAATAACTTAGAATTTATTTGTTGATTTAATAAATATTCATATGGTTTTCTGCCTGGGGCTTTAGGACACAAGGACCTTCCGATGGTGGTTAGAGACTTCAAACTTCTCTATGCCATCAAGATTCAACACCTTATATAGCCACGTAAATATATATTTCCACTATTGTTTATAAAAATACAATTGTGTGGGTAGATCTCTTTCTCGTGTTGAGAGTAGACCCCTCCCGTTATTTAGGAGTAGTTGTCTGAGCCGTTAGTCCCAGTAGTTTTCGTCTCCCGTTACTAAAAGTAATTGTCCGGATCGTACTTGTATGATTTAATCTTGGTTGGTCCTGATAGTCTTACATGTCATATTTAAAAAAAAAAAAAAAAAAAAAAAGAGACTGGTGCTTTAGGTGGAAAATTAGGTGCATGAATTGATATAAATGGAATCCTACATTTTCTAGAGAGTATGGTTTTTTTTTTAATAATTATTATTAGGTGAGAAAAGTCTCCTAATCAAGTGATAATTAAACATCCAAAGAATTCTCCTTCTTGCTCCTGGAGATTTTGGGTGAAATTAATGTTTTGACAGACGTGTTTTGTTCGAATTGGACTACTGATTTGTGATATATATATATATATATATATATATATATATATATATATATATATATATCATTTTCATATTTGTCTCACTTTACTTTCTGGACTGAAAATGACTGATTAATAAGTTGAATGAATAGAAATATGCTCATAACGCAAGTGCTATCTATTTTTCTAATTTATCAAGCATGTGCAGTCAGTTATTTTTTATTATATAGAAGTAAATATCTTTTATTTATGAGAGTAGATATTCAAAACTGCATGTCTAGTCAGAGGTAAATTTAGAGTAAATGGCGGAAGCCACTGCCCTCCCAAAAGAATATATATATAAAATTTAATTTTAAATTTTTTTTTACTTTAATCCTCTTAAATATTGTATTTTAATACTTGACTCCACCAAATATAATTTTTTTGTTTTTATGCCGTATATATAATAATTAATATTGATAAATCTTAACAGATTTCTAATCTAGTTAGTGTCGGCTTTTAAAAAAAATAATAATAATAATAATAATCCTACTTAGACTTAATGCCATGAACAAATATATTGTCTTTGACTGGCAAATTAACATCCAAATAACTTACAAGTGTCACAAACTCACAGGCAACACTTTTCTTATTTATTATCGCAGGCAACAGCTCAAAAAACTAGTGTATTAAGTAATATTTGCATGTTGCATTACATATCTAATGCATTACCAATTTACATGTCTAATATGAGAGGCATGCTAAGCAGACTGTGGTTAGCAGTCGCTCCTTATGGAGCAATAAGTGTCGCCTAACTTTTTTCTTTTTTATCAAATTCTATGTATAATTTCATTTTAATTATACTTAACTTTTATAATTTCTAAATTATTATAAATATACCAATTTAGTTCATACCATAAAAAATTTTAATGGTAAAACGTAAATGAAATCACAATTAATTATTGTCAAATTTAAAAATAAAAAATAATAATAATAATCAAAATTTAAAAATTAAATAAAATAATTGAACAAATTGAACAAATTTCACACATAATCTATCTAAATTTTATTGTTTCACTTGTATATACAACTTTATGGTCAATTGACATAAATTTCCTTCACTGTTAAAATCCAAATATAATTTTTTAATTTATTAGAAAAAAAATAAAGGTGGAGATGAGATCTCCAGTTTTTTTTTTTAAAAGAGATGGGACCTCTATTTTAATCTCTAACGATGGAGATTGTCTCTATGGAGACAATGAAGACCTCTTATCTATCTGGAGGCCTGATCTCCATTGATGGAGACCAAGTATGATCTTCATACTTCTGTTTTGACTAGGTCAGGTCTCCATTATGGAGCCCTCGTCTCTGTTGATCTCATTTTCATAGAGATCAGACTTGATCTTCATCAATGAGGAGGAAGGTTTGTGTTAATCGACCATAAAGTTGTATATATAAATGAAAAGACAAATCTCAAATTGATTTTGTGTGAAATTTATTCAATTATTTTATTTAATTTTTGAATTTTATTTATTATCAATTGTGTTTCTTATTTTTAATTTTTAAATTTTGATCATAATTAATTGTGATTTTATTTACGTTTTACCATTAAAAATTTTATCGTATAGACTAAATTGATATATTTATAATAATTTAGTGGTTATAAAAGTTAAATATAAATATAAGGACTAAAATAAAATTATATACAAAATTTGGAAAAAAAAAAAAGATTAGTGACACTTGTCACTCTATAAAAGAGCGACTGCTAACCATAGTCACCTAACATGTCTTTTTAATTTGGAGGTTTATATCAATTGACCATAAAATTATATATACAAGTGAAACAATAAATTTTAGATATATTGTATGTTAAATTTATTCAAATTTTAAATTATTTTATTTAATTTTTAAATTTTAATTATTATTATTATTTAATTTTAATTTTTAAATTTAATAATAATTAATTATGACTTTATTTATACTATTAAAATTTTTATAGTGTGGACTAAATTAATATATTTATAATAGTTTAGTTATTATAAAAGTTAAGTATAAATATAGGGGTTAAAATAAAATTATAATAAAAATAAAAAAAGTTAGGCAACATTTATCGCTCCATAAATAGCGGCGGCTAATCACAGTCGCCTTAGCATGCCTCCCTATTATGAAATCCATATCTTACGTTGAAATTGTGAAATTCAACCTTACGTAATCATTCAAAGTTCTATGTTATTTTTGGGCTCCGCCTTTGACTCAGAGGGCTCTATCCTTAGCCCAATTTTTTGTTTTTTTTTTGTTTTTAGCCTACCAGAAATGATGATACTATATACCTATTAGTATATTATTAATATTATTAATTTCGTAATAGTCTTCTAATTATTCTATTTTACTTATCTCACCGTATAACAGCTACAATAGTGGTTACAATTATGCGCGGATAAATATTTATGGTGAGACCACCACAAAAGATAAAATGAGAAATATACTAAACACCTAAATTATAAAGTGCATGTGCAGTTATATTTTATTATTAGAGACCTAGTTTTTTTTTTTTTTTGAAGAAATAGAATATATAAGAAAGCCAACAAAACAAATAAACTAATCAGCACGATTATCCTGAACTAACCCCTCCACAAACGAAGGACAAGACTCTAACAAAAACGAATTAATAGCAAAATCAAGGGCTGCTTTATAGGCACCAAAGAAAAACTGAGAACAAACGCAACAAAATCAGGACAAAGAATATCAGAAATAAGCGAACCCACATCGGAACAAGGAATGCAACAATCTTTGAGGAGATTAATTGCATTTAGCGAGTCGAATTTCACATGAATCGGAACCAAACCGTAGTCACGAGCGAAACCAATAACATACAGAATGGCAGCAGCATCCGCGCAAAGAGGGTCGAACGAGGCACGCAAACGAACAACACCAACGGCTAATGGAAACCTAAAAGAATATCGGATGATGACGCCCAAGCCAACACACCCCAGCAAGGAACACACACTAGCATCAGTGTTCAATTTGTAAGAATTCGCAGCAGGTGGCATCCATCGACCAAGCTGGCGAGGCGACGAAAGACAGCAAGGGCTGCACAACTGAGCAACCTGAAACTCCGAGAGAAAAGACCAAGACCAATCCACCACCTTACCGGCTGAAAGGAGCAGCTGCCTATGGATCGCGTGGTTATGACGAAACCAAACTCTCTAAGAGACTACACACAGTAACTCGAAGTCTGACCTGTGCAGAATTTCCTTGGCAGCCAGCAAGAAATCAAACAGAGGAACCTCAGGAGCAGACGCCAAAGAAGACAAACCTGAGAAATAGGACCGAACCATCTTTAGCAGGGGACATCCCCACAGCACATGCAAATGAGACTCAGGCCCTCTCTTACACAAGGGACACATCATATCAATAACCACACCTTTAGAAGAGAGATTCACAAGGCAAGGTAACCAATAATTAACAGCTCTCCAAACAAACATTTTAACCTTAGGAGGAATCGCAAGTCTCCACAAAAATTTCTACCAAGACTCCACCATATCTAATCCCGAGCAACTACGGCTAAAGGAGGAAGCCAATGCCACTCTATAACCACTCTTAACCGAGTACATCCCTAGCTTATTGTAATGCCATAAGAGAGCATCATCTTGGAGGGAAGAACTACACGGAAGGCTAAGGATTTCCAAAACATCCCCACGGAGAAAGTGCTGATCAAGCAAGGAAGAGTTCCAAGCCCTAGACTCCGTTTTCATATGGCTAACCAGCAGCCCCTCCCCAAGAACTAGACGAGATAAGACTTTAAAGGTCATGGGTCTAGGGACCCAATGGTCTTGATAAACCAGGACCGACGAACCACACCCAATCCTCCTTCTAGACCCTTTGCAAATTAAATCGCGGCCCCACAAAAAGCTTTTCCAAATAAAGGAACCTCCATGATGATTAGAAGCTTTAAAGAAGCTAGAAGTAGGGAAATAATTGCTCTTCAGAACTCGGGCAGCCAAGGAGGTAGGATGCATAATTAACCGCTGGCACTATTTTGCAACTAGAGCTTGATTGAAAGCAAGTAAGTTATAAAAACCTAAACCCCTCTGCTCCTTAAGCCAGCAAAGCTTATCCCAGGATTTCTAATGGATTTGCTTGGATGATCCATATGAATTCCACCAGAAATCAGCACAAATTTGATGGAGCTCCCTAATAAGGGAAACAGAGAAGCGAAATAAGCTCATCGCATATGTCAGAATGGCCTGTAAAAATGCCTTAATCAGGTCCTCCTTGCCTTAACTGTCTCAAGGAGTGACCAATATAGCCACACCTAAAGCAGTATTCAAGCAATCGTTCGTATCGGAGAAACATCACCACCACCCCGTTCGAATCTCCCATGTGAACTCTAAGAGACTGTTTAAGCGGTTTATCTATCTCCACTCTTACCCTAACCCTAATATACTTTCCCATGCAATCGCCAGAGGCTCCAACGTCAATATCACGGACAATATCGATTTGCTTGCCCAGGAAAAAATCAATAGCGCGGGTCATACTTATCAAAGGCACATTGAAAATCTGCACCCAAAATTCTACATAATTGAGTTTCATTGAGGAAAGCTTACCAACATCCTTCGGTTCCTACAACACTAATAAAGAGCTATCAAACGTCCATGGTCCCTGTAACACCCCCTGACCCAAGTCGCTCAGACCGAATCAGGGAGTGCTACCATCTACTGAAATCTCTTACTTTACTTTTATTAAACCATACTTTTAAAATTAAAATATAAACTTTAATAATGGCCCAAATAAATTTCTGAAAATTTTGCCAGAGTTTCCTCTATTTTTCTGACTTCCCAAAATCAGTTTTCAATAAAATCATAAAGTTAACACTTCGAATTTATCATATCACTTTTGCGCACCCTTCCAAATTCAGTGCGACTTTCCAAATATTTCATACAAATTATTTAATCAAAATCAATTCAAAAGTGATAAAATTCATAATTCCGCAAAACATAAACATTAATAGAAAATATGTAAAAACAACACAATTTTTACAAATATTTACAAAATTCGTCTGTATATGATACTAATAAAAAATATATAAATGAAACATAAAAAAAAAAAAACTACCCAAAAGCTCAGGAATGATGTGACTCTGGTATCTGTTCCTGCAGATTCAACTCTTCACTTCTTTTTCAACTCTGGAATCTTCTTTACCTATGCGCGATAAAAATCAACACGCTAAGCATATTGCTTAGTAGGTGTATACAAAACTGAATTTTTTACAAATATACTATAATAACATTTTAATCGATTAATCAGAAATATAGATAACAAATAAATATTCAAATATGGGGCTCAATTCAAATCATACCAAAATAAAAATTATATCAATCTCAAATGTTTTCATATCATATTTCAATTTCTATTTCGGCTCCTGATACACATAACATATATTACAGGATTGAATTATGGGTTGTTCAGCACTGGAACCCAACGGGGACTGCTAGCTGAATTATATACAGTCGAGTTTCTCATTTTAGCATGAAATGGTATCCCTATACAGGTATCATTTCCGACATCGGACCCTACGGGGACTGCCTGACAAAAATGTCTTCACTCTAGGACCGTCCACAACGGTGGTTACACATAATCCAAAGAGTGGTATCATAATCATCAAAATCTGAGAAATCTCAATGCAGTACTGTTAAGTGAACCCAATTGACATGTCAATCTCCTATATCCATATATATGTTTATATATATCAGAGCCATTTCATAGTATGATTTCTCAAATTCAATATCAACTCATTTCTTTTCATTCCGAACTATCAAATTCAACTTTCAAAGCATTCAATTTCGATTTCGAAATTTCAATTTCACAATACAAATTTACTGATCAATCTTTTATAAATAAATTCAACTTTCAATTAATCCAAATCGATATACATATTTACGAAATCCAAATTTCATCAATATTCATATAAAGGAAATATACAAAAACGTATTCAAATATATTTTTGAAACCAATAATTGCATCAAATCAATTCAAAATCGTATTCGAATATATTTCGTAAATCCATATTAAATCAAAATGCCCCAAAATCATTTTTTTTATACATTTCACAAAACAATATATTCCAAATCACTTTCAATTATATTTCACATCTTAATAATAAAATCATAACATATTAAAATTAATTCGTAATATTATTCATAATCAATATTTCGGATATAAACTATATTTCGAAAATACGTAATTCAAATCAATCCAAAATCAATTTCAAACTATAAATTCTAATCAATATAATTCCAATAATTCAAAATCAATAAAATTCAATTATTCCAAAATATTTTGAAAAAATTAAAACTAGTGTACACCGAACCTGGACAATTTCCCAACACTTTTCTTTTCCTCTTTCTCTTCCTTTCTTCTTTCTCTTCTTCTCCTTCTTCTTCCTCTTCTCTTATTCCCTTTTCTCTCTCTTCCTTCTCTCTCTTCTTTTTTTTCTCCCCGACCTTTGTTCTGTTTTCTTTGTTTTGCTTCTATTATGTTTGTGTACACTTGATTTCCAAATCCTATTACTCTTCACCGCTTCACATGCTATTTTATATTCTTTTTTTTTCTTCTTTCCTCCGTCTCTCTTCCTCTTTTCTATTCAATTTGTTTTGCTTTTTGTGCTTCCAAAGTTTAACTTGCAATTATGTTGTTCTCCACCAACATCCACTAACATATATATATATATATCTCACCAATTGTAATTTGCTCCCTTGAACTTCTTAAAATCCTAAAATGGCAACAACTTCAAAATTAATTATATGTGATTTATCAATCATCCTTGAATTATCAAACTAACCCACCAATCACATTTCATATCAATACTTATTCCAAAAATATTCCACACTTATTCAATTACCAAATTAACTCCACCAATATTCACTTGGACCCCTTATTCTTCAATTGCACCATGAAAATAATATAATATATCTAATGAGAGTTAAATCGGTTAAAATCACTATTCGTTTATACACTATATATCGAATATATATACTTTCCACCAATTTAAATCACATACTTAACTATTGCATGCTTAATAATACTTTTTGGAAAATTAGGGGCGTTACAGTCCCCCCAAAAGAACTGCAGCAGGCTCCTCCGCATCAACCAAGGATAAAGCCAAGCATAAATCCTCTACTTCAGACATATTCATCATGTGTCGTCCACCCAGCACCGGTCGCCAAAACAAAACCAACAAGAACAAAACCCGCCGCCAACACAGAAACAAACAAGAAAAAGAGCTGCCCCAGCAACGCACATAACACCCACTCTAGCAACCCGAGTCACTGCGAAAAAAAACACCCTAACTCCAATCAAAACTACATCCACAAGGAGCGAAAATTAGGTCTAAGCGACCCAACGGCTACTTTCACCCTACGATTCTCCAGAGAAAATCCTAAGGAAAAGACTTTTTCCTTATAATTTCTCTTTTTATTAGAGAACTAGTTAAAAATATTTTATTAAAGACACAAGAGAAGTCGAATTCATGAGAATCAAGAAGTTACTGCTTTGAAATACAATAAGTTGTTTATTCAACGGGAACATCCCCGAAAAGATCTTAAACAACAAAACTAACATTAAAGAAACAGTAATTTATTCTTGTTAATTTGATGGAAATCAAACCTCAATATTGAATTATCCCATTTTACTCTCCCTCATAGTGAGTGCAGCGTTGAAAAATTCATCCATGGCTTTTGTAGAAGACCCCTTATTGTTTACCTCATCTTTGATTGCATTCTCAATAATCTCATTAATCTCACAAGCTCTCCTTCTCATTTCCATTCCTTTCTCTGTCTTATCCATCACCAACTCAATTATTTTCACTATCTCTTCATGTTTTACTTGACAACTCTTCCCTCTAGCAACCTCAACACAAACCCCAATCTTTTCTTCCAATAGCTTGACATTGTAAAACTGCTCTGCTGCCATTGGCCACCCGATTATCGGCACCCCATGACTCAGAGCTTCAAGCACAGAATTCCATCCACAATGACTCAGAAATGCAGATACAGATTTATGGGACAAAATGTCCACTTGAGGTGCCCAATTATGGACTACCAGCCCTTGTCTAGAAATTTTGTTTCTCTCTTCAAATCCTTCAGGCAAGTACTCATCTGCTTTGAACTCTGAATTGATGTCAAACCCTACTGGTGGCCTAACAACCCAGATAAAATCCTTGCCAGAAGCCTCCAAAGCAAGTGCCAGTTCCATCATTTGTGATGGAGCTATGGTGTTCTGTGACCCAAATGACACATACAGAACTGAGCTGCAAGGTTTTGAATCGAGCCAATTTTTACAAACATCTTGGGAGATTCCAAGTTCTTTTCCTGCTCGAGCTTCGCTTCCAGTTGACAAAAGAACAGGACCAATTGGCCAAACTTGGCGGCCGATTTCTCTCCTGAAATACATGAGTCCTATATTGTCAAGTTCCTCCACTGTGTTGATCAAAATTCCATCAACATTCTTCCACGGAGAAAGCACTTTCTTCAACACCACTGAGAAAGCATCATTCCCATGATCAGCTACTCTTAGATAATCTGTCAGCTGAGTGACATGAAGTCTCGACGCTTCCGGAAAATCCGGCAAGAGAAAAAATCCATCGGAATCCGTGTTGTTCCGGTGAGGTAGGTTCATCCACAAAGAGTAGTAACAAGCAAAACCAAAGCCACCGCCTCCTATAAATATAGCATGAAACACACCAAACTCTTGTGCTATCTCAGCACACCATCCAAAGAACATGCCTGTGATGATACAGAGTGGTTTTCTTTGGCCATTTTCTTCACTAACAAGATCAGAAACAAGTTTCCTGAAATGGGGTTTGAAAGACAGAGTAGCTTCAATGAGATTGGGAACCATATTATATGGAACAGAATCAGTGTTTTCAGTGTCAGGAGGGAGGTTGTGGTCTGAGCTATTGAAGGGGATTTCAAGGAGATTGAAAGAGGAGTTTGGTGGGAGAGATGATCTGAGTTTGTTGATGTTTTTGTGGGTGTTGACAAAAGTAATGGTGTATTTGTTTGTTTTTATCAATTGAAATGCTAATGCTAGGAAAGGGATTATATGGCCTTGTGCCATGAATGGGAACATTACTATGTTCTCTTTGGTTTCAGCCATAAATTCTTGTTGATGGTGATCAGAGAGTAGAAATTGTGGCCGTAGTGGTGGTGAGGAGTGCGGTGTACTATATAATCCAAGTTGAATAGTCTTGTTTTAGGATGTTTTTAAAATTACCTTAACTCATGAAATAATTATTAATTTAGAATTGTTGATCAAGTGGAGATAAAAATATAAAATAAAAATGATACCAAGTTGAAAAGTATGTGGCGAATTTATCCAAAAGTGACACAGAAATGTTAAACAAGCATCATGACTGACGAATCAAACATTATAATTAATTATTAAATTGTGAATATACCCCTTAAAAAAAATTATCAGGTTCGATTTGTATATCTACTTCCGTAACGAAAGAAAACTATCTACTTATACTAGTAAATGTGTATAATGAGATTTGAATCCTTACTACTAATATGAAATAAATACGCCCTAACCACTTGAATTATGATGAATATATTTATACTATAATAACTAATTAATTACTTCCCATTTTAGAAAACAATTAATAATTAATCATATTCCATTGATTTGATGGCATATTGACTATCTAATTCTAATGTTTTTTCATCATTACTAACAATGTTTTTTTTCATTTTATCACCCGTGACTCTTAAAATAAACTCGCTATCACATTACACTTAATCTAAAAAAAGAAAAACAAAATCTAAACAGGTTAAAAATCTGCCAAACTTTAATGTAACGTAAGCGAGTTGTTTACTAATTAATTTTGCTCACTTTTTAATTAATAATAAAAATAATTATTTCATATTTATTTATAATTCAAATGGTTAGTATATTTTTTCTTTATATATGTGATAAAAATTTAAACTCTATTCTTGATCTAATAGATCCCTAATTTGATCGGTCATTTTTATTAAAAAAAAAAATTAATTCTAAGTGAAATGACAGTTTTTCTAATTATATAGTAAAAACGTTATGCAATTGTCAAGAGTGCACTAACTATTTTATAGCACACTCACTCCTCCTCCTAGTTGTCACACGGTAACTTTCTGCCTAGAAATTTTTCGCACCGTGCTGGCACTAAACCACCAAGCTTAGTCAGCCACTCCTCCGCACACACGCACCAGCGTGTTTACTAGTGTTGTAGTATCTTAACAACGCACCAACGCTGCCCACATAAGCACTGTTCAGTCAAACTGCCGCACACCATAATCTGCACACAACAGCCCACACACTGGCATACACCGTGCTACAATTCTCGCCCACTTCCGCACACACTGCTGCACACTCCTGCACACACTCACGCATACAGAAATATAGGAACAAGAATCATACAATAGTATTTACGGGAGTCCGCCCCCAACCTAACTTACTTTTATTAGTAATTAGGAACAATGATTACACAATGCTTGCAGGATCACTACACACACTTTGTTAGTGTCTCTGCTCAGAACATACAGCCTTATATATTCCGAAGGCATACATACACATTACATACACCCTAGTATAACATATTGGTAGTTGCCAGCCCCAACTGCCAAAGGCTTGCTGGCACCCACCAGCCATGCCACCACATTGCTAGATATGCTGGCACCCACCAGCATGCAACAGCACACCAACATCAGAGGCTTGTTGGCACAAGGACAGCTCTCTGCCGAAACCGCCCGTAACTGCCCGCAATTGCTCTGCTCGAACTGCCTCGCACATGCCATCCGCCCGTACATGTGCCCTCATGTGCACCCACATGCGCGTGTCCTCGCACACATGCTCCAACATGCGCGTACACACAATCCTCCGCAGATGCGTGCCATACTCATGTGCCACAGCCCACATGCGTGCCCAAGGAAATCAGCCCACACAGCACTCCATCAGCCAACACAGCCCACTGTGCCACTCATGCCTCCACTGTTGCCTATTTCCAAGCCACATGCTGCATCCATCTAGCACAATGCCATTCTGCCGCAAGAGCATGCCACCCAACATGCCTTGTGTTTGCTTGGTGCCACCCCACCAAGCCATGGTCCCTGCCATGATCCATGCTGACAAATAGGGTTGTAACACTAGTCCTCCATCACAATCATAACCACCGCCAGTCTTCTCCTTCTCCACCATTGCGATCATCAACAAGAATGACAGAGAGAAAAGAGAACATAGTAATGTTCCCATTCATGGCACAAAGATATATAATCCCATTCCTTGCACTAGCTCTTCAACTAGAACAAACAAAGAAATACATAATCACTTTTGTCAGGATGGACCGAAAAGAGAGAATTTGGGGGGGGGGGGGGGGGGGGGGGGGTTCAAAATCTTTAATTTATTACTATATATAATTTATTTTTTATATTTAAATTAAATATATAAATTTTTTTTTTCAAAAATTTTTGGGGGGGCGTGGTCCCCCCGGCCTCCACTACGGTCCGCCCCTGGCTTTTGTCAACACCCCAAAAAACATCAAGAGACCCAGATCATCTCTCTCCCTCCAACCTCCTCCTCAATCCACCTCCTTGAAATTCCCTTCAACAGCTCTGATCACAATCTCCCTCCCGACGTCACCGGTGAAAACACATACTCTCTTCCCTATCACCTGGTTAAAGTCCTCCTCGAAGCTGCTACTTCCTCCTTCAAACCCCATTTCAAGATGCTCATTTCTTATCTTGTCCATGTCATGGCAAACCACTTTGTATCATCACGAGCATGTTCTTCAAATGGTGTGCTGAGATAGCAAAAGAATTTGATTTCGCATACTACCACTCAGGGAGGTCCATACAATTAACTCTAAATATTTTAATTGCTTGATCATGTCTAAAGTAATTAATTTTTCTCTCTATTGGAATGATTATAAAAAAAATTATAATTAGTCCTAGTCCATGGCTTTGCTGGCACTTTTACTATTTAATTCTAATGGCCTACCTTTAATCGGATTGGAGAGGTGAATTAGTCCGAGATATACGTAACCTGATCCAGGATATTACCTAACTACAATATATATATATATATATATATATATATATATATCAAACCTCCAAGACGTATATAACATATGTGATTTTAATATAAATATAAGTAAAATAATAAGAACCACTAAAACAATGAAATGATTTCAATATTTAGCTAGAGAACTTTGGTTTAAATTTTTTAAAAATGATTTGATTTAAATGGAATAACGGATATAAAAATATTTATATAACAGCGAATTATTCTTTATAAGAGAAATGTCATAAAGTTTGATTTTTTTTTTTTTTTAAAGATGTCATATTAAAATTGGTCTTCCTAAAGGTAATGGGTAGTAAGTATGGGTGGACACAGTTTGAATCGGTACGGTTTTGGGTGAAATCAAATCGATTCGAAATTTATACGGTTTTTGAAAAATTAAAATTGAACCAAATCGAATTGAATGTGTAAACCGAACCAAAGTAATACGATTCGATTCAGTTCAATACGGTTTTAGGTCTATTGGGTCTAATAGGTCTTTTTCATGTTTTTAAATTTTAATAGGTTTTACCTGCTCATAAAATGAACTCTTAACACTGTCCAAAATTTTATGTCCAGAATTTGTTCTTAAATTATTAAAACTGTCTAGAATTTTCACTCCCCAAAACTGTCCAAATAAAACAGTCCAGAATTATTAAAACATTCACTAAAAACTGTTTATTATCAAACCAAACTATTAGGAAAGATATTAATTCACCAAGCATTTCATAAATCTGCAGCTAATCTCTATAATTACTTGTGATTGTGCAATTACCTTTGATTGTGTAATTATTTGCGATAGTATTTCCTTATACAATTGTACATTGATGTCCATCCTTAACTTTAGAGTATGTATTATTTCTTTCCATATAAAACTGGACACTACATTGTATATATACAAATGAAATGAATATCAAATAATGTATTCACCAATAAAAAACTTGTCTTTTCATCTTTATCCTCTTTATGGTATCAGAGCTAATTTGGCTCTAACCAGCTTTACCGTTCCTCGGATTTTATTATTATTTTTTCTTCTTTCTCCTTTTTCACCAATGGCCAATGAAAGCTCAGCCACCTCTCTTGCAAATCAACCCTCCACTGGTGTAATATCATCTCTAAAACACAATAACAATCTTATTGCCATCAATGTTGCTGCACAACTTCTAGTCAAGTTGACACCCAAGAACTATCCTTCATGGAAGGCTCAATTCGACGCCTTACTTTATGGCTATGATCTCATCGGCTTCATTAACGGAACGAAGCCACGTCCACCAGAAACAATCAGCATTGCAGGAAAAGAATCACCCAACCCAGCCTTTGTCCTTTGGTAAAGACAGGACAAGCTGTTGTCACTCGGCATTATTGGCTCTCTTTCTGATCGCATCAAACCGCAAGTCACTACTTCAAAAATTTCAGCTGAAGCTTGGAATCGTCTTACAAAATACTATGCCAACTCTTCATCATCACGCTACATGGGATTGATAGAACAACTTATCTTCATCAGTCGAGGCACTCAACCGGTGGCCGACTATCTTGCTACTGTATGAAGTCTTGCTGATCAATTGGCGATGATTGGTGAACCTGTCCCTAACAGAAATCTAGTCATACATACTCTTAATGGACTCGGCTCTGAGTTCAAGGAACTTTTCGCTGCTGTGAGGGCTGAGGACACCGTAACAAATTTTGATGAACTCTATAATAAACTCATCGAGGATAAGTCTTACTTGAAGCGAGAAGAAAGTCGAACTAGTATCTCGCTTACTGCAAATGCAGCAAGGTACTTTCAACCCAAAAGTGGAAATCAGTTTCAAAAGAAAGGAAATCAACATAACCGTAACAATCCAAATCAACGTCACAACAGTCAAGGAGGAGGACAATGAAGCAATCAATATCGTCAATCTGGTGGAAACAATTTTGGCAAAAATAATCCATATACAAATTCCATTTGCCAATTTTGTGACAAAAAGGGGCATGTTACTCGATTTTGCTATACTGCCAAGAAGATGTTTCAACAATAGCCCACTGCTAATCTTGCCACCACAGGTGGAAATAGGCCCTCCTCAAATTGGTTGCTTAACTCTGGAGCTTCGCTCCATGTGACAGCCGATTTGAACAACCTTTCTATTCGCCAACCTTATGAAGGCCCAGATGATATTGTTATCGGAGGGCAAGGATTGTGTGTCGCAGTTTAATACTGCTGCCTGGTTCCTTTGGAATTCTAGAAATCACATGATCCATGGTGTTGAGCAGTGTTTGGATGAGTGTTTGTGGTGGAGAGCTAGTGTTTTATTGGCTGAGGCCCATCAGGCGATGACTTTTGATCCTGGTGTAGCCTTTGGTGGTGCTTTGTTTGTAGTTGGAAGTGCTGGAGCTGGTGGGGCAGGGGCTGTTGAGGCGAGTGCTGCAGAGTCTAGTGTTTCAGGTGGAGTTGTTTCTAGTGCAGCTTTTGTTGCTAGTGGTGTTAATGGCACACTTAGGGCTGCGGGCGCAGTGTGTGGTGTAGTTGGTGAGCTGTGTTTTGGCTCAAGTTTTGATAGTGTTGAGTCTAATTTTATTACAGGTGCAGGCTCTTTTAAAGGGGCTGGAGTATGCCCCGAGGATGTTTCTGATGCCGTTGATGATTTATCAGTTGTTGTAAATGTTTCTTCAGCAGTTCTAGGGGCCTCTTCGAGTTCAGCTGCTGTTTCTAGTGCCTCCTCGACAGCTGCTGCTGGTGTTGTCTTTGTTGGTGGTGTTGATTTTGCAACTGGAAGGGCCTCCTTGTGTGCAGCAGCTGGTGTGTGTTTTTTGGTGGGGGTGCAAGCGCTGCTTCTAGAGAGGCGGCTAGTGTTGATAATGTTGTTGCTGTGGGTTTTGGTAAAGCTTCTGGAGGAGAGCCTTGTGTTGTGGTTAGTGGTGCAGATGTAATTTGTAACATCCCGGATTTCGGGTGATGAATTTTTGATATATATGAAATATGTGAAAAATAAATTTTTACTATTTGAGGGGGTGTAAATGTAATTAAATAGTAAAAAATGAAAAATTGGAAAACTGGACCAGAGAGCATCGCGACCTGGTCACCGCGACCACAGGTCGCGATGGCTCGCTCGCGGTGAAAAACGTAAAATCTGGCAGTGAGTACCGCGACCAGTCACCGCGACCACAGGTCGTGATGGCTTGTTCGCGATGAAAATGGCAAAACCTGGCAGTGAGCAACGCGACCAGCCACCGCGACCACAGGTCGCGATGGACTGCTCGCGATGAAATTGTCAAAAACAGGCAGAGAGCAACGCGACCATTCGCGCGACCAGGGCGCGCTCGCGACGAAGGCGGTGCGCGCACTCCAGTAAGCATCGCGACCTGGTGCCGCGACCACAGGTCGCGACGGCGGTCGCGGTAGCGAAAAAAATATAAAAAAAAGAAGAAGTTTCTCGCAGAAGCGAGAAAACAGAACAGAAGAGAAAGAGAGAGAAAGAGCCGAGAAAAAGAGAGAAAAGGAGAGAAAAGAGAGAAGAAAAAGAAGAGAAAAGAAGAGGAAGAAGAGAAGGAGAAGAGAAAGAAAAGGGAAGAAAAGAAAGAAGAAGAAGAAGAAAGAGAGAGAAGAGAAAAGGAAGTGTAGGAGGAAAGGAAAAGGGAAAGAAATCGTGGAACCGCGATTTATCGAACGAAAACACGGATTCCAAGTAGGTGTACGTTTGTTTTCGAAATCGTTACGAAAAGTTTCTCGTTATTGTTTTCGTTATCGTTTTTGTTTCCGTTTCCGTTTTCGATTTCGTTGGAAGATTTCGTTTTTGATTATTCGTATGAAAAGTGTTTATTTTATATGTAAAAATTGATGATTGGTAGATCTATGGTTAATTTCGAACCGTTTTTATGATAGATCATATTTCGAATGTATTTTCGAACATTTCGATTTTGTTAAAAATACATGATTTATACTTTTGTCTGCTTATTGTTGATATTCATGAAAAACTATTGTGCAAAATATATATTCATTGAGTACTGATTGTGACAAATTGTTTATTGTGACGGCCCTAGGATACCTAGACATAGATATGGATATAGGAGGTTGGTATACCAGCTGGGTTTTACTGAGCAGTACTGCGCCGTTATTCTTGTGTGATTGTTGTTGCGGGGTAATCTCGGACAATCACACCGATTTTAGTGATCGTTGTTGCGGGGCAATCTCGGACGATCACAATGATACTAGCGATTGTTGTTGCGGGGCAATCTCGGACAATCGCGATGATATTAGTGATTGTTGTTGCGGGGCAATCTCGGACAATCACGTGATATCAGTGACTGTTGTTGCGGGGCAACCCCGGACGTCACATTGACCCATATTCCAGTCCTAGAATGTTTAGTATTCTAGTGGGCCAGAATTGATTGAAATTCAAAAGTGAAACGAACATTATTGACTTCATTATTGAAATTAAAGTAATTGGAATTGTTTAATGCTTTGATTTTCGAAATTTAATTGTTTTGAAATGCAATATAAATGAAATTGTTTTGAAATATATATATTGTGATTTATATACATTTATATTATGCTTTATTTAATTGAGTTTTTAGTACACCCACTAAGCTTTATGCTTAGCGCGTTAGTTTGTTTCTAACGCGTAGGTACCAGGAATCCAGAGGAGGCTAAAGATTGAAGGAAGAGCAAGTTGCAGACCGAGTCACAGAGATCGTACAGTTGGGTAGCCATATTTTTGTTATGTGTATATATATTCTGAAAGTATGCATATACAAGGAATTTGTAAATATGTTTTGTAAAACGTTTGTAATTAATTATTGTATGATTTCTGTCTTTTATTATTTAAATGTAAATAGTAAAGTCTGTTTTGTTTTATTTTATAAACTATTTGATAAGTCGCACTAAACGGCAGAGTGCGCAACTGTTTGATACGAGATATAGAAGTGTTTGTGGAAAATGTGAATTTAAATTGTTTTATGTAAAAGCAGGTTTTTGGAAAGTCCGAAAATTAAACGGTACTCTGCCGAATTTTCGTAAAAAGTTTGTATTGAATGGGCTCACAATGATTTTAAAATGTAAAATGAAGTTTTTAAAAGTTCTAAAAGTCCGAGTAGCGCGCCCCGGGTCGGTCCGGCCGGGTCGGGTCGGGGGGGGTGCTACATAATTTCTGCATTTTCTGGAGGAAAGCCTAGGGTTGAGAGTGTTGCTGCTGCAGGTTTTAGTGCAGTTTTGCTTGGTGCTGGTGGTGGTTCTGTTGTAGCTACTGTGGGTTAAAGCCAGAGCTGTTCTCGAAGGGGTGTTGCTGGTAGTAGAGAGAAATTTTTTCCCTTTTTACATTAAATCTGATTCTCTTTCAGTGGTTCAGTTGTGTAGAGGGGAGGTGTTGTCTAGAGTAGAAGTTGGGACTGTGGCGTAGGATACTCTTTCTTGCTTATTTAATAGACAAGATGTTTTTTTGTCTCTTACTCCCAGGTCTTGTAATGTGATTGCTCACACTATTGCACATAGGGCCCGTAGTTGTTGTTTGTCCCTCGTTTGGGATGGGGTTTTTCCTGGGTGGCTTCTGGATAACATCCAGGCTTGATATAAACCTTGTTGGTTTTGGTGCTGTTTCTTCATGAAGTTTTTTTTTCTTCAAAGAAAGAAAGAAAGAAAGAAATGATGGTACTATATACCTATTAGTATATTATTAATATTATTAATTTCATTATAGCATTCTCATTATTCTATTTTACTTATCTCACCGTATAACAGCTGCAATAGTGGTTACATTTTGGCACCGATAAATATTTATGTGAGACCACCACAAATATAAAATGAGAAATATATTAATTACCTGAATTATAAAGTGCATATACAGTTATATTTTATTATTAGAGACCTAGTAAAAAATATTTTATTAATTGTAAAAAATAAAGATACAAGAGAAGTCGAATTCATGAGAATCAAGAAGTTACTGCTTTGAAATACAATAAGTTGTTTATTCAACAGGAACATCCCCGAAAAGATCTTAAACAACAAAACTAACATTAAAGAAACAATAATTTATTCTTGTTAATTTGATGAAATCAAACCTCAATATTGAATTATCCCATTTTACTCTCCCTTATGGTGAGTACAGCATTGAAAAATTCATCCATGGCTTTTGTAGAAGACCCCTTATTGTTTACCTCATCTTTGATTGCATTCTCAATAATCTCTTTAATCTCGCAAGCTCTCCTTCTCATTTCCATTCCTTTCTCTGTCTCATTCATCACCAACTCAATTATTTTCACTATCTCTTCATGTTTTACTTGACAACTCTTTCCTCTAGCAACCTCAACATAAACCCCCATCTTTTCTTCCAATAGCTTGACATTGTAAAACTGCTTTGCTGCCATTGGCCACCCAATTATCGGCACGCCATGACTCAGAGCTTCAAGCACAGAATTCCATCCACAATGACTCAGAAATGCAGATACAGATTTATGGGACAAAATGTCCACTTGAGGTGCCCAATTATGGACTACCAGCCCTTGTCTTGAAATTTTGTTTCTCTCTTAAAATCCTTCAGGCAAGTACTCATTTGCTTTGAACTCTGAATTGATGTCAAACCCTACTGGTGGCCTAACAACCCAGATAAAATCCTTGCCAGAAGCCTCCAAAGCAAGTGCCAGTTCCATCATTTGTGATGGAGCTATGGTGTTCTGTGACCCAAATGAGACATACAGAACTGAGCTGCAAGGTTTTGAATCGAGCCAATTTTTACAAACATCTTGGGAGATTCCAAGTTCTTTTCCTGCTCGAGCTTCGCTTCCAGTTGACAAAAGAACAGGACCAATTGGCCAAACTTGGCGGCCGATTTCTCTCCTGAAATACATGAGTCCTATATTGTCAAGTTCTTCCACTGTGTTGACCAAAATTCCATCAACATTCTTCCACGGAGAAAGCACTTTCTTCAACACCACTGAGAAAGCTGTGAACAATCCAAAGAAAATGAAGAACAATTTGAGAGAGAATTGAGAGAGAAATTGAGAGAGAAATCTTAGGGTTTCATTGTATTGAAGAAGAAGAGATTAGGTTACAAGAAAGAAGAATATATATACTAACCAATAAAAAGGCTAAACTAACCTTACAAAACAAATTAATTACATAAATAATAATACATGAATAATACATATATATATTACTCTAATATTCCCCCACAAACTCACGATGCGGCAGTATAAAGCATCGAGAGTTTGCCAACGAGAAAACGAAAACGTGAAATAGTATGCGACTTGGTAAAGAAATCTGCAAGCTGCAAAGAAGAAGGAACAAAAGGCAATGTAATAGTGCCATGCTTAAGGTGGTGGCGAGTAAAATGACAATCAATCTCAATGTGCTTGGTTCGTTCATAAAAAACTGAGTTATGAGTAATCTGAATAGAACTCTGATTATCACAATACATCGGAGTTGGGTGAGAAAGAGAAACACCCATATCAGCTAGTAACCAGCGTAACCAAACAATCTCTGTGGTAGTAGATGCTATAGCACGATACTCTGCTTCGGTAGAAGATTTATAAACAACAGTTTGTTTCTTACTCTTCCATGAGATAATAGAATCACCCAAAAAGATACAGAAACCAGTAACAAACTTGCGATCAGTGGAATCATGGTCCCAATCAGCATCAGAATAGGCATGCAGCTGTAAGGACGAGGTGGACGGAAGTAAAAAACTTTGAAAGATAGTACCCCGTAGATACCGTAAAATACAAAGGACTGCCGCCCAATGGATGGTAGTGGGAGAGGCAACAAACTGACTGACAATGTGAACAGCATAGGCAATATCTGGACGAGTGATAGTGAGGTAGACCAGACTGCCGACAATGGTGCGATACAATGTAGGATCTAACAAAGGAGTACCATCAGAAGGAGAGTACCGAGCATTGAGCTCAGAGGGAGTATCAGCAGTCCTAGTATCAGTGAGATGAGCACGCTCAAGAATTTCAGTGGTGTACTTGGACTGAGAGAGAAGACAACCTTTTGGAGAAACTGCAACTTCTATACCTAAAAAGTATCGCAGAGAACCCAGATCCTTCATTTCAAATTGACGGGTTAATTCTGACTTCAGCAGTGTAATCCTATCAACATCATCACCAGTAATAATCATATCATCGACATACAGAGAGAGCAAAATATGACCGGCATTGGTACATTTGACAAAAAGAGCCGAGTCATGATTACTGGAAGAAAACCCAAGAGAAGTGATAACAGTAGAAAACTTCTCAAACCAAGCTCGAGGAGCCTGTTTGAGACCATATAAAGATTTCTTAAGCTTACAAACTTCTCTAAGATTATGGGAGACACCAGGTGGTGGAGCCATGTAAACTTCTTCATGCAAATCACCATTCAAGAAAGCATTTTTGACATCCATCTGAGAGATATGCCACTGACGGATAGATGCAACTGCAATAAGAGTACGAACAGTAGTCATCTTTGCAACAGGAGCAAAAGTCTCCTCATAGTGCATACCATATTGTTGAGAGAACCCCTTTGCAACTAATCTAGCTTTGTAACGCTAAACAGACACATCAGACTTCGTTTTGATCTTATATACCCAACGAGAACCAACCGTACTTTTACCAGGTGGTAAAGGAACCAAATCCCAAGTATCTGTTTTATGCAAAGTAGAAAGTTCCTCATTCATAGCTTGCTACCACAGTAGATCAAGAACTGCCTCTTTATAGGATGAGGGCTCAGAGAGAGAGTGAATTGATGCTAAAAAGGAAGAAAAAGAATTGGAATAACAAGAGTAAACAAAATCTGGGAGTTGAGTAGACTTACAAGTACGCTGAGGATAACGAGGAAAATGATCCACAATCGCAGAAGGTATTGGGATAACTGTAGGTGGAGAGGGAGTATCAGAAGCATCAGATAGCAAGGTACCAGTATCTGCAGAATCAACTGTGCGAGCCCTGCGAGAATAATTGAGAGAAACATGAACTATAGGAACAATAGAGGGATCAGAATCTGTGTTAGAAGGAACCTACGGAGAGAGACTATCAGTATGATCAGAAAAAGGATCAATATGAATAAGATCAGATTTGGTGACATTGTGAGCAGTAGCAGGAATGGAAAAGAAAGGTATATGTTCAAGAAACACAACATGACGAGATACATATAACTTTTTCAAAACAGGATCAAAACAATGATATCCCTTTTGTCCCTCACCATAACCAAGGAACACACAAATGGCAGAGCGAGATGATAATTTTGTGTGCTCTACATGAGGACGAAGGACAAAACAAGTGGAGCCAGAAACTCGTAAGAGAGAATAATCAGGAGCATGCTCATATAATTTTTCTAAAGGGGACAAACCTGAAGTGAGAGACGATGGGATTTTATTGATGACATGGACTGCAGTAAGAACTGCTTCTCCCCAAAACTCACTAGGAACAGAAGAAGACAACAAAAGAGAACGAGCAGTTTCAACAATGTGTCTATGTTTTCTTTCAGCAACACCATTTTGTTCAGGAGTGTCTGTACAAGAAGATTGGTGAACAGTCCCATCCAAAGCAAGTAATTCACAAAATTTATTAGATGTATATTCACCACCTAAGTCACATCTAAAACACTTAATAACAGCAGAGTGTTGAGTTTTTACAAGAGCTCAAAAATTACTGTAAATGCTAAAAAAGTCATAACGATGTTTCATAAGATAAACCCAACAAAAATGAATGCAATCATCAATAAACGAAACATAATATTGAGACCCTCCTTTTGTAGTAATTGGAGAAGGTCCCCATACATCAGAGTGAATTAAGTCAAAAGGTGCAAGCGAACAAGAGTTACTTCGATTAAAAGGCAAAGCAGAAAATTTAGCAAGTCTACAACCACTACAATCTGAAATATCATGAGTTTGCAAATTCCCTAAGGTTCCCGTTGAAGCTAATAATCTTAAGCGGGAAGCTGAAACATGACCAAAACGAGAATGCCATAAATAAAAACTAGAGGACGAAGGACACAAGCGAAAAGAAGACAAATCAACATTGGGAGCTGCAAATACTGGTAGCTTCAGTTCATCCAAAACATATAATCCCCTACTTCTACGGCCTATCCCAATCAACTTCTTGGATTGTAGATCCTGCACATGACAAGAAGTAGAAGTAAAGGACATTGAGTAACCATAATCACACAATTGACTAACCGAAACAAGATTAATTGTAAGTTTAGGAATGTGATAGACATTAGAAAGAGATAACTGAGATGTAACAACTGAACCAACTCCTGCTAATGGCATAGGAGTGCCATCAGCAGTTGTAACAAACGTAAATGATACAGGACATAAAGAAACAAAAAATTTCGAAGTAGGAGACATATGATGTAAGGCTCCCGAATCTAAAACCCATATGAAGGAAAACATACCTGAAGTACTAGGAGGCGACTGACATATCGGAGAGGAGACAGATATAGCATGCGACTATGCAGCAATAAGCTTATGAAGTTGCTCAGAAAGGGATGCAAGTGTGGAAGTTGAGGATGAGGATCCAAATCCAATGGAGTCTGGTGATGGCACAACTGCTGCAGTGTTAAACTGTGAAGGGCGATATGTCCGTGGTTGTGATTGGTTGACAGACTGTGAAGGCTTGAACTGATATTTCTGCTGCTGTGATTGCTGCGCTCTATTGCCCAATTTAGGACATTGAGACTTCCAGTGACCCTTCTGCTTACAAAAACTGCATTCATCAAACCCGACCTTTGAGTATGGTTTGTTCTCATAGGAAGCATGAGGTCTAGATGGAACTGCTAAAACCGACTGAGTAGGTATTAGAAGAATTCCTTTTCCTGTCTGAGACTTGAGGCGTATCTCATCAGCCAAGAGTTCACTCACTACCGAATCAACAGAAGGAAGCGGAGAACGATGCAATATGGAACCACAAAGGCCCTCAAAATCATCACGGAGAGCCATCAAGAACTGAACTAAACGTTGCTCCTCTCTATTAGCAATATAAGGTGCACATGCTCGCAGTTCTGCAGATTCTGTAAGAGCTAATTGATCCCAAAGATCTGACATTACAGAATAAAACTCTTGTATAGTCATATCCTTTTATTGAAAAGCTCGAATATCAGATTCTAACTGATATTTCTTTGCAAAATTAGACTGCGTATACAGTCTGGACAAATGTTCCCACACCTCCTTAGCAGTGTCATACTTTGCTAATTGTGTGCCTATTGAGTGCTCAATAGAATTGTTGATCCATGTGATAATTTTCGAATTATCAACTTGCCAATTCTCAACAAGCCGTGCATAATTCTCTACCTTATCATCTATGGGTTTAATATATGCACCCGAAATATAATTCCACTTCTTTTTCTCAATTAGAAAATTCTTCATAACATAACTCCAATAAGAATAATTTCTTCCATCTAATTTTACACTAATGGACTGAAGTGAATCATCTCTACCACCATCCATTATAAAATCACAATAATCTATCAAAAAATTCAACAGATGCAAAATACAACAAAACCCCCAAATGCAATATCTGTGAAACCCTAGAAACTGCAATTCATACGAAAATTCAAAAATTATTAAAATCGAAGAGATGCGGAAAGAATACCAGTACGATGCGATGCGAAAATAGATCAAATAGATGTGGATGAGATCAAACTAATTTCCAAAGCTCTGATACCATGTGAACAATCTAAAGAAAATGAAGAACAATTTGAGAGAGAATTGAGAGAGAAATTGAGAGAGAAATCTTAGGGTTTCATTGTATTGAAGAAGAAGAGATTAGGTTACAAGAAAGAAGAATATATATACTAACCAATAAAAAGACTAAACTAACCTTACAGAACAAATTAATTACATAAATAATAATACATGAATAATACACACACACACACATATATATATATATATATATATATATATATATATATTACTCTAATAAAAGCATCACTCCCATGATCAGCTACTCTTAGATAATCTGTCAGCTGAGTGACATGAAGTCTCGACGATTCTGGAAAATCCGGCAAGAGAAAAAATCCATCGGAATCCGTGTTGTTCCGGTGAGGTAGGTTCATCCACAAAGAGTAGTAACAAGCAAAACCAAAGCCACCGCCTCCTATAAATATAGCATGAAACACACCAAACTCTTGTGCTATCTCAGCACACCATTCAAAGAACATGTCTGTGATGATACAGAGTGGTTTTCTTTGGCCATTTTCTTCACTAACAAGATCAGAAACAAGTTTCCTGAAATGGGGTTTGAAAGACAGAGTAGCTTCAATGAGATTGGGAGCCATATTATATGGAACAGAATCAGTGTTTTCAGTGTCAGGAGGGAGGTTGTGGTCTGAGCTATTGAAGGGGATTTCAAGGAGATTGAAAGAGGAGTTTGGTGGGAGAGATGATCTGAGTTTGTTGATGTTTTTGTGGGTGTTGACAAAAGTAATGGTGTATTTGTTTGTTTTTATCAGTTGAAATGCTAATGCTAGGAAAGGGATTATATGGCCTTGTGCCATGAATGGGAACATTACTATGTTCTCTTTGGTTTCAGCCATAAATTCTTGTTGCTGGTGATCCGAGAGTAGAAATTGTGGCTGTAGTGGTGGTGAGGAGTGCGGTGTACTATACAATCCAAGTTGAATAGTCTTGTCTTATGATGTGTTCAAAAGTATGTAGCGAACTTATTCAAGAGTGACAAAGAAATGTTAAACAAGCATCATCACTCAAGAATCAAACATTATATTTAATTATTAAATTGCGAACATACCCCTTAAAAAAAAACATTGCCAAACACACCATTTGAGCTCTTAATATTATTAAATTAATGGTCCGAATATTTATCTTCATAATAAAAGAAAATTATTTTTAAAAAAAAATTAATTACTTCCCATTTTTGTTGGACTGATTATAAGAAAACATTTACTAACTAGTCACCGTCATCAGGTGAGGGCAAAAGTTTTTGATGGCACATTGACTATTTATCTCTAATGTTTCTGCCATCATTACTAGCAATGTTTTTTTTCATTTTATCCCTCGTGACTTTTTTTTGTTTTTTTATACAGGTGAGGGCAAAAGTTGTGTAAAAATGAAAGGAAATAGGGATTTGGACTCTTTCTAGCAAAATGTTTCCCATTCCTAAAATTTACTCAATTACAGATAGAGTTAACTTTTAGATTTATTAACAAAGATCTCTCATTTTATTAATTAACTTTTTGATTTATTGATAAAGATCTTCCCTCTCATTAGTTATCTTTTAGATTTTTTTACAAAAATCTCTTATAGTAAACTATTATATTTGATCAAATTTTGGGAGGGAAGGTGTTTATCAATAAATGATAAAATTAACTCCGTTTATAGTTGGTAACACCTCAGAGGAGGTCGATGTAATTAGTTCATATTTATATATATGTTTACACACTTCAACCCCTTAAACATAAAAGAAATATTGTTTACAAAAATTAATGAAGTGTTTACAAAAATTTCAAACTGGTCGCATACTTGTATTATTGAACAAAGGGAGAGATGGAGAGACAACCCACCAAAAGTAACACGTACAGAATTTAAAATATTCTCTAGTTTGTATTTCTTAAAATTACTTAAATTCTTCAAAATTTTATATTTCCAACATTTAAATTCTTATATCTGAGTGTGTTGAAGGAGACTGGCCAGGATGTTTTTAATTTAAAAAGACCAAAGACAGGCTCAAGGTTGTTTGGGATTAGATGAAACATAAAAATTAGGTCATCAAAATTTAATATGAAAATTATAATATATATATATATATATATTAATTAAATATTTTTTGTATTCTATTTTTCCTAACATTGTTCTTTTTTAATAGATGACGTAGTTAAATCTATCACTTTCAGTTTCAAAAAGAAAAAAATATACCACTTCCAATGATGGACTAGGGGCCATTTGGGATAAATTTTTTAATAAGTTGGGGTCCAAAAACTGTTTGGTAACCATATCAAAAGCGGTGTATTGAAAAATCTGGTTAAAAACTACAGCTAAAAATTAATGCTAGTTTAACCCAACTTGAGCTTCTAGTTTAAGTGGGAAGTTGGTCATAATTTTTAATGGAAATAATTTTGATCAAATTATCTCTCATCTTATATTAAAGGATAAATTACAGCCCACGTACTTGAAGTATCTCAAATTACAAGTGGAATTAACTTTTAAAAAAATTGACTGTAGACCCTCTGCCGTTATTGTTGACCGTTAAAAACATATAAAATTTAGGACAAATTGCAGCCCACTTTCCTGAGATATCCGTAATTATAGACAGAATCAACTTTTAAATATATTGATTGCAGAGCCCCATATCAATAGCGTTGACCGTAAAAAAAAAAATTAACTGTTAAAAATATATAAAAAGATAAATTTGCCCATTGTTAAAAATCTAAAAGAAAATAAAAACATATATATATATATATATATATATATATATATATATATTATGGATCTCTACCATCCAAGTAGAGATCCATTCATGAAAAAATTTAACAAATTTTAAAAAATAAAAATTAAATCTAAGATCTCCATCATCCATCTGAAGATTTATCTAAATGTTTTCTTTTAACAAAAATAAATTAAATATCTGGTGCAGATCCTCTGGTGGCTACAGAGCCTCCCCCCTTGCGCGATTGTTCTCAAACCTGGTTCGCGAACCTTTGTGAACCCATCGCGAATTTGGGTTCACGATTTATAGTGGATCCATCATGGATCTCACCCTTCTCTCTCTTTTATTCTTCTTTTATTTTATTTTTTTTCTTTTTTTTAAATCTCTATAGCCAGACGATGAAAATCTTAAGTTTTTTATTTTAAAATTTTTTTATTAAAAAAATAATTATATGAGATGGACAGTGAAGATCTTAACTGTTTTTCTAAAGTATTTTAAAAATAAGACGAAATAATCAAAATACCCTTATTGTTGACTTTGACTAACATTGATTGGCGTTGACTAACAGCAAGGGCCAGGGAGGTTTGCATTCAATTTTTTAAAAGTTGATTCCTCCTGTAATTGCGAATAGCTCAAGTAGGTAGACTGTAATTTATCCTAAATTTTATATGTTTTAACGGTCAACTGTCTTTTTTGACGGTCAACACTAACAGTAGGGGAGTCTGTTGTCAAATTCCTTAAAAGTTGATTCCGCCTGTAAATAGAGGTACCTCAGATAAGTGGGTTGTAATTTGTCCTATATCAAAATTACAAAAAAAAAAAAAAACCTTAATATTAAACATTAAAAATTAGAAAATAATAATTAATAATTAATTTTTTTTTATCTTCAATATTCTTATACCAAAAAAATAAATAATTAAATAATTAAATCTGACCAATTTTTTTTATCTTCAATACTTGATAAGAATAACTAAAAATCTTACTATTATTTATTTTGTTATTTAAAACCTGGTTTTTATAATTAAATTTAGAAGATAATTAATAAATTTAATTATAATTTCCTCCATTTCTTTGACCTCTTCTATCACTATTACCAGATTGATTAGAGGCATAGTGAGCAGCTGCTCCAGCCGCATTCAGCTGAGTTAAAGTGTTTAAATATTCTATCCTTTGTTCATTCATTAAAAACAAAAATTGTGCATCTTCAAGAGACATGGTTTGGTGTTGTGATGAGATCATCACCACTACCGAGTCATATTCATGACCAACTCCTCCCATGAGACTTAAGAGTATGTCTCTCTCGGGAACTTCTTTACCAACAAACATCAAGGCATCACTAATATTTTTTTTTATTTTTAACACAAAATTACTAATGGAGTCTCCTCCATTTTTAATGGTCTGCAATTGTTGCCTAAGTTTTAGAACTTTTACTAGAGATTGTTGAGAGTAAAGCTTTTCTAACTTGAGCCAAAGAGATAGAGAGGTCTTGCATGATGTTACCTGAGCTAAGAGATTTGGACTCACAGTCGAGATTAGCCAGCCAAGAAGGAGTTGATCAGCTTTTTTTTCCAGTTCATGAAAGCTTGATTGATCTGCTTTAGAACAACAGTTTCTCTAGTAGCATTGATTGAGTGCACTTCGATGAACTGATTTGGAACTTGAGCAGAACTGAAGATGAAACTTTCAAGATCCAAGGCTCGGATGGCTGCAAGAATTTGTGTTTTCCAATGAATATAGTTGCTTCTATCAAGTTTCAATGAAACATTGAATGTTAGAGTTTCGGCTATGACAGTCAGATTTGAGTTTGAAGGTGAAGCCGTGGACGTTTGATTGATATTGGCTGAAGTAGCTGAATCAGTGGAAGCAGAGGAAGCCATGGATGTTTGTCAATGGCTCTGATACCATGTAAATCTTGATAACAAGATTGATTAGCTCAGACTTGAGCTCCAATGGTCATTGAAGAACACGACCTTTGTGTGTGAAGAACAGTGGCAGATTGTTTAGAATTCAGGAATTCCAGATTCTGTCTTCTGTTTTGATTAATTAACCAAAGTAATTACACTTTGCTATTGATACTAATCATAACATTAACGTGCATGCATTTCCAGCTACAAATTATCTGAAACTAACTCTTAACAAACTTCCAAGCTGACTGCCACATCACTCCTGCATAGTCATCATAAAATAAGTTTAAAATAGAAATATGAGGTTCTTCAAAGGCAGTATAGCCTCTATCCAGATCATGACCAAGTTTGGCAAGACCATCAGTAAGGCCATTCTCCTCCCTAAAGCAATGAGCAGCAGAATATAAAGGGTGACTATTCAGAATAGCCCTACACTCTTGAATAATATACAATAGAGGATGATTAGCATTGACTTCCCAATTAACCAAATTAATAGCGTCAGAAGAATCAGAAAGCAAAACAATATTAACGGACCCTCGTGACTCTTGATCTAAACTAACTATCACATTACACTTAATCTAAATAGGTTAAAAATCTGCCAAACTTTAATGTAATGTATGCGAGTTGTCTACTAATTAATTTTGCTCACTTTTTAATTAATAATAAAAATAATTATTACAAGTTACTTTATAATTTAAACGGTTAGTCTGCTTTTTCTTCATATATGTGATAGAATCAAACTCTATTCTTAACCTGACAGACCCCAATTTGAACGGTCGTTTTATAAAATAATAATAATAATAATAATAATTCTAAGTGAGACGACAGTTTTTGTAATTATATAGTAAAAAAATTACACAATTGTTAAGAGTACACTAACTATTCTATAGCACACCCACTCCTCCTTCTCCTAGTCCTCCTCCACCACTGTCAGTCTCCTCCTCTTCCACCACCTGCTGGCCATTACGATCATCAACGAGAATGACAAAGAGAAAAGAGAACATAGTAATGTTCCCATTCATGGCACAAGGATATATATGTAAGCTATATACGAAAATAAAGGATCGATAATTGAATAAACCAGTCAACTTTCATTATGAGGTTAGTTTTCTGGGTATATTTCAATTATCGATCATTTATTTATATTTAATTTTACATTTAGGATCGTATATAGCTTACATTTGGTATCAGAGTCTGGTTAAACTCCTGCCTTGGTGTGTTTTGAAACTGCTTTGATACCAAATGCAAACTATATATGATCCTAAATATGAAATTAAACATAAATAAGAATACATAAATAAGAATCGATAATTGAAATATACCCAGAAAACTAACCTCTTATCATTGATGAAAGTTGACTGCAATTTCACTTATTCCTCTGTTTTTGGTTTTTCTAGAACTCCGATAACTCAAGTTGATGGTGTAATACTTTAGAATGAATAAGTTTCGAGTATAGGGACCAAAGGATATTTACAGCCAAGTTTGGCTGAGGTTCCCATCAAACTCTCGGCCAAAACTCTATCAATCGACAGTTGCGATTAATAAGATCGTGGGCTAAACTTCAGGGAAGAGGTGGACCAATTCAGTGCTCCTACTTTGTAGGTTAATGGAGACAGACCCGTTCAACAATATAATCCCATTCCTTGCACTAGCACTAAAACAAACAAAGAAATACACCATCACTCTTGTCAACACCCCAAGAAACATCAAGAGACTCATATCATCTCTCCCTCCAACCTCCTCCTCAATCCACCTCCTTGAAATCCCCTTCAACAGCTCTGATCACAACCTCCCACCTGAGGGCGCCGGCGAAAACATAGACTCTCTTCCCTATCACCTGGTTAAAGTCCTCCTTGAAGCTACTTTTTCCTTCAAACCCCATTTCAAGAAGCTCATTTCTCATCTTATGCATGATCATCGCAAACCACTTTGTATCATCACGAGCATGTTCTTCGAATGGTGTGCTGAGATAGCAAAAGAATTTGGTGTGTTTCATGCTGTTTTTATTACAGGTGGTGGTTTTGTTTTGGCATGCTACCACTCCCTATGGCTGAACCTACCTCATCAGAACACGGATTCCGATGAGTTTCCGTTGCCGGATTTTCCAGAAGCTTCTAGAATTCACGTAACACAGCTCTCAGAAGATTTAAGAGCTGCTGATGGTACGGACTCACTTTCAGTTTTTCTAAACAAAGTGCTTCCACTTTGGACCGCCGTGGATGGAATTTCGGTAAACACAGTAGGGGAAGTTGACAAGATAGGGCTCATGTACTTCAGGAGATAGACTGGTCGACCCGTTTGGCCAATCGGGCCTGTTCTTTTGTCCACATCATCAGGAGGCCATAATAGAGATGGAAAAGAACTTGGTGTCTCCACAGAGGCATGTAAGAGCTGGCTTGATAAGCGACCTTGCAGTTCAGTTTTGTATGTGTCATTTGGGTCACAAAACACCATATCTGCATCACAAATGATGGAATTGGCACTGGCTTTGGAGACTTCTGGCAAAAGTTTCATCTGGGTTTTGAGGCCACCAATAGGGTTTTGACATGAACTCTGAATTCAAAGCCAGTGATTGGTTGCCTGAAGATTTTGAAGAAAGAATAAAAAATTCAAAGCAAGGGCTAATAGTCCACAGATGGGCACCTCAAGTGGACATTTTGTCACATGAATATGTATCTGCATTCTTGAGTCATTGTGGATGGAACTCTGTGCTTGAAGCTCTAAGTCATGGCGTGACGATAATCGGGTGGCCTGTGGGAGCAGAGCAGTTCTATAATGCTAAGTTTTTGGAAGAGGAGATTGGGGTTTGTGTGGAGGTTGCTAGAGGGACGAGTTGTGAGGTGAGACATGAAGAGATAGTAAAAATAATTGAGTTGGTGATGGATGAGACAGAGAAAGGAAAGGAAATGAGAAGAAGAGCTTGTGAGATTAAAGAGACTATTGAGAATGCAATCAAAGATGAGGAAAACAATAAGGGGTCTTCTACAAAAGCCATGGATGAATTCTTCAATGCTGGTCTCACTATAAGGGAGAAGACAAATGTGATAATTCAATATTGAGTTTTGATTTATCAAACAAGGCAATACTAATTTTCAGTTATTGGTTCTTAAGTCGTTTGCTTAATACAGTTACATATAATTTCATATGCATTATAAGATTGTGCGGTGCAACTTTACTCCACAAGGCAATAATTTATCCCTTATAGTTTATTTTGATGTTCTAAATCATCTAAATCAGCACATGATCATCATACAATTTGGGGATAATGTATAGTTACTGCTAATTTAATTACCCTTTTTTTTTAAATTACCTTTATTCTCCCTACACATGTAGATATATACGTATGGTACAACTTAAACCCCATTAGCAGTATAAATTGGAGTAAATAGGTTAATAACTTAAATTATGAGTCTAGGGATGACCTGGTTCGGTTCGAATGGCCATGACTATATGAGTGAATATAAATAATTTAATTACTTATATAAAGTAATTACTTTTTCTCGCTCTTAGACTAATTACAAAAATAAAAATAAGTGGGAATTGTCAAACATAACCCCCTAAATTTGTTGAAAATTATTTTTAACCTCATTTTTAAAAGTGATTGTTAATGACCCCAATAAAAATTTTATTTCATTTCTTAATCAAATAATAACAAAAGCAACCCTAAAAAATTACAAATGCTACCCCTGCATTAATTGCATGTATAATTACATAAACACTCAAAAATTAAAAAATTACAAAAAAACCCTCCGCCCAAATTCTGAAATTGAAAAACCTAATCAGTGTGTTTTCTTTGCTTATTTTCTCCATTTCTCTTCTCTCTCCATTTCATTGTTGTGTATTGGTTCCAAAATCCACCACCAATTTTGAGGTAGAGTATTTGTTGCATTAATCTATTAATTGAGTGTATATGGTTTAGATTGATTTCCAAATATTTTGTTGATCCTATAGATCGTTTCACGCTAAATTTTAGCGTGAAACACGGTTAGCGTGATTCACACTAAAATTTTAGCGTGAATCACGCTAACCGTGTTTCACTCTACAATTTGTACATATTTCACACTAAAATTTAGCGTGAAACGTTTAGCGTGATTCACATAAAATTATAATGTGATTCACGCTAAAATTTTATGTGAATCACGCTAAAATTTTATGTTAAAATTTTAGCGTGAATCATGTTAACATTTTATCGTGAATCACGCAATAATTTTAGTGTGATTCACGCTAAACGTTTCATGCTAAATTTTAGCGTGAAATATGTACAAATTGTAGCGTGAAACACGGTTAGCGTGATTCACGCTAACATTTTAGCTAACCATGTTTCCCGCTATAATTTTAGCGTGAATCACGCTAACCGTGTTTTACGCTACAATTTGTACATATTTCACGCTAAAATTTAGCGTGAAACGTCTAGCGTGATTCACCTAAAATTATAGCGTGATTCACGCTAAAATTATAGTGTAATGCACGCTAAAATTTTAGCGTGAATCACGCTAACCGTGTTTTACGCTTCAATTTGTACATGTTTCACGCTAAAATTTAGCGTGAAACAGTTAGTATGATTCACGTAAAATTATAGCATAATGCACGCTAAAATTTTAGCGTGAATCACGTTAAAATTTTAGCGTGAATCACGCTAAAAGCTAACGTGAATCACACTAACATTTTAATGTGAATCACGCTGAAATTTGGCTTGAAATGAAAGTTTCTGAAATTTGGCGTGAAACACTCTGAAAATTTACGTGAAATCTTATGAATTCTGACATTTTATTATTATTATTTTTTTCCAGAAAAATGGCTATACACAGGCTGATAATTAACTATAACGAGCAGTGGGATGGGTTGAAGTATATTGGTGAGGAGCCGTTCATTCAGGTGGTTAAAGATGATTTGACATATGCTCAGCTATTAGATTTAACATATGATTTGATTGGGGTTGATAGAAGTATGCATGACGTACTTGTCAGTTCGGTCATCTCCAATGATATGAATGAAAGAAGAAAATACATCATCTGACATGACGAGGATGTTTATTTTTTGCTGATTTGTGACCGACCTGTTCATAAGATATATGTCGGTGTTGTTGAAAAGGTGGATAATCAGGTTAGATATTCTCCGCAAATACCTGCACCGATTCCAAGGGGGTCCACTGAAATTCCAGATGCACTACGTCCTCCTTCTTTTGCAACCAATTTTGCAGGTACTGGCACTAGTAATTTCACTTTTATTACAGATGTCTCATTATAGGAGGGTGACCACAGGATCCCACCATAATTTGCAGATGACTATGAACAGACAGATGATGTTACTCATTCAGATTCGTCCGATGATGATGGGATTCCTTTGCCTCCAACCTCGTGTTATACTCTAGAGCATTTGCCAGATGAGGATTTTCAAGAAATGGAACAAACAATAATCAACCTGTCGGTGGTGTTTTTGCTCCATATTACCCAGTAGTTGATGCGGTTCCATCTAGATGGGTCATTCCAAAGGCAGATCAGTATTGCATTGAACCTATCCGAAGTGAAACTTTTAATTCGTTACATGGGCCTTTGTCTAATGGGAAGATTTTTCAAACTAAGGAACAATTGAAAGTTGCGCTGGGTAAATATGTTATGATCCAGAAGTTCAATCATAGGATAAGACGGTCGATGAAGAGGCGTTTTGAGGCAGGGTACAGGGACATTAACTGCAAGTTTGTCTTGCGGGTCATCCATAAAGAGAATTGCTCGGTGTGGCATGTCCGAAAATTCAATACGGTCCATTCATGTTCATTGGATGTTTACGAGTCACACTTTCGGTCTGTTAGTGCTGTTGTCATTGATGAGATATTTGCACATAAACTTAATACGAATGGTCGTGTCATTCGACCCGTTGACATCATTTCTGAGATGAGAAAGTAATATGGTGTACAGCTAATGTACAGTAAGGCATGGCAGTCAAAAGAAAATGCTGAGAAAATGCTTTATGGTAAACCTGAGGATTCATACAGTTTACTGACATCATATTTTCATATGTTAAAATTGACTAATCCAAGGACTGTCACAGCGATATAGACAAATGAAAACAGTCAGTTCCTTTACTCAATCCTTGCACTTAGGTTATGCATACATGAGTTTCAGTCAGTTATACGACCAATCATAACCATTGATGCCACTCATTTGAAGGGTGCATTTTTCGTGGTGATTTATGTGGCTACCAGTAAGGACGGGGATGAAATGTGCTTACCATTGGCCTTTGGTTTTGGGGATGGTGAATTAGAAGAAGGGTGGACTTGGTTTCTAAGACACCTACGAGATGCGCATGGTAATCCTGCTAACTTGGTAATAGTTTCTGATCGACACAAAAGCATTGTAAAGGCAATGAGGAGCGTATACCCGGGTGTACCTCATCTAGTATGTTATTATCATCTGAAGCAAAACCTAAAGAATCATTGTAGGGGACGTAAAGATATCATGGAATTTTATGCTAAGGCCGCTTACTCATACCAAGTTCATTCATGTAATGCAGGCTTGACTCAAATTCAAAATTCTCACCCATCCTCATTTAACATGTTGGTTGAGGTTAAGGTTGATAAGTGGGCACGTGCATATTGCCCAAGCCGGAGATACCAAATGATGACAACAAATATTGCAGAGGCATTGAATAATTGTATTAAGAGAGCACGAAGGTTGTCTATCACCGCAGCTGTGGAGTTCTTAAGGGATAGGCTTCAAAAGTGGTTCTATGATCGACAGGAGAGGGCGGCTAGAAATCCAACTCATCTTACAACTGCAGTTTCTAATTACTGCAAGGTTAGGTATGATGAGTCATTAGCATTCCAGGTGTGTCCTATTGACCTGACCAAATACTTAGTAAAAGGTGGTGAGCACGATGGTTTGGTTAACATCGATGAGAAGACGTACTCATGCCGGCATTGGGACCTAGATCAACTCCCTTGTACACATGCTATTGCAGTAACAAGGTATTTCCACACTATGTTCTTATTTTTACTTTTGTCAAATTGTAAACATTCTATTGTGTTTATACTCATTTAATTTCCTATTTATATTTTGCTTTTAATAGGTTATCGAAAATAAACTTCAATTCGTTTTGCCACGAGTTCTATAGCACATCATGGCTTAAAACAACATATGCCCCATCTATAAATCTGATTCCCAATCCATCATCATAGGACGTACCTGGTGATATTAGAAGTCAGGTAGTCCTACCACCAGAAGGTAGAAGGCAATCTGGAAAGCCTAGACAGTCCAGGATATCTTCAGTGGGTGATATCCAACGTAGAAAGAAATGCTCCAAACGTGGTAAAGCAGGACACAATCGCGTGGGTTATCCCAATCCACATCGTGCACCAACAGTTACAGACTCTTCTACACGCATCAGTCAGGATGTCTCAATTTCTAAGCAACGTAAATGTGGTGCATGCAAGCAATTGAGACATTATCGTGCGACATGTCCGTTTGTTGACCACTCTCATACCGAGGATGACACAAGCACTGAGACGCCCTGAAATTATGATGCTTAAGTTATTCATATATTATTGTGGACCTTATGTTATTAATATTCAATACGAATTTATATGGTTAACATAATTGATATTATGTTTTACCTTCTGTACTTGTTATGCTGTTGGTTTTATTTATTTTTGTTTTGGTTTGTGTTTAGATGTGAATCAATTAATTTTTTAGTTTGGAATATCTGAAAATTTAGCGTGAAATACGAACTGATTTTGCTGTGAAAAACGTTAATAATTGCCGTGAAAGATGATGATAATTGCCGTGTAACCCGTTGATATTTGCCGTGAAATATGCTGAAAGTTGCCGTGAAACACACTGATATTAGCTTGAAACATGTTGATATTAGCGTGAAATACGAACTTATTTTGCCGTGAAACAAGTTAATAATTGTTGTGAAATACGTTGATATTAGCGTGAAACATATTGATATTAGCATGAAACACGGACTGATTTTGCTGTGAAACACGTTAATAATTGCCGTGAAACACATCTCTAGCTATTATGTAATAAAGATGCCATGAAACATATGTCTACCTATTATGTAATAAAAATGTTGTGAAATAGATATTTGCCGTGAAATAAGCAAATGTAAAACCTAACAATAGTACATAGACCTGGTAAAATAGATACTCATAAACATTGTCCCAATTTTCCACCATATAAATACAATCTGAATAGTTATGTAATAAAAATAAACATCAATAAACTGGTTCATTATTTATAAAAATATCTCTAGCTATTCCCTCATGTATACGCTTTTCATCCTTCTCATCAAAGTCTCATTTGTGGTCTTTAAACCTCATTATATTCTTCATGAACTTCATAACAAATACCCCGCAACAAACCCTGATAATGACTTAAAAATTTATTTTAAATTTGTTAATAGTATACAAAAATAAACAAAAAACATCCATCACTTGACAAAATGGACATGCCCGGGTGGCTACTGGGGAAGTAATCGGTGATCGACCATGGACACATCAATACCATCAACCCATAGATCTATGTTCATGTGATCAAAGAAACCCCCACATCTCAGCATGGCTGGTAAAAACCTTGTGAGAAGTTCTACGTCTTTAATTTGCTGCTTCGGATCCTTACCCTGGCTAAACGAATCATATATGTATATCTTCTTTTGCCGTAGAACTATCTTGCACAGGACCCAGTGAAAGTTGCTAATGCAACACAGAATTAGAACCTGGTTGAAAAATATATACATTTTGTCAAAATGACCATGTAATAATATATACAGTTTAAATTGTTTATAAATAAATGATACTTACATTTTTAATATCCCACCGAGGAATGTCTACGTCATTCTCTCTACTCATGTACGCTGACCACAAATATGGGCATTCATACGTACTAGCATTATAATCCATATCTCGCCCGGTTGCTAAAAATTCACATTTCCAAGTAGCTGCTAACTCTCTCTGTAATTTACAATTAAAATGGAGTATTTATTGTGAAAGCTATAATGTGTGATGAAATTTATATAACACTAGAATAATACATACAAACAATATTTTCCCTTGCATAACGGTCTTCTTGTCCCAATTCTATGAACCATGATTCATCTTATTATGTGGTACACATACGTACGAATCAATATGCTGTAATGTTGATATTGAATTAATGTAAAAATAATTAATTATGATGCACTGTTTAATTTGAATTTATATGTACCATTCCTTCTATCTCCTTTGATGGATCCAAAATATGCTGTAAATAATGCTGGGTAAAGTGTTCGGTCCAACCGCACAAAACGATTTCATTGTTTGACCAAAAAACAATGTCAATTGGAAACAAATAAGAGAAAATGTAGATATAAATATAAAAAAACCATACCACATATACCCAAAACATATGTTAAAAACCATGGAAGTCCATTGTGATTCATGCTGACTTCATCATATCATCATCTCTTGTGAAACTCTCCTCCTCTAGCTTTAATTTAACCTTCTTAATGTGGGTACGCTGCATACCGAAGTACCTGTGGTGAACACCATCATTGCTGGCCGTGTAATGCGACACAATTTCATCAGGTAAGTGACTAAATCTGAGTCCTGTACAAAGTAAGAACTCCTCATTCCCAAACCTTATAGCTTCACCACCAATCTTAAACCACATCTCATCCTCCCTTGCCAAACACTTAGAGGCTTTTTCTTTCATCACCTACATAAATCCAAAACCAAGCTCTGTGTATGAAATAGCCTTACCTTTTTAGCTTAGATCACTTTAAGATGATAAGAAAAGAAATGAATTACATGGGTGAATTTCACAAGAAATATGCCAAGGTTAATGCTGCTATTGTTGTGTTTATTGAAAATAAAATGAAAAAAAAAGAAAAAAAAAGAATAAACGAAAGAAATCATGCAAAACATTGTGGCATAAGAAATATCAATAAAAGAGAATGGTCCATGTATTGAAAATGTTAAGTGATCTCTTAATGTGATCAAGCTCTTTGCATTTCTTTTTCCTTTTCTTTCTTAACCCATCACCCACTAGCCCCTATACAACCTTCATTAAGACCTGCTGATCTTTTGGGGAGTTTAGCTTTAATGTAGAGGTTTTCATGTTGATATCTTGTTTATAATATTTGATTCCTTCAATGAGATGTATTTGCGACAAAATAGCGTTTTTCAAATTGATTTTCACATGCAATGTATATTTGTATTTCTTTGAGCATAAATTCCTTCAGCATGTGTTTGATGAGTGTGTTACCTAGGTTCTGAGCGATTTTGGAGAGAATTATCCTGAAATGTTTAGAGTCAAGGCGAATTCTATCCCGGTTATTTAAACACAATTGTTTTCTTTTCAAGATTCTTAAAGTGTTGGCATGTGCGTGGCAAGTGGTGCAAAAATCTGAGAATGGATACTTTCAAATTTTACTTATTAGATTTGCTAATTTTTATCTTAATGGATTGTGTTTCATTTGGCAAATTAATTGTTCTTTAATATTCATATATACGTTTGTGGGTATCATTGCTAGTAAACCCTCACGGGACTATAACTCGTCTACTAGAGACACCTAGGGGTTTAAAGGCTTGTGGCACATACTAAGTGCCATCGTGTTGCCTACGAAAGTGATTTAAGCTAGTTGTTTGTTTTTTTATTACTTTCTTGTTTTAGTTTTCTCATTGTTTTTGTTTGCATTTTTGTTTTGTTCCGATTTTGCTCGAGGACGAGCAAAAGTTATGTTTGGGGGTATTTGTTAGCTCTATTTCTTGATAAAAAAAATGGGTCTCCATTTATACCTATCTTTACCTACTTTTGTTCTATTTCCGAGTAATTTTCGGTTGTTTTTAATATATTTCTTGAGTGTGCAGGTTTAGGGACCCAAGTGATTATTGTAAAGAATACTGGGGTTAACATGTAATTTGTGTATCTTCAATAAAGGTCTAAGTGAGTGATTCTCAAACTTATAGGGAAAAAATGCTATATTTGGGACTAGTTTAAGGAAACAGTGCGTTTTGCACCAAGAGAGCTGTTGAATGTTGCGTCTAAGTTGAAACGACGCCGTTTTGGCAAAGGCTTTTGGTGCCAAACGGCACCATTTAATTCATGTTAAAGCAAAATATAAAATATAGGCAGTGACATGCGCACGACCCGCATGCATGTCGCGGCCCTTCTTTTATTTTTGACGCCCTAATAGTGCTTTAAAGGGGAAAGAACACAGCAAAAAAGGGAGGCTTGGACGGAGGATTTTGAGAGACCTGGACAGAGGTTTTTGGCTGGACTAGGAGCTACGGGTAAGGAAGAAGAAGGAGGCAGCAGCAGCTGCTAGAAGAAAAACCAGAAAAGAAGAAAAATCAATAGCTGCTAGCTGCAGGAAAGGAGAGAAAAAAGGAGCTGTGGGACTGTGTGCCGCGGCCGAAGAAGAAGAAAACAAGGAGCAGCAGTCGTGGGAAGAAGGATAAGACAGCAGCCCTTGGTAAAGACCTAACAGACCAAGAAGAGACCAGAGGCAGAAAATCGAAAGGGAATCTTGGAGAGAAAGGGGGAGACTTTAAAAGAGTTTTTCTTTCTTTTTCGTTTATGTGTTTTCTTTTTATTTTTATGTTGATGACTCTCGTTTTGATTTTAATAATTAGTTTCAATTCTTTGATGATAAACTAAATATATATGCTAGGATAATGATGGATCTTTTTATGAAATTTTAAATGAATTTATAAATTGTTTTGATTATTGATTATTATTTGGTTGATTGTGTATTTTGTTCCTAATGCTTCTAAGTGTAATGGCCTGCATTTAGTTGATTTTGTTGTTGTGAGTTAAGTACCGAGAGGTGACATTCACAACATGTTCATTAAAATACTCACCACAATTTTAGAGTTAAATAGAGATATATTAACTTATTTTGTGTGATCATTGACAGTGTTATTGTGATTAACGCATTCTCGTACATTTGGATATTCATCGAGAGATAAGATATTAGTGTATGTGGGATAGGTTTGATTTATCTCGAGAGAGAACTTTGAATAATTTAGTTAACACGATCATCAACCAATAATAACTCATTTTCTTTACATTTGTATTTCCATTCATTAGGACATAATTAGTAAAGTCAGAAATCCTAGCTAGCTCTCCCTTCGATCCAACTCTTATTTTATTTTGTTTTATTTCTTGTTTTATTTAGTTTTAATTAGTTATTTTCACAATCTCTTCAATTTATTTAAATAGATATAGACTTAATTGATTTTAATACTCAATACATAAATATCCCTGTGGAGATGATAATTTACTCACACTTTATTACTTGTACCGACCCCGTATACTTGCGGGTACAAAAAGGCGTAACATTAGTACAAATAATTTGTTTTTCATTAGTTTTGTATTCATCATTATTATTAATAAATTTGAGAGACTTTCTCTATTTTCGGCTTTTCTAAGATTTAAGAAGTTTGGGCTAGTTCTAAGGCTAATAACCTTAGTTCTAAATTTAATCGGATTTTCTTGGGATTGTATACTCGATGATTGTTTGGGTTAGGGCTACGGCTAAATAACTCGCATTCTAGAGAGTTAGTGATCTCTAAATAAAGTGATCTAACTCAAATCTATCGTTTGTGTGAGTTGTTTATGGTGCAAGTAAAGGTTTGTTGTTGGATCTATACCTAGGTCCTCAATAATTTAGTACTTTTATTGAGAGGGTTTTAGGATTCTTCAAGGAGGTTTCAGTTCAGCGGCTATATCAAAAAAAAAAAGTCAAAATTCAAATAGCCATGGCAGACAAAGATGAATCGAGGAGTGGGTCGCAGCCTAACAAGCAATGGTTTGAAGCCATATAAGAGAATCAAGATCAGCTTTTTATGTCACTAGCAGAGTTGACCACATCCTTAGCACATATGGCTAGGACCAATCAAGAGTCATTCGAGAAGATTGAACGTCGGCTAGCTGAAAGTTAGGAGAAAGAACCGATAGACAGACGAACTCATGGGAAAGAACGGATATCACAAGGCTCAAGGCATGGGGTCGGATTTTTTGAGGTAGACGAGCTTAATCCAACAGGAAATCGTGGAGTTAGGCTAGGAGGGCGCATAGCACGGGAGCCATTAGTGGTCGAACGATGGTTGCGTGACAAGGATTAGGAAGAAGAGAGGGGCAAGGGTACTGAAGAGGAAGACCGGAGATTTGACCGGAGACCGCGTGATCGTATGCCTGTTTATGAGCAACAAAGGGCATCATGGGAGCGCGATGCCGCGTTTGATGGTGAAAGACAGCGGGAAAGATACAATAGCCGGGGACCCAAAAAATCGAAGGTGGACTTTTCGCATTTTAATGGTGGCGAGCCACATGAGTAGCTAGATAAGGTGGAGCATTACTTTCGGGTCTATAACGTGACTGGAGAGGATCGAGTTTCCGCGACTTACATCTACCTTGATGGTAAGGCTAATAGTTAGTAAAGGTGGATCAAAACACAATATGAGCAGGATGGTAGGTGAATGGGATGGACGACTTTCAAATGGGAGTTCATGGCTCAATAGGATCGATCTCTGGTGGTCAATCATCATGGTCGTTAGGCTAAACTGAAACAAGAAGGAAGGGTGCAGACTTATATTGAAGAGTTTTGTCAATTACAAACTGTGGTTAGAGGGTGTCCCAAAGAAACGTTGGTAGGTACATTCATAGAAGGATTAAAACCTTGGTTGGCAAGAGTGGTCAAATTAAAGCAGCCCAACAAGTTAGTTGAAGCAATGAAGATCGCCGAGGTACTGGGTGATAGCTATTATGAGAATCGAAAACCATTTAAAGAAGGTAAGGGCAGCAGATTCTCTAAACTGGGATACTAGAAAATACTCGATAAAGATAAGGAAGTTGCTGGGGGCAAGTTTAAGAATAAAGGCGGAGATGTGAGGAAGCTGTCACGAAAAGAGGTTCAGGAAAGAATAAAAAAGTATGCTTTAAATGTGGCGATAAATAGGGCTGAGATCACAAATATAAGACTGGGAAGATTTATTTCGTACTATATTCGAGTGATTATGATGATGATGGCGACGAAAAGGAAAGTGAGTCTAACGATGACACGGAATTGAGAGTGGTTGAAAGGGGCACTGAAGACGGGGACGCCGAAGTATCGCTTAATGCCATGTCAGGAGCTTTCACTCCATCTACCATGAGGCTTATGGCGTGGATTGGCAAATTTGAGGTATTGTTACTTTTAGACTCTGGTTCGTCTCATGATTTTATCAATGTTAATATCATCAGGAAGATTAGATTGTAAGGAGTTGCCATAGAGCCGTTTGATGTAATGGTGGCTAATGGAGACAAGCTAAAATGTGACGAGGTGGTACGATAGGTAAAAATGAACGTGCAAGGGGTCAGGATTGTGGCTGATTTACATGTATATTCTCTAGTCGGGGTGGACATAGTCCTGGGCAATGTGTGGTTGCAGAGTATTGGTACAATAACTACAGACTTCGAGACTAGGATGATGAAGTTTAAATTGGGTGGGAAGTTAAAAACGCAGACAACCTTATCCGCCAGAGATATTAAGTAGTGTGAGGCTCACTAGATGGAACGACTATGTAAAAAGGGACACCCAGTGCTTCGCAATTATTAGGGCGGTCGAAAAATCTGCTGAAGAGAGTAAGAAGAAAGGTGAGAAGAACCTGCACGACGCATTACAGCGGTTGCGCGAGAGGGTAAGGATGGTAGTAGTAAAACATAGTTAAGTTCTAGAAGTGCCTACTAGTCTACCACCATATCGTCATCAATTTGAAAGATGAAACCAAACCAATCAATATGCCTCCTTACAGGTATGCTCACTTTCATACGGGAGAGATCGAGAGACAAGTCGATGAAATTTTTCAGAATGGGTTGATCAGACCAAATTCAAAGTCTTTTTTTATCACCGGTGTTGTTAGTGAGGAAGAAAGACCGAACATGGAGATTTTGCACTGACTACCGAACATTAAATTATGCAATGGTTAAAGACAGGTTTCCTATTCCGGCAGTGGATCAGATGTTGGATGAGTTACATGGAGCTTGTGTTTTCACTAAACTGGATTTGCGAGCTGGTTATCACCAAATTCGAATGCAAGAGTTATGATGTGCACAAAACGACTTTTAGAACGCATTCAGAGTTATATGAGTATCTGGTGATGCCTTTTGGGTTATGTAACGCCTTGTCCACATTTCAAGCAGCATGAATGATATCTTCAGACTGTATTTGAGAAAGTGTGTCTTAGTGTTCTTTAACGACATCCTCATATATTTGAAATCGATGGATGAGCACTTGGATCAATTGGATTTGGTATTGGGCATTCTGGAGCAGCATCAATTTTTTATTAAAATGTCCAAATGTAATTTCGTGCAAGAAGAGCTGAAGTATCTTGGGCATATCATATTGGGGCTGGGTGTTAAGGTGGATTCTAGGAAGATCAAGGCAATAGTGGATTGGCCACTATCGAATGATGTGTCAACGCTGTCACCCAGCCTTGGGAGGGCCGTGTGCGCTGTGCACAACTCAGGTAGGGTCGCGCGCTTGTCGCCCAACCCCTTAAGGGTAGGGCGCTACCGCAACGCAGCAAACGCGTAGCATGCTTGACGCTTTGGTACGCGCGGGCTACCTTGGGTTGTTCCGTTGCTTCTTTTTCTACTTCGAATTCTTCAATTCTTCGATTCTTCGAAACTTGAATATGTTATAGCAGTTTTTGTACAAAATAAATAAAAAAAATTTAGCAACTATCAAGAAGGAAATTATGGTGATAATAGACCACCCTCCTTGTTATAACTTCCAAACAAAAAAATACATTGAAATTCTATGACCAAAATCGAGCAGCAACAAATCATAATATAAAACATATATATATATATATATCCATACATTCCAATGTAAATATGTGCCATCTCTTTCTAAAATATATATATTTTCAACAATAAAAAAAATAGATTCACGTATATACATTAATTAATCAAGGGTACAACCTGACTCTGATACCAATTGTAGGAAAAATACGCGGCAAAAGGGAAAAAAGTGGATTGGTATATTTTAAAATTTTTTCCTTAAAAAAAGAGCGAACCTTAACCCTTGATTAATTAATATACATGTAAAAGGTATTGTACCTTTTAAAACGTGACGATTGATGTTACGTCGAGATGGAACCGTAAGATCATCCAATCCGGTCACAAACGTGAATCACCTTAGAATGTGGGCTCCCTTTCTTTGAATTATATACCTGAGGATAGAAAACAAAAAACTTTTCTTTTTCGTTAGTCACAATAACCCTCCTGAGAAAACGAAGAACGTTTGATCACTTGTGAATTCACAATCTTTCGATTGAAACTTGTTTGAACCCAATTCAATGTTGTGTACAAAGCCTTTTGATATAAAAGCTAGTAGTGTACTATCGAAACTAAACGCTCTTGCTCTCTTTTCTCTTGGCCGAATTCTCACACACTTTTCTGTGAGTTGGGCGAATTTTATCTAGCCAAATAAAGCTCAAAATTCTCCCAAAATCAATAGCCTTGGCTGAATTCTCTTAATGAGAATTTATAGGTGGCCGAATTCTCCCTTAGGGAGGATTTGTGTTTCACCAAAATTTCTATCAACCTTAGAATTCAAACCTATCTCAACTCATAAGTGTATTATCCAATAACAAGTTATTAGATATCAATTAAATTGTGACTATATCAAAGACTTCCTAATTTGACCAATAGTCAATTTAGAGTTTTGATAGTTATCAAAGACTTCCTAACTTCCTAAATAAAATATTTTATTTATCACTTATCAAATAAAATTTTAATACTTATCATACTACCAACAATAGTATGACACTAAGAGACCAACTCCTAGTAGAAAAGTATTTTGACTTTTAATTAAATAATTAATTAATCAAATTAATTAATTTTCATTTGATTAAATAATAAAATAAAAACAACAAATTGGGCTAATTGCCTTAGCCTTGCCGCCCAAGCGGGCAATAAGCTAGGGCAATAAGTTGTTTTTCTATTTTATTAAATACATTGGACTTCAATAAAAAAAAGTTCACATATGAATTGGACTCATTCTTACTAAAAAAGAAATAAGTCCACATGCCTAAATTAATATATTAATATAATTTAATAGTCCATTTAATTAAAAATGTGCAAATTATATTATTAATATATTATTAGAATGCTAATCGCGCCCCATTAGAGCCGCCCAAGGATTCCCACATCCTTGGCCGCCCATCCAGGCATGTGATGAGTTACCGCGTGTCTTGATTACATACAGGACCACACCTCTCCAACCTTTTGGATTAAAAAATTCAAAAACAATTCTAGATGGACCTAGAATTTGGTCTGGTAAAATATAACAAGTGATTCATGCAAGTTCGTGTGGATTAGGGATCTTGGCAGACTATCTAAATTTAATCTTCAATAGACACAACGTAATCACAATAAACAAATGATTCACTTAAGTCCGATCTATTAGTTTTAGTTCATTTCACTAAATAACTAAAATTGAACTCTTAAATAAAGATAGAATAAGTTAGTGTACCCATTCGTACCCTAGACAACCTTATTGGAGATAGTGTATCATCGTGAAAAATACCAGTAATCGCCAAGAGCTCATAAACCGCCTATAGCTATCCTAGTTACCATATTTACTCATATGACCACATTTTGAACTTGGATATTTTGACTTGTCCACAAGCCATGTTTCAATAGACACTATTGAAAACTTAACGTTAAGATTTAATATTCAATACCTCAAAATATCTATATGATAGTATTCTACATACATTTAATAAATGCAGCCACGATGTCCATATCTATAAATGAAGTCCTCCATCGATTAACAAATGAATACCATCAAACCATCGAGGATAAACTATGTGATATAATCGTACTCGTTGACAGCTCAAATGATAACACTTGCAACCATGATTTCATCATTTATCTCAAGATTAAGATAGACTCTCCGATTGTCCTCAAGTGATAACTTTTATCCACTGACGGTTGTGGATAAAGTATTTCACTGTGATTATATTCAATACACCTAATGCACTAGATTCTTTTGCTTAAAGACACTACACTTCGATAATTTTAGACTCATCATATCACATTTAATCCCACTCAAATACTAGTACAAGGAATCTACAACTTGAACAAGGTAAAGGCGCCCAACCTTTATCTAAAGTTGTGAATGTCAACAGCAACAAGAGACTGGATAATTACCAAGAAGAAATTAAAAAAAAAAAAAAAGATATGGATTTTTCTTCAACATCAATAGATCTTGGGTTCATGTAACATAATTTTTTTTTTCTACTTTCTGTTATTGGTGGAGATACAAAGCAAGAAAAAAAATGAAATTGAAAAAAAATAATTTTTTTAATTAATCACAATAAGTTTTTTAAAAACAAATTTTCAATATGTTCTGTACCGTCCATCAAGATTGATGGGCGGTGGTGATCCATCTTAAAATTTTTATTATTTTTTAATTTCTTTTTAAAAATTAATATAAACTGACCATATTACCCTTCTAATTATTAATACTATTTTTAAAAATTTTGAGGGTAAAATTGTAACTTTAACTCGTTTAAATAGAGGCAAGGGCAAAACCGTCTTTTTAACATTTTCAGTTAGTTTGACTGTTAAAAAAATTAGCAGAGGGACCAAACTGATATATTTACGAAAATTTAGGGCTCAATGATACCAATAAATGAAACTGTGTTAAAACTTTGATGATTCCCTAAACGTTGGGAACTAAATTGATAGTTGCTCGAAATAATATTTTAAAGACCCATTTTTTCTTCTCTCTCTCTCTTCTCTTTTCTTTTTCTCTAGGGCGAATTACAATGGAGTACCCTGATATTTGGCCATATTACAATGAAATCGTGAGTTTAGCCTTAAATACACATTAGTACCCTCCTTTAGTTGACTTGGTCAAAAATACACAGAAATTCATACACCGACTTCTTCTGTTTTTCCTTATGTCGTTTGTGTCTTCCATGTGATAGAGTTTCTGATTAAGTTTAGTTTGCCGTCAACAGAAGTTGTTATATCCTGGGAGACGAACATATCCGGCATGGCATGAATCTGTTTTAAAGAGATCGTGTGGTACACGAGCCTCGACTTCATATTAATTTTTTGGTTTTTCTGTTTATTCAACTATTTTAATATTTTTATATTCGATTTTCATACCTATCTACTAACAACTTCCTCTCCTTCGCTCATTGTCGTAATCAAGTTGTGTTGGAGACGAGACACATTCGTCTCTAATTCCACGGCCCGGACAGCGATGGAATCAAAAAGCCCCATTCCCTCCTCTGATCCTTCCACTTCGATTGTAAGTGTTTTAATTCTCTCATTCATTTCCTTATTCTCTCTCTAGAGATACCAGTTTTCGACATGCATTACCAACTTTGCAGTCTTGATTGAGATCGTAGAAGCTCTTCGCCACCTGCTTCTCATCCTCTGTCGATGGAAACATTAACAACTGTATGGATCCAGGGTAAATTGATCTTGGTAGATTATTGAAACATGAATCTCTTGTGGGCAGTGGATGCATCTTCAAGATCCATCCATGGATAAGATAGAGAAGGGGTAGAGAGTAAATGGACTATGGAGATCCAATTTGAATGGAATAAGATGGAGGCTAGAGATCCAATCTGAATTTCACCCCAATCTGTCTTTTTTTTTTCCTTTTTTTTATAAAAAATATCTCAATTTTTTATAAATTTATTTTTTAGTTTAATTTGTTATTTTTAAATTTGAGGGTATTTTTGTTTTTTTTTTGTTTTTTTTAGATATATTCTACTTTTTAATGGTCAAACTTAACGTAATTTAATGTGAATTTCTATAAACTTTAATTGCGAGTGTAATTCAACAAACTTCATTATCATTTAATGTCTTTTTTTTTTCTCTTTTTCCAAGCTTATAGTATACTCTTTCTGCTTCTTTCTTGTGGGAAAATCTTACTTGAGTCTATCTCACTGTATTAATGGTGAGACCTTATAATAATATTGTATCATATTTGTATGAGCGAATTGCAATAGAGTACCATGATGTTTGGTCATATTATTATAAAATCATGAGTTTAACTTTAATTACATATTAGTACCCTTGACTAATTGGTTGACCGTTAAAGTTGACAGTCAACCAATAGTCAAAGGGTAATATAGTCATTTTAGTCTTAATGTTTTAAAAATAAAATAAAATTTTTAAAAAAAAGTATAAAAAATTAAATGAATCTTGATGGATAGTGGAGATTATATTAATAAAAAAAAGTTTAAAAAAATGAGAAAAATAAAAGAAAATTTTGTTCCTAGTGGGATGAAAAACATTAATGGAGCATATTTGTCTCCAAATTATTATTTTCTTTGGGTTATAGGTGTTCTTGATTAGGTTGAGCTTGATAGACGGTAGAGATCTCATCTGGAGATGAGATCTTTACTATCCATTTAAAAAATTTTAAAAATTTTTAAAATTTAATAATTAATATTATTTTTTTATTTTTTAATTATGGATATTTATGTCATTTCACACATAAGTCAAAATTAAACTGTTAGTTTTAACTGAGTCAACTAATGGTAGGATACTAACGTGTAATTAAGGTAAAACTTATAATTTCATTACAATATGACTAAATGTCAGGGTACTTCATTACAATTCGCCCTATTTGTATTAATTATATTAAGAAAGTAAAATTTATTATATTTCAATATAAATTGATATAAAATGACAAAACCTAATTAGATGGTTTCACCATCAATGAGTTGTGTAGTTCTACACAAATTTTTCCCCTATTTTATTTATTTATTTATTTATTTTGGCTGAGTTAGGCATGGCCACGGTTCCTAGGAACTGCCAGTTCCGGTTCGGTTAACGGTTTTTTTTCTTTTTTAAAAAAAAAATTAAAAAAACCAACTTTTGGCCATTTGGCCAACGGCCATATGTGTGACAGTGGCAGTCTGACACTGCCACGCAGGTAGCCGTTGGTCGCTCCGGCCAACAGCTACCTCATTTATAAATTACAAAAATCCCCTTAAAAATTACATTTTGACCCCCTAAATATTTTAAAATATTATTTTTCTCCCCAACCCAAAAAACTATATAAATCCTCTCATCTTCATTTCACTTCACACCAATTCTCATTTCTCTCAATCTTTCTCTAATGTCTAATATCTCTCAAGAATTCTTACTCTCTCTCTCAACAATTCTCTCAATCTTTCTCTCTCTAAAATCTCTATTTTTTCAATACTTCAATTATTTCCATTATTTGTTTAAATTATATACTTTATTTTTATAAAATTATAATAGCACCATCATCAAGACCGTCTTTTTTCTTAAGTCGAAGGTCTGTTTCGAGAAGGCCCGTTTCCAGAAACAATGAGCAGGTACTAGATTTGGATGTTCAAGAAGTGCAGAGTCGTCGCCATGCCCCAGAATTATATTTCAACGATGAAAATTTTGCTCAATACGTACAACAGAGAGAATATGAAAAGGTAATATTTGGTAATGAAACTCCTCCTGATTTTACTTATCAGTATTCTCAACCCCCTACTCCCTCTCGTCAAATCCCCCCAAGTGAAACCGTACAAATGTCGTCGCCAGATTTGGCAAAGTACAAATTTGAACTTTTAAAAGTTCATATGAAGAGGGTGGAGAAGGAACCGAGGGTAATTATGGTGACTTGTAACTATTGTTCCAAGGAATTTAAGTGGAACAAATCCGGAGGATATGAGATGTACTGGAAACACATCAACGGCAGGCATCCAATCGAAGCTGAACGTGAGCGTGGTCGCGAACAACAATAAATTTCCAAATACACATCTCCTAACCATCCATTATTTTAATATAGTAATGAAATAATAGAGAAGAATTAGTAAGAATGGTAGCAACCGAGCATCTTCCTTTTAGTTTTGGTGAAAAAATTGGATTTTTAAAATATTGTTATAAGGCCTTAAACCCGCTGCATGTAGGGTACCTAGGACCACGTTGAAACGTACTATATGTGAAATATATAAAAAAGAAAAAAATTATTAGTTAAATATTTTCAAAATTATATGGGTCGTGTGTCTATTTGTACCGATATCTGGAGTGATCATTGTCAAAAACATTCATATTTAGGACTCACTTGCCATTACGTTGATCAAGCATGGGAGTTGCAAAAAAGAATTCTTGCATTTAGAGTTTTTGACAACACCCATACTGCTGATAATATTTATAAATTGATGAAAATTATTTTTGAAGAGTATTGTATTGAAAATAAAATTTTTATAATTGGTTTTGATAATGCGGCAAACAATATTGTCGCTATTCCACAATTACTTCAATTGTGTAACCCCTATTTTGGCGGCTGATTTTTTCATCAAAGATGTATTTACCATGTTTTAAATATATTTGTACAAAATGGTTTGCAAACACTACAAGAATTTATTACACCAATTAGGGATGTTCTATATTATTTGTAGAAACATCCTAACACCATGAAACAATGGGCTCGGTATTGCAAATCTTATGGAAAACATCAAATTAGGTTTTTCCGTGATGTTCTAACTCGTTAGAACTCCATATATAAACTGCTTTGTGAAAGTTATGAATATAGAGAATTATTAGTTAGATTTATGCAATATAATGTTAGTAGCGTTAATTTGTATGCTCATCATTAGGATGTTTGTACTAAAATTTACATACTATTAAAAGTTTTTCATGATGCAACACGCACTTTATCTGGTATATATTATCCAACATCACATTTATTTTTAATTAAAGCCATTAATATTATAAGTGCACTTAATTAGTGTGCACAACTACCGGATTTAACTACATGTGTCAGTGGTTTCGGAACCGTGGCCAATCCTAGTGGCATATGATCAAAATGGTATGTGGTCCAATATTGGTATACATACATATATATATATATATATATATATAATTTTTTTATGTTGGACCACATGTATATGTTTTTTAAAAATTTTAGAAAAAAAAATTAGAATCAGAACTGAATCGGAACCGACAGTTCTAATTCTAAAAATTAAAGAATCGCGACCACTAGTCCTAGCTTTGATTCCCAATTTCAAATTAGAATAGAACCGGGATAGCCGGTTTAGGTTCAGAACTGTGTGAACTGGTGCGATCCATAGGTTGAGTTCTTTTCATGCCCTCCCTTTTGTATCATCACCTCATTTAATGCATTGCCTTCTCTTAATGATTCATATTTTTTAAATAAAAATTCTTATTTTCATTTTTCGTTTTCAGTTTTTTAATAATTAGTTGGTGGGTACCATTTAAAAAATTTGTGATGCGTTGAGGCACTTGAGTGTGCTAATCGATGAATCCATTAAGGTGAAATCTTCAACGTAGGGGCGCACTAATAAATAGTAAATTCAAGGGGTAATTGCAATAACACCTGTGTATATAAACATAATTAAATAAAAATTTGAGAATAATTGATAATAACAATAATTCTCCTTTAATCGGTTGACTAATCGTTGATCATAGTTAGTCACTAATAATTAAAGGGGTAAAATCATTTTTTTAGAAAAAAAATTTTAAAAATGGACCAGATGAGATCTGGTCCATTAGATGAGATAAAAATATCTTCATCCAATTGACCAGATCATCTCGTTCATTACCAAAAAAAAAAAAATCAATTTTGTTTTTTAAATTTTTTTGTTCATCACCATCTATTCTTCTTCTTCTAATTTTTTCATTTTCTTTCTTCATTATTTTTTTTCCTTTTTCTCCGTCTTCTTCTTCTTTTTCTTCTTTTTATTCTTCTTCTTCCAAATTTTTTTTTTCGAATTCTTCTTCTTCTTTTATTTGTTTTTGTTCTTCCTCTTCTTTTTTTTTTTCCCAAATTTTCCTCTTCTTTATTCTTCTTCTTCTTTTCTTTTTTTTTCTAAATTTTTTTATTTTTGTTGTTTCTTTCTCTTCTTTTTCATCTTCTTCTTTACTTTCTTTTTTTCAGATTTCATTATTTTTCTTCTTCTTTTCTTTTTTTTTCAAATTTTTTTATTTTTGTTCTTCCTCTTCTTTCTTCTTCTTCTTCTTCTAAATATTTTTTAAAATTTTCTAAAAGACGATTTTATCCCTTTGACTGTTAATGACTAACTGTGGTCAACGGTTAGTCAACCGATCAAAAGGAAATTATTATTATTATCAATTATTCTCATATTTTTATATAATTATGTCTATATACACGGGTAGTTATTACAATTAACCCTAAATTCAATCATTAAAGATGTAATACAGATTAAGAAATGTACATATATTAACCATATATCACATATTTAGTGGTAGTGTACACTAATCAATATACTCGTTTTATTATATATACTTCAACGTCGAATATCCAACATGTGACTGTGTCGGTGTGAGAGTTAAAAAAATAAACATTAAAACAATAGTAGGGGAGAAATAGAGAAGAAAATTGGGTGGAAATCTTTAGTGTATCAAGTGCAGTTATATATCGCTGAATATATCATTTATCAGTACTACGATCCACTGAAATTTTTATCCCATTAAAGATCTAAAAAAGCGTGGGACTATGTCGGTATCAGAACTTCCAAAAAACGTTGAAAAATAGTGGGAGAGAAAGATAGAAGAAAACAGGAGAGGAAAGCTTTATGGACATAATTTTCAAGTACACCCCATTGTCACTGCCAAAAACGAAAAGCTTACTATTAAAACAGAACAAAAATTATATATAGAGAAAATAATTAATTTGAATTGAAGGGGTGATGAGAAAGAGATGGGGGAAAAAAATGTGGAATTGATTTAACACATGAAGATAAGGTGTAATAAATGTGGTGTCAGCCTTTCGTTTTAGTTTTGTAACTTTATATAGTCGGTTCATGATTTAGCATATGATAGAGGGAGGTGTATTCTTCGGTCATCACCCGTTTCTACATTCACCGATCATCTTCAACCCAACCAAAAAAAAAAATGACAGAAAGAAAAGAGAGCATAGTAATGTTTCCATTCATGGCACAAGGTCATATAATCCCTTTCCTAGCATTAGCACTTCAACTTGAAAAAACAAACAAATACACTATCACTTTTGTCAACACCCCGAATAACATCAACAAACTCAGATCATCTCTCCCTCCAAACTCCTCCATCAACCTCCTTGAAATCCCCTTCAACAGCTCAGATCACAACCTCCCACCTCACACTGAAAACACTGATTCTATTCCATACACTTCGGTTTTCACTCTGTTTCAAGCTAGTTTGTCTCTCAAACCCCATTTCAGGACACTTGTTTCTCATCTTGTTACTGAACAAAATGGCCAAAGGAAACCACTTTGTATCATCGCAGACATGTTCCTTGCGCATGGTGTGCTGAGATAGCACAAGAGTTTGGTGTGTTTCATGCTATATTTATAGGAGGTGGAGGCTTTGGTTTCGCTTGTCACTACTCTTTGTGGATGAACCTACCTCACCGGAACAACACGGATTCCGATGGATTTTTTCTCTTGCCGGATTTTCCAGAAGCTTCGAGAATTCATGTCACCCAGCTGTCAGATTATCTGAGAGTTGCTGATGGTACTGAATCTTTTTCAGTGTTACTCAAAAAACTGTTGTCTTCATGGTTTGATTGTGATGGACTTTTGTTTAACACAGTAGAGGAACTTGACAATACAGGACTAACTTATTTTAGGAGAAAATTTAGCCGACCTGTTTGGCCAATTGGTCCTGTTCTTTTGTCTAACAGTAGCCAAGCTCGAGAACAAACACAATTTGGAATCTCCCCAGAGATGTGCAAGAACTGGCTTGATACAAAACCTAGTAGTTCAGTTCTGTTTGTGTCATTTGGGTCACAGAACACCATAGCTCCATCACAAATGATGGAACTGGCACTTGCTTTGGAGGCTTCTGGCAAAGATTTTATCTGGGTTGTTAGGCCACCAGTAGGGTTTGACATCAATTCAGAGTTCAAAGCAGATGAGTACTTGCCTGAAGGATTTGAAGAGAGAATCAAAATTTCAAGACAAGGGCTGATAGTCCACAAGTGGGCACCTCAAGTGGACATTTTGTCCCATAAATCTGTATCTGCATTTCTGAGTCATTGTGGATGGAATTCTGTGCTTGAAGCTCTCAGTCATGGCGTGCCGATAATCGGGTGGCCAGTGGCAGCAGAGCAGTTTTACAATGTCAAGCTATTGGAGGAAGAGATTGGGGTTTGTGTTGAGGTTGCTAGAGGGACGAGTTGTCAAGTGAAACATGAAGAGATAGTAGCGAAAATTGAGTTGGTGATGGATGAGACAGAGAAAGGCAAGGAAATGAAAAGGAAAGCTTGTGAGGTCAAAGAGACAATTGTGAAGGCAATCAAAGATGAGGAAAACAACAAGGGGTCTTCTAGAAAAGCCATGGATGAATTCTTCAACGCTGCACTCACCATGAGGGAGAGTAGTACAATGGAGGCAATTAATTGTAAGAAGGTTTGATTCATGGGAAGAAGATTGTTAAAATAATTTGGTTGATCATCCAACAATTGATCATATCAACTGTGTTGTCTTTAATGTTCTGTAGGTTTGCTGGTACAGTCCTCCATTTGGTATTCAATATATGATGTGTGTTCATAGAGCAGGACCATGCATGCAGCCAGCATACTAATGGGAGGTGGGTGCCATGTGGGTGCCATGCAATTCATGTGTCGAGGTTAGATTAAGTCAATTAGTTTGATTAGTTACTTTATTTTCTGCAGTTAATGTCTTCATTTCTTCTTTATTTTATGTTTTTGTTGGCTGTTCCTTAAATTTAGTGGATACATTTAGTTAAGTTTCATCCCCTTATTTTAAGGACCAATTGTTGTTGCTTTATTTCATTATAAGGCTTATAAATAACCAAATATAGTTAAATAAAATTATCATTGGAATTATAAAAGAAAATCTCCTCTATTTCTCTCAATCTTTTTCTATTCTTCTTATTCCTAAATTAAACCATATCACAATAACAGTTACTTCTTGACTGAATTGAGAGTTCCAGCTTTCCAATCTACTTGATTTTGCTCCACTAATCTAATAAAATTTCTCCTAGGCTTTAAGAAAAAGACAAAATAACAAAATAAAAGGATAAAAATTATTTTGGTCCTTAATTTATTATAAAATATTATATTTTAATCACTGTTTTATTTTTTAACTCGTGTGATCCCTAACTTTTTAAAAATTTATCAATTTAGTCATTCTGTTAGTTAATAATTAGTCAAACTTAACAGTCATAAGGGTATTTTAGTTTTTATACATAAAAATAATAATTCATAATAAAAAATTATTAAATAAAAAAATTAATAAAATAAAAAAATAAAAAATGCTTGAATATGGAGGAGGCTGCTGCCTCCTCCATGAATGAAAAACTTGGGGAGGAGGTGCGGCCTCCCTCCCCAGCAGCCGACGAGGAGGCCGCCCCTCCTCCCTGAAGACTGCAGCCTCTTCCCTAAAGTTTGTTAGGAGGAGGCCACGTTTTCCCAACAAACTTCAGGGAAAAATTTTAGGGAGGAGACCGCCTCCTCCTTGATTTTTTGGAATTTTCAAAATTTTCAAATTGGTTTTTTAATTTTAATTTTTAAAAAAATATATTTTCTTTTATGTTAATATTATAAAATTTTGATATATAATATTTATTTTTTATATTTTTATATTTTTTTAAATTATTAAATTTTTATAAATTATTTATTTATTGTAAAAAATATAAAAATTTTTAAAGGTTTTTAATTTTAATATTAAGTTATTTTAAATTTTTTTTTAAATATTTAAGGACATATTTTATAAATTTTGTGTATTTATAATTTTAATTTAAAAAATAAATTTGTAATATGTATTAGATTTTTATTAAATTAAGTTTAGTTTATTTAAATTTAAAAAAAAGAGAAAAAATCAAATTTTTAATTCAATAAATTAAAACTAAGGATAAGATGATCAATATATACATTTTGTCCTGGTTGACTATTAAAAAATTAATCAAAATGATTAAATTGATTAATTTTAAAAAAATTAAAAAGTATAAAAATTAAAAATTAAAATAATAATTAAAATATAATATTTCATAATAAATTAGAAATAGAAATAATTTTTGTACAAAACAAAACAAAGCAAGTTACAAAAATTTCGAGAGTGTACTTGACTTCAAAAATGGGCTAGTAATTTAATTCTCGCTTGTCAAACCTTCTAGGCTCCTCAATTTCTCAATAAAAATTTACTTCACTGTTGTTACCTTCTTGACTTGTCGAAGACTCCAATCATGTCCTAACAACAATAAAGTTATGGTGACGAATTTATAATAATAATAATAAATATTAAAAGACATTTCATGAGGACTAATAAGTCACAAAAAGAAAAAACAAAGATAAGACTGTGCCTTCAGTTGTTTCTTCTTCCTCCAAATCCTCTCAAGAAAGAAAAAGAAAATGGTGGAGAAGAAGCAAAACATAGTGATGTTTCCCTTCATGGCTCAAGGCCATATCATACCATTTTTAGCATTGGCTCTCCATATTGAGCAAAGAAACAAGAATTATTCAATCACTTTTGTCAACACCCCTCTCAATATCAACAAACTCAGACAATCTCTCCCTCCAAATTCCTCCATTACTCTCCTCGAAATCGCTTTCGACAGCTCCGATCATGGCCTCCCTCCGAACTCTGAGAACTGCGACGCCCTTCCTTATAGCCTTGTCATTACACTTCTCAGAGCTTCAACTTCTCTCGGGCCTGCTTTCAAGGAGCTTGTGTCTGAGCTCATACGCAAGAGCCATGGAGAGAGGCCTCTCTGCATCATCGCAGATATCTTCCTCGGGTGGACAGCCAGTGTTGCTCGGGAGCTTGGAGTGTTCCATGCCATTTTCAGCGGATGTGGTGCTTATGGCTTGGCTTGTTATTACTCTCTCTGGAGTCACCTTTCTCAGAAGAAGAAGAAGGTTGACGACGATGATGATGAGTTTGTGTTGCCAGATTTTGAAGAAGCTTCCAAGTTGCATGCAACACAGTTGCCTTTGAGCATGTTAGAGGCTGATGGGTCTGATTCCTGGTCGGTTTTCCAGGGCCAGAATCTGCCAGAGTGGGTGAAATCTAATGCGGTTTTGTTCAACACAGTGCAAGTGTTTGATCAGCTTGGATTGATGTACTTCAAGAGGAAACTAGGCTGTCCCGTCTGGCCGGTCGGGCCGGTTTTGTTGTCGTTGGAGAGCAGATCAAAAGTAGGCAAAGAAGGAGGACTTTCTCCAGAGTTTTGCAAGGAATGGTTGGATTCAAAGCCTGTGAAGTCAGTCTTGTACATATCATTTGGGTCCATGAACACAATCAACAAGTCACAGATGATGCAACTGGCAATGGCATTGGAGGCTAGTGGGAGGAATTTCATTTGGGTTGTGAGGCCTCCAATTGGGTTTGATATTAACTCAGAATTCAGATTCCATGAATGGTTACCAATAGGTTTTGCAGAGAGAGTCACGGACTCAAAAAGAGGTCTATTGGTCCAAAAATGGGCACCCCAGTTGGAGATCTTGTCACACAAGTCAACATCCGCTTTCCTGAGTCACTGCGGATGGAATTCTGTGCTTGAAGCTCTCATCCATGGTGTGCCACTACTTGGGTGGGCCATGGCAGGTGAGCAGTTCTTCAATGTCAAGTTCTTGGAAGAGGAATTGGGGGTGTGTGTGGAGGTGGCAAGAGGGAAGACATGTGATGTGAGGCATGAAGATGTGGTGGAGAAGATTGAGTTGGTGATGGATGAGACTTCAGATCAGAAGAAAGGGAAAGAAATCAGAAGAAGAGTTTTTCAAGTCAAGGAGATGATAGAAAATGCCACGAAAGATGAGGAAAACTACAAGGGATCTTCAGTGAAAGCCATGGATGATTTCTTCAATGCTGCAATTTCAATGAAGGAGAAGAAGATGATGATGATGATCAAGAGAGAAGAAGAAGAAGAAGAAGAAAAGAAAACATCAAATTCCATTAATGGAATCTCATGAGGTTGGTGGTAGCTACCTAGCATGACTTAATTGTTTCTACTTTTTAAGCGTATGTGATGTCCAAATTAGAATGAATGGTCTAGGCTGCAATTGACCTTAGATTTGTAGAATTTGGAAAAGTTTTTTTTCCCTTTTGTTTCTATTAATTAAGGGTTTTGCTACGGTCCATTAAAAAACCGATAGACTTGTTAAGCTTAAGTTGTTGAATATTAAACACGTGATATTATATTAAAATATGTGATTAATATGTTTTAAATTAAAAATTAAATTAGTGTAATTTAGGGGGTGTATTTAATTTAAACTTTATTAGAGTTTAATAAAAAAAAATTGGATTCCATAAATTACATATAAATTTTATTATAATTCTCTATAAAATTTGTTAGATTCTTTTTCAGAGAGTTATATATAATTAAATAGATTTTTAATATTTTATTTAAAAATAATAATATTTTATTGTATATATGATAATTGATTGAAATCTATCAAATTATATATAATAAGATTGAATATAGATATTTTTATTTATATTTCTCATTTTAAAAGACATCAAATTCAATCACTTAAATAATTTATTTTGAAAATACAATCTTTAAAAATATAAATTTTTATTAACTCTTTATAAATCTGAATTAAATAAATACATTTTTAAAATATTTTAAATTTCAATTTAACTCATTTTAATTGTTTTAAACTCTTAATTAAATAGGCTCCCTTATAACGCAATTGTACCTACCATGGATGGTCCCATTTCTTTTCACTCTTTTTTTTTTTTTTTTTTTTTTTTAAGGTGGTCCTATTTCTTTTTATTACCTAACCATAACAAATGCCATTGACTATTTTTTCTTTGAACTCTTATTAGTCCACGATTATAAGGGGTTTTTTTTTTTTTTTTTAAATGACACCTATTGGGCCGAATTGTGAGAATTGACACCACATTATTATTATTGAACCACCGGCCGTTCCTTTGGCCAACAATAGCCACCACTTCGTTGACAACACCACTGGTCGAAGCCGAGGAGATCGACAAAGAAGATTTTGATAATTGTTTTGGCCGATTCGAATTCATGTGAAAGGTGGGTTTTGATTTTTTTTCCCATGAACTAATCAGTTCCCTTACGAACTGATCAGTTCATGAGAGAAGTGATCACGAACTGATAGCCTGCAGTTTTTCTGAGGTTGGGTTTTGAGATGAAAGTAGGATATACACGTCAAAGAAATCTATTGTTCTAGAGAGAGTAGAGTGATCTCAAAGAGTTTTAGTTCGTGAGAGAGCTATTAATTCGTGCTCATCCTCCCACAAACTAATCAGTTCTCCATTAGAACTGATTCAAATAACATCTCGGCAGTTTACATTTTTCATTCAGATGAAAAATAAGCATAATATGACGAAAAATAAATGTCCACTTGAAAAAAGCAACTAAAAACCTTTCCTCATTTTCCGATCAAATCGATTTCGTGAGTAAATGAGTGAGTGGGGGAGTGGGTTAGAGAGAAAATGAGTGAGTTATTTTCTTAGAGTGAGAATCAAAACTCGTTCATTAGAGGAAGAGATTTTGTAACTGTGTTAGAGAGAGAGAGACTTGTGTTAGAGAGAGAGTTTAGGGATAAAAGGAAGAAGAGAAAAATTTAAGGTTTAACTGAAAATATATGCTATTTTTATTTAAAATTATAATCAGATATTATAATGAGAAGGGTATAATTGGTGACATTTTAACCCATTTTTTACTTTTTATAACTACAATAATATTATATCTTCCTTTTATTTATATTTATATTTATTTTTTATTTTATTTTTTTTCTTCAATGGGAGAAGAATTATTCCGACCAATGTGAACCCCCTAGTCAATTTTGGACAAAGTAGTGGAGGAACAAAGATGTTGTCAACTTTTCTTACATGATAGCGACGGATGGATTATTTTTTAAGAAAGATGCTTCCGCGTACGGGGCGTGTACGTCTGGCTTATTTAAATTAGAGTAATATTAAATTATTTAAAAAAATTATTTAAATTAAAATTTAAATAATATGATATATGAGTTATTAACATAACATCATTTAATGATGGAGAAATTACGCTGAATCTACCTGGGGTTTGCAATTCTACAGCTAGAAACAACTTTACCAAAAATTGACAGCAAACCCCCCTCCAGTTATCTTTGACCGTTAAAAGTTGACAGTTGACCAACTTAAACAGTGAAAAGACAAAAATACCCCTAGAAAAAGACAAGGTCAGGGGTATTTTTATCTTTTTGGACTTTTTAATTTAATTTTATTAAATAAAAATTAAAAAAATTAAGAAAAAATCTCATCCCTCCACCTTTAAAATAACGGACGGTTAAGATTTATTTAAAAAATTAAAATAATAATAAAAAAAATTAATTAAAAATAAAAAATTAATTATAATTATGTAAATTCATTTTTCAGATTGAATCTCAATCGTCCATCAAGATTAGTGGACGGTGGATATCCAATCTGAAAAATGGATCTCCACCAAAAAAAAAAAAAATTTTGTTTTGGGTTCTTCGAAGAACCCAAGGGTTCGATTCGTTCGAACCCAGAAGGGTTCGAACCCTTCTGGGTTCGTTCGTTCGACGAACCCAGAAGGGTTCTTCGAAGAACCCATTTTCTGGGTTCTTCGAAGAACCCAGATGGGTTCTTCAAAATTTTTTTTTTTTTTTTTACTAATTCGAACCCTTTTGGGTTCTTCGAAGAACCCTTCTGGGTTCGATTCGTTCGAACCCTTGGGTTCTTCGAAGAACCCAAAAAAAAATTTTTTTTTTTTTTTTTTTGTGGAGATCCATTTTTCATATTGGATCTCCACCGTCCACTAATCTTGATGGACGATTGAGATTCAATCTGAAAAATGAATTTACATAATTATAATCAATTTTTTATTGTTAATTAATTTTATTATTATTATTATTTTAATTTTTTAAATAAATCTTAACCGTCCGTTATTTTAAAGATGGAGGGATGAGATTTTTTCTTAATTTTTTTAATTTTTATTTAATAAAATTAAATTTAAAAAGTCCAAAAAGACAAAAATACCCCTGACCTTGTCTTTTTCTAGGGGTATTTTCATCTTTTCACTGTTTAAGTTGGTCAACTGTCAACTTTTAACGGTCAAAGATAACTGGAGGGGGGTTTGCTGTCAATTTTTGGTAAAGTTGTTTCTAACTGTAGAATTGCAAATCTCAGGTAGGTTCAGCGTAATTTCTCCTTTAATGATTTATATTGTGATGACAACTCATATATCATATTATTTAATTATAAATTTAAATAATTTTTTTAGAAATATTAGCCACCAGACGAGTGTGATTGGCAATCGTTCCTTTACAGAGCGATATGTGTCCTCTATTTATTTTTTTTAAATTCTATATATAATTTTATTTTAATTCTTATATTTATATTTAACTTTTATAATTACTAAATTATTATAAATGCATCAATTTAGTTTACACAATAAAATTTTTAATAGTAAAATATAAAGGAAATCATAATGAATTATTATTAAAATTTAAAAATTAAATTAAGAAAAAAATTAATAATAATTAAAATTCAAAAATCAAATAAAATAATTCAAAGATTGAATAAATTTCACACAAAGTTAAGCTGAGATTTACTTTTTCATTTGTATATACAACTTTATGGTCAACTAACACAAGTTTCACTCACCATTGATGGAGACCAAATCGGATTTCCATAAAAACGAGATCGATAGAGACGAGGGCTCCATAATGGAGATCAGATCTGGTCAAAATATAAGTATGGAGATCAGACTTGGTCTCCATCAATGGAGATCAGGCCTCCAGATAGAGATGAAAGCTCCATAATGGAGATTAGATCTGGTCAAAACAGAAGTATGAAGATCAGACTCGATCTCCATCAATGGAGATTAGACCTCCAGATAGAGACGAGGCTCAATTGTCTCTATGGAGACGATTTCCATTGTTATAGATCAAGGTGGAGATCCCATCTCTTTTCAAAAAAAGAAAAAAGAAGAAGGTGGAGATCTCATCCTTTTAATCGTTAAAATTAACTGGAGTTGACTAATGACGAGGGAGGTTTGTGTCAATTGACCATAAAGTTTTATATACAAGTAAAAAGGCAAATCTCAGAAAGATTGTGTATGAAATTTGTTTAATTTTTAAATTATTTTATTTAATTTTTAAATTTTAATTATTTTTTTTTTTTTACTTTTAATTTTTAAAATTTGATAATAATTAATTGTAATTTCATTTACATTTCAACATTAAAATTTTATCTTATGGACTAAATTGATGCATTTATAATAATTTGGTGGTTATAAAAATTAAATATACATATAAGGATTAAAATAAAATTATACATAAATTTTGAAAAAATATTAATTGAGGACACATGTCGCTCGTAAAGGAGCGACTGCCCGCCAATTAGGCGACTGTGGCTAGCATTCCTCTAATTTTTTTAGGATAATCTAATATTAATTCATATACAAATGATGTGACATATAAATTGTAAACACCACATCATTTAATAATATACATGTCACGTCATTTGGATATGAATTTGGATAAATTTTTTGAATAATCCAACATTACTCATTAATTATATACGAAATTCATCCTTCATATGGTTGTATACCGGGTCCTTTTTTTAATTTACAGAAAAATTAATAAATATTATCACCCAATATAATTTAATAATAAAGTGCATTCAACCTCACAATGTTGTAAATTCGAATTACAGTAGACAGGTGATATATCAATATATATATATATATATATATAATTATATACGAAATTCATCCTTCATATGGTTGTATACCGGGTCCTTTTTTTTAATTTACAGAAAAATTAATAAATATTATCACCCAATATAATTTAATAATAAAGTGCATTCAACCTCACAATGTTGTAAATTCGAATTACAGTAGCCAGGTGATATATCAAAATATATATATATATATATATAATTATATACGAAATTCATCCTTCATATGGTTGTATACCGGGTCCTTTTTTTTAATTTACAGAAAAATTAATAAATATTATCACCCAATATAATTTAATAATAAAGTGCATTCAACCTCACAATGTCGTAAATTCGAATTACAGTAGACAGGTGATATATAAAAAATATATATATATATATATATATATATATATATATATATAAAAGGCTATATATGGTCGAAAATATCATCTTACTACTTATATTTAATTTCCTTTTCGGTAAATTTCTTCACATTTGTATTAAATAATTGCAAAAGCATCTTTAATAAAGGAGGTTTCTATTATAGTATTATTATTACATTTTTGAGGTACACTATAATTTTCAATCTTTGGAAAAAAAAAATTCATATTTAAATTAAAAACTTTGTTTCTTCATGTGAAGATTAAAGTTATCTCTCAATTTTATTTTATTTTTTGTTAAATCAAAATTTTCCACTTATTTAGAGTATTTAAAAATTAAAACCTATGAGTAATATCATTATTACGTCAGCATTTTTATTTCAATTGATATAATAACTTAAGTTATCATTATTACCACATCATCTAATCCTTCAAATTTCATATAAATATATTATCTACTTTTCTATGTATCAAATATAATTGATTTTTCTATATTGAATATACATATATCCATCTAATATAATTTTATTATTGTATTTACAATTTATACACGTGACACGATTTTTATCCGATGAAATGAAGAGAGGATGTTAATGGTTTTATTGTCATTGGCCAAGAGAGTAATACTTCTTATTTATATATATATATTCTTTCTATAAGGGCTTTTAGGTATATAAAGAAAATTTTTCACCATTGATTACTAATTTTTATATATTTTTTAATTATTATAATTAATTTAAACTAATTTCATTTTGTCTATTACTAATTTATGTTTACTTTTGGACGTTTTGGTGTTCACTTTTTTCTTTACTTTTTATGTTACTTTTGACCTTTTAAGTGGAGCATATTTCACGTTGAGTTAGGTTGTGCATGGAAAAGCATGAGACATGATAGGACCTTTTTACTATCTTTTTGCTTTATAATAATGGGAATCCTATAAATTTCACATTTATTAATTATTATAATACACTAAAGTCTATCAAATTCATAACTATAATGTTAATTGAAAAAGTTGATCAAAAGTTGTCAAATTCTAAAAGGGACCTCGTTGATTTGGACCTCTCAAATGAATCCAGTTTAGATAAAAATCATTTTTTCTTATTGTAAAGGAGGATTAAACGCTCAAGAACCGAAGCTCAAATAAAAATCGTAGAAAGCACGTCGAGCAGCAGAAGGCTTCACTCGTGTACAGGTGTAAAGTTTGTGTTAGTATAATCAAATATTAAATTGAGAATTTTGAATGTTTAATAATACTATTGTGTAATTTAATATAAGTTGAAATATCACAAACAATTGACATAATCACTCATTGATAGCTCTTAAGTAATTTTTTTTTTTTTTGAGCCCCATTTGGCTATAGCTCAATTAATTCGGAAAGAAGACACGACTCGATTTCGTAACCTTAAAATGTAAGTGTAAGAGGTATATTATTAGGTCAACCTCATCTTGTTCATAGTATAAGTAGTTAACGCATTTTCCTTTCACCTTTAGTGGTGATTTAGGGGTGGGCAAAATACCAAAAAACAAATCGAATCATTCCAACCGGTTTTAGACTAGTTCATACCTTTCGATGTGTTCGGTTTGATACAATTTTTGAAAAATCGATAAAAGTCTATTTGATTTTCGGTGCAAAAATCCCTAAGACCAACCCGAAAGCCAATATATGTATTATTAAAAAAAAATCCAATTTTATTTTCCTCAATTTCCCTCATCTAAAATCTGTCCCTTTCATTCATTTTTTTCCTCCCATATAACCTATACATTGGTGTAAATTATGCTTAATGTTTATACACAAACACGACCGATATAATTGTGCTTGCTGCACATTAACTTTATATTATTTAAAGATATAGAAAACTGTATTAGTTGTTTTTTTAAAATGATTACTTTTTTAAAAAAAAAAATCCCAAAATTTATGTTTTTTTTTTGTTATATTGAGTGAATGATTACTGTTTTTTACATATACTATGTGCTGTCGATGAAATCGAACCGAATCAAACCTATCCACACTAGAAAAACAAAAGCATCAGAATTCACAATTCATTTTAATCACTTTTTATAAGAGAAATTTTATTAAGCTCCCCAAAATGAAACCTAAAAATTAATAAGAGTAAAGCTATACATTCTAACTCAAATCCCAACTCTTCCATCTCAACACACACTCACATGAAAGCTGAGATGTTCTAAAATCCATGTAATTTTAAAATCTGTCAAAAGTCTTTTTAATTTTTATAAATTGTTCAAAAACCTTCCTAAAATGAGTCAAAAACCTCCTAAAGACGAAATTCATGAAACGAGATAAGTCTAATGAAGAAAAAAATTTAAAAACATTTTTTGAATAAAAAATGGCCTATCTCATTTCCATCTACCACATAGATGATTAGGCATTTGACATGAAAAATTATAATTTTATCAAAAAAAGAACATTGATGAGTCATACAGTTATTACTTATTAGAAACCTATCGTGCAATAAGCCAAACATCACGAAGATGAATCAACATTTTGCCAAAAATGACGCATAGAAACTACTATCAATGCCTCGATTCGACAGAAACATTTGATTCATCAGCTGTAAACACTGGAGGCAGGACTGAACCATCATTTCCAAGCAATAAAATTTGGTTAATCGATGTCATTACACTGGTACAGGTACCCTAAAACATGTCCATCATCAAGTAAAGAAAGCCGAATATAGTAGTACAAAATGTTATTAGTTCTACTCTGCAGACATCCTGTGGTTGATTACAATCAGCCGACCGATACAAAATCTTCCCCTACACTAGAATATACTATCGATATAACAGTGAAAGGCCCCTATTGACTGTATAAGGATATACCATCCTCCCATTAAACAAAAAAGATAGGGAAACAATACAATATCAGGACTCCGTTGAACTTCCACTATCGCTCCACCAATAGCTAACTGAAAAACTTATAGAAAGAGAGCGCACGTAGTGCCACCATTTTGGCGGGATGTAAAGCATTTCGCCTTCGTCTAATATACAGTCCAAAAAGTCTAGGTCAGGCACATTTGGAAACTTTGTCTCATCTATGCGGTCTAGATCAACCTTCAAACACGAATGTCTTTGATTAATATATGAACGAGAGTTTTTTAAACTGACAATTAAAACTCGTATGTATAAAAGTAATAACAAAATCTCAACTTTTTCGGATTGTGAAACAAAGTAATGCATGTCTCCTGGTATTGCTTTTAATAAAAACCACTGAGAACAATGTATACAATCACAAAACTTGTCGATGCTTACACACATGTGGCTATGTGAGTATCCATATTAAGAGTGGGAAAAAATGAGACTAAATGGCAATTCTTTCACAATAATACTGGACGAGTAACTTGAGGAACAAGAAACAAACATCTATAGTTCCATCATCTACAATAAGTCCTATATAAACAGAACAAGCATGAGAGTACATGTAAGTAGTACATGCAACAATAGCATGAATGTTATCGCCAAAAGAATAAGGATATTCAGGCAGATAGACAATCAAGTCACGAGAAGAGTTCGAGTTAGTACATACCTGGCTGGAATTGCTAAGCATGGTTTCAGTGTAAGGGTGGAGTTCCTCTGACAATGAAGCAGGGTAAAGCCTTATATATTTTTTACCAACAACCTGAAATAGAGAAATCAGAGGAATAGTTTTTGAGTCAAAAAAAGTCTTTATATTATAGTAAGAACACCCCACTGCCCATACATACACCTGTGTATATATGAACTGATTATGCAAGAGACCCCAGACAGAGACATGATGATCAAGTATGTCACAAAGATAGATCAATTATTTGTGACAGTAAGATACATTCGGGAAAATATAAACTAGCCAACAGTAAGAAACAAAACAAAAACCAATTTGAGGCTGTTGGGACAAGCGTAACGGGTAGACATAAAAAACAGTCAACTTTTTTCTTCCAATGTACGAGAAACACCAAAAGAAAGATCTAGCTCACTAGCACTAACTTTTCTTCCAATGAATTCGATTGAACATGTGAAATCCAAAGGCACTAGTCAGGGTGTCCGAAATGCGAAACTTTTGCCAAACACGTAGATGTAGGCAAGCTATCCTTGTAAAATGGTTTTTCACTGCCTTACAGGTAAGGCGTAACCTTCTTGCAGTGTCATTCGAGTGAGTGTCGATGAAATCAATTTTATAAAATTCAGATCATCAGCAGGTCATTTACTACAGAACAGCACTTCTTGTTCTATGCCATAGGAATTATGGCACAATCAAAACCAGTATCATGTTTTAGACACTAAAACCATATGGAAGCTCTGATCTAGAATTGAACGACTTAAATGATATTGTATGTAATTTTGAAAGAAAACATAAACCCTAAGCATAGGAATAACACCAAAAGTATAAAGGATAGGGATCATAAGGGCAAAGATATCAACAGAAGACCAGAGAAAAAAGTATTCAACTACAAGGTTGACAAAGAAAATATAACTCCTGAAGGCAGCTTTGGGCAGTGAGTACGCATAACACAGTCTACTATACCTGAGCAAATATATTATGATGTGGATCATGATGCAAGGGTGTCACTGTTCCTGCTGGACCAAACCAAGCATTAAGAGATCTCAGCTCTCCTCCTCCAGCAAAACAATAATCAGGAATACAAACGTCATTTCGTAGTTCATTAATCTGCCATATAAATATGTAATCAGTAACTTAAAAACATTTTCATATGCAGTCCACAAGCTATGTGCTACTTCCACAGTATAATATCCATTATGAGGGATATACCTGATCAAATAATGGATGCTGAGCAAGATATGTCGGGACAGAAGAAGAACTGCCTTTGGATTGAATCCTCTCAAGAAACTGGGAAAATGTGATAAGCTCTTGCTTCCATTCTTGGCATAAATAGTTTTTCCCCACCTGCAAAGCATTTAAACTTTACCAGTTTTCAGTTATTTAAAAAAAGGGGTCGCCTTTGGTGCACCAATGCATCCATGTACCATTAAAATTTTAACTTATTTTGGCATGGTCACATGCAGCTCACCTGCCTTAAGTCATGTATGTTGCATGTGATCATTTACCAAAACAAGACAAAATTTTAATAGTGCATGAATGCCATTAATCCACCTCAAAATGTTCCTTCAAAAAATAAGAAGATCCAATCATTAAACATTTTCATTTTTGACTATTGAGTCGTCATGCCTCGTCGTTTGAGAATTAAGTTTATTAAGTCCTCGGGTTCAAAGTTTGCACAGGCAATCCTGTAAAGTTTATAAGGATTCTGAGATGCAGTGAGCTTCCACTTTGTGAATCCATTTACCATTTTTGTATGAAAGCAGTTAAAACGAGGCTCTCACGTGTCAGTAACAGCTGGCGCTTCGGAAGCATACACTTCTGGGAAAACTATACCAATGATTTCTTGGGGAGCACAATAAACCAATGATCTTATAGGTGCTAACTATACCATATCGGTAGCAGAAAAAAAGTTACTGCACATAATTTAAGATAACTTATTAGCTTTGTTTTCATCAATGATCATCCAATGTCTAGACAAAAAGGCCTTCTAAATCATCATCAACAACATCATCAGTCCATGTATTTGTGTGGCTCCTTTCATCCAATGAAACTTTTGAAATATACTTGGAAGTACTTATCTTCCTGTGAAGAATTTTTTATTTATCAATATATTACTAAACAGCATGTACATAACAATTCTTCTAAAGAAAATGCTAAATGCCTTAGCATATGAAGCCTTTTATGATATATTAAATTATCGCCACGAAATTCACATTATCTCCTCTTCTAATGGTCATCATGTGCTAATGTTCGGCCCTTCAAGTTCCCGTACACATTTTTAATTCCGTCATAGCTTGTGGTCTTCAACTCAACAGTCCCTACAGCTCCAAAATATTCTATTTCTAGGCATAATGGAGTTAACTGGTGTCATATGGATGCAACTTATGCGGGTTCTTGGGAGAAAACAGAGCATATACGACCATTACTAGAGCGAATTTCATCACAAAAACAGAGAGACTAATTACCTCGACTGGGACAGTGCGGTCACCAGCAACCCTTTTCAGGTAATCAATGTCGTTCCACCTCGTCCTGGCCGGCCAATGCCCCATACAATCCGTAATTATAACCGGAGAACCCGACAGGAAATACTCGCTCAAAAACCCCTCCAGTGACAAAGCAGACCTCTTCCCCACAAGTTTACAAGACAAAGACCGGACCGGCAAAACCCGAAGCGCCTGCAATTTTCAAAAAACAAACACCTTCAACCACTCCTCACACTCATACTATTCGAACCCAAATTATCTTTTACAACCCCAAGAGAACTTATCAACTAAGCTAAATAGTATTAGCTGAAAAATTTATTACAATGAAATATAAACAAAACCCTTTTGGACCCTGGTGTGAGCGAAAGCAGGAATTGAACTCAAGAACTCGAAAACAAGCAAACTACCTTACCTCGGCTTTATCGAACTCGTCGGAAACCAATGTTCTTCCTTCATCGGAGCGGCCGTTTTGGCCTTCACGGGCCTTGGACGACACCGTCTTGATGGCGGAGTCCAAATCGTTCCTCAGGAGCGAGCCTCCCATAATGACGCCCATGTCCAGAATCCGAAGCGCCTCGCCGAGCTCGCCGCTCCGGTAATGGTACTTGGCCACGTGGAGGCACGCCATCGAGTAGGCGTCGCGCCAGATGGGGAGCACCGAGTGCCAGGGACCGCAGTGGAGCTGCTCCCAAGCCATCTCACGCGCCGCCTCCGCCGCGCGCATGTCCCCGGCCGCCGCCTGCGCCACCATCCTGACGTAAGCGTAGCCGCCGTGCTCCGATATGGCCTGGAGGATCCGCGGCGACTCTTCGTCCAGGATCGGCGTCGAGAGGTGGTGGTCCATCGGTGGTGGCGGCCCGCCGCAGCGAGTGAAATGAAATCGGTGAGACGAGGTCGGGGGTTGGTAGCGAGAGATTGGAGGGAGTTGAGAGTGAGAGTAGAGATATTTATAAGTGGAGGGGTGGAATTGCAATGATTGGAGGAAGTTAGGGGTGGTTGTGGTATTAAGCGATAGATATTTGATTGGGATACTTATGATTGAGAAACAGATAGATATTTTTAAAAAGGCTACCTTTTTCGATCACGAAGATATTTTGTTTCGAAACGTGGAACCTTCTTAATCATAAATGGGCACTCCATTAGAAGAACTTTCCAGAACAATTCATATTATTAAATTTGTAAGTGTTTTTTTTTTTTAAATAGGCAACTCCAATATAAGAACTTTCCAGAACAATCCATACAATTATTAAATTTGCAAGTTTTTTTTTTTTTTAAAAAAAAGGGACAACAATTGGATCAGGTATACCCAGTGTTCAAGAATGTGCCCAACTCCTAGCGTTTAGGCACCCTAAGTGCGGCGCTTAGGCGGTTTCTTGATGGGTCAACGGTCAACGTATTGATCGCACCGTTGACCACCCAAAAAAATATCATGTATGACATTTATTTAACAATTTATATGTAAATATACCTAAAACAAAAATAAATAAGTCATTTCAAACAATTATCTCATGAATAAACATATTCCAAATAATCCAAACATGTTGCAAACATATCAAAATGATTAAAATATTCAAAACATAATATAAACAATAAAATAATAATCCAAAATCCTAAACTAAGCATTATGATCAAACTCTTCTTCTCCATATTTTTTCATTACACTTCATCGGACTCAAAGTCAATATCAACATAATTTTTCTCTTCCTCCTCATACTTCAATATGAAATCATCTTCATGAAAATCTCTCTGTGTCACCCTTGAACTCCTTCTAGATTGTAGAATGTCATCTATACCGGTTGCATCGTCTATCATTTGTCAAGTTAGATCCGTTCTATGCTCTACTTTATCATTATCACCACCACCTTCTTCAAAAATCCATTCTTGTGCATTAGTGGCTTCGGCATCCTTAGCAAAAATGGCATTCACATCCTTTTCCTTAGCGCTTTTTTTTTTTTTTTGTTTCTCAACTTGGTATTGAATTGAACATAGACTAGATTATTCAACCGATTCACATTTAGTCTATTCCTTTTATTTATATGTATCTGCACAATGAGAATGATAATAAATTAATAAAATAATTGAGCACCCATTCAAAGCCCATTATTCTTCTTACTTCTTCAGTAAATCTTTTATTCTCTGAATCTCTTCCTTCAACAACGGTTCCCTCAATTACTATTGACTTGGCAGTTTATACCTGGTCTAAATTGACCTACTGCCTCCGCAAATAGCTTGAAACTATCATTGTCAATTGCATTGAAATGAATCTCTACTTCGTACACCCATCTAGTTGCATATTGGTTCACTTTATGAATCTTTTCTTTAAACAGTGCTTCATTGATATTTTGTTGTCTCTTAGTTTCACTCAATGAAAAATCATGATTTATTCCCGATAAAATCTATCCATGGGGCCAAGAGAACGAGGCTCTCTCCTCACCCTTAATCCTTCCATTGCACCTTCTTCCTCAGGTGTATCACCTACATTTACTTATGATCTCAATAACAACTCTTCCTTCCTCTTACCCATCTTCTTACTTTTAGCCTCCATAATGACATTTCTACACTTTGCTTGAGCTTACGGTGTTGCTTTTGGACAAGCTGCAACATTTCCTGATATGTGGCCTATGTGTTCTTTTATTCCATAAGCTCCTCCAAACATCACTTTTCCACATAGAATACATTTGACTTTGTATAAATTATTTCCATAAACTAAGACTCCAATCTCCCATCCAACATCATTCGACTTCCGTTTAAGCATTGATTCGGATGAGGATTGAACCATTTGATCCACTAAGGCTCCCGAGGATGTCATTAGACAAATAACAACCTAGAAAAGTTAACAAAATACATCAAACACACTTTGAAATCAAAATGAATACATTATCAAGCACACTTTGAATTTTACGAACATAACTTATCTAATCATAAAATAATACAACTAAAATCTATAAATTGATTAAATTTCATAAATCTTCCTACATAAATATTAACTAAAATAGTTAAATCTTTGTAATAATAAAATTATAATTATTAAGTTTATTCATGTAACAACTAAAAAAATATATTCACAATTTCATAAAAAATATATTATTCATGAATCATGATTAAGCTTAAAAATAATATTGACAAGGTATTTTAAATTATGACTTCAAGTTCAATATAACATTATGTTAATAAACAATCAAGATTAAACCAAAATTATTCACAATTTCGCAAAAACTATTCATCTAGACATTTAATCAAACACTTAGTATGCAATATATAAATGTAACATCCCGGATTTCGGGTGACGAATTTTTGATATATGCGAAATATGAAAAAATAAAATTTTACTATTTGAAGGGGTGTAAATGTAATTAAATGTATGGTTATTTTATGATTTCCAGTGGACCGGATTGAATAGTGAAAAATGAAAAATTGGAAAACTGGACCAGAGAGCATCGCGACCTGGTCACCGCGACCACAGGTCGCGACAGCTCGCTCGCGGTGAAAAACGCAAAATCTGGCAGTGAGTACCGCGACCAGTCACCGCGACCACAGGTCGCGCTGGCTTGCTCGCGATGAAAATGGCAAAACCTGGCAGTGAGCAACGCGACCAGCCACCGCGACCACAGGTCGCAATGGACTGCTCGCGATGAAATTGTCAAAAACGGGCAGAGAGCAACGCGACCATTCGCGCGACCAGGGCGCGCTCGCGACGAAGGCGGTGCGCGCACTCCAGTGAGCATCGCGACCTGGTGCCGCGACCACAGGTCGCGACGGCGGTCGCGGTAGCGACAAAAATATAAAAAAAAGAGAAGCTTCTCGCAGAAGCTAGAGAAAACAGAAACAGAAAAGAGAAGAGAGAGTGACCGAGAAAAAGGAAGAAGAAGAAGAAGAGAGAAGAAGAAGAAGAGAGAAGAAGAAGAAAGAAAAGAAAAGAAAAAGAGGAAGAAGAGGAAGAAGGAGAAAGGAAAGGGAAGGGAAAACGAAATCGTGGAACCGCGATTCTCGAACGAAAACACGGATTCCAAGTAGGTGTACTCTCGTTTTCGAAATCGTTTCGAGAAATAGTTCGTTTACTTTTTCGTTTTAGTTTTCGATTTCGTTTCTCGTTTTTGTTTTCGTTTTCGATTTGTTAAAAGTTTTCGATTCCGATTATTCGTATGAAAAATGTTTATATTATATGTAAAATTGATGATTTGTGGATCTACGGTTGATTATTGTTGATTTCGATAATTATAAGATTATTGTTGATGCGTTTGAATACTTATATGATTATTGTTGATTTCGTTACATGTTGTTGATTTCAGAAAGATTCGGAAAGATTTTATATTATATCGTATTTGTTTGTGAAAATCGCTTATCGAAACGGCCCTAGGATACGTAGACATAGAAGTGGATATAGGAGGTTGGTATACCAGCTGGGTTTTTATTGAGCAGTACTGCGCCGATATTGATTGATTGATATTGATGATATTGATGTACCTCCTCTTGGATTCGTCCAGAGGCTGGGAGATACGTACCTCCTCGGGATTCGTCCCGGGGGTTGGGAGTTAATGTACCTTCCCAGGGATTCGTTCCTGGGATAGGGAGCTATGTACCTCTCTAGGTTCCGTACCCACGGTCCTAGAGTTGGGAGACACGTACCTCCTCAGAATTCGTTCTGGGGGTTGGGAGCTTGACCCATATTCCAGTCCGTATATGTTTAGTATTCTAGTGGGCCAAAATTGATAGAATTGAAAGTGAATCGAATGATTTTATTGATCGAATTCTTATGTTGATTTTATTATTGTACTTCGAGAAATTGAAATTGTTTAATGATTTAATTTTGGAAATTCAATTGTTTTGAAATCGATTAGTGATGAAAATGTTTATCTTGTGGTTTATTTCTCTTTAAAGACTAATTATATTGTAGTTTATTTAATTGAGATTTTAGTACACCCACTAAGCTTTATGCTTAGCGCGTTAGTTTTGTGTCTAACGCGTAGGTACCAGGAATCCGGACGAGGCGAAAGACTGAAGAACTGGAGGAATTGCAGACCGAGTCACAGGATTTGTACAGTTGGGTAGCTATATTTTGTTATGTATATATATTACAGCTGAAAGCATGCATATACAGGGAATTTGTAAATAAGTTTTGTAAAACGTTTTGTAATTAATTAGTTTATGATTACTGTCTTTTATTATTTAAATGTAAATAGTAAAGTTTGATTTGTTATTATTTTATAAACTATTTGTGAAAGTCGCACTAAACGGCAGAGTGCGCAACTGATTGAAAGTGATAGAAGTGTTTGTGAAAAATGAGAATTGTTTTTGAATTGATTGTGTAAAACAGGTTTTGGAAAATCCGAAAAACAAACGGCACTCTGCCGAATTTTCGTAAAAAGTTTAAAATGTTTTATGGGCTCACAAGGATTTTAAAATGTAAAATGAAGTTTTGAAAGAATTTGAAAGTCCGAGTAGCGCGCCCCGGGTCGGTCCGGCCGGGTCGGGTCGGGGGGTGCTACAATAAAACTGCACTTTTTTTTTTTTAACAACTACAAATCTTAAAAATACTAAAATAGAAAAGAAGATTATCTTTGGAGATGATGATGATGAAAAGGGATTGATTGATTACCTAGGGCTAGGGTTTATGTGTTTTTGGTTTTGCAAAGGAAAGGGAAAAAATAAGGGGTTGTGTGATTTTTGGTTCTGCCTCAAAACATGCCCACTGGTCCTTTTCATTAAAACACCCAAAATGACGTCGTTTTGCGTATTAGTTAAAAAAAAAAAAATTAACCTGCCTAGCCCGAGTTTTTGAACACTAGATCTACTAGATCTAATGAGACTACTCGTGAACAAATTTAAGGAGAACACATGTGCTGCAAGTACGGCTTAGGAATTAAATTTTTAAATTTTACAATTTAATAGGTAATGATAAGACTGCAAAATTTTTAAAATACAATAGATCACTTTAAATTTCATTGAGAATTATTAGATTTTTGGAGGGCTTGATTTTTTTGGTAAAAAAATTATTTTTATTTTTCATTCTATTTTTTGACAAAAGTGAAATCGCCACTTTTTTTAGTGACATATATGAGAGCATCTTTCTAAGATTGGTTAGTCGGTGATGTGAATGTTAGGGTCTGGCTACAATACCGGGACAAAAAAATGTTGGTATCATACCGGCACTTTTTTATCCACAGCAACCGGCAGTAATCGATATTCCCGGTTGCTGCAAAGTTTTTAAATTTATTTACTAATTTAATAATAAAAATAAAAATACTAAAATATATAAAAATTAAATAAATAAGGAAAATAGCTAATAATATCTAAAAGTTAATAAATAATGAAATTACTAAAATACAAAAACTTTTAGTAAATAAAAAAATACAACAAATCTTGTTTATTTAATAAATATAAGTGTAATTTTTTTTAAATAGAAATACATTTTTATTATTTTTTGCAAACGAATTATTTAATAAGTTCGCGAACAGTTTTAAAAACATATCGCGACTCCATTTCAATTTGTTTGCGCCTCTATATGAGATCGTGATAATAAATTTCGACACCGTTGGAGGAAGTTTGACTTGGCAAGGAACTTGGACGTTGGGAGAAAATGTTAAAGTTCCTTAAGGAACTTTGACGTTGGTAGGGAAACTTCAACATTCCCCACCAACGTCAAAGTTCCTTCGGGTTGAAGCTAACATTACCGTTGGAGAAAATTTGACTTGATAAGGAACTTGGACGTTGGGAGAAAACGTTAAAGTTCCTCAAGGAACTTTGACGTTGGTGGGGGAACTTCAACGTTCCCCACCAACGTCAAAGTTCCTTCGAGTTGAAGTTGACGTTTCCTTTTGGAGGAAGTTTGACTTGGCAAGGAACTTGGACGTCGGGAGAAAACGTTAAAGTTCCTCAAGGAACTTTGACGTTGGTGGGGGAAACTTCAACGTTCCCCACTGATCGATCAATATTTGTTACATATTTACGACCCCTAAACCGTATCTTTTAATTGTATTCGTAAGTATTTTTGGTGCTTTTGATGTGTTTTCCTTGAGTTTGCAGGTTTAGGGACCTCAGTGATGATTTTGAATATTTATGGGGAAAACGTGTAAATTCAGTAACTTTGGGGAAGGGCATCTGTGAACGAATAGCAAACTTCTGGGGCAAAACTGCAATTACAGAAAGTTACACCAAACTTAAGTGAAACGGTGCGTTTTGCACCTAATGTTTCTCACTTAAGTGGAACGGCGCCGTTTTGGACCAAAGCATTGGTCCAAAACGACGTCGTTTTAGCGAGAAAGAAAACAAAAAAAAAAAAAAAAAACAGAATCTGCATGCATGGCGACCAGCTCCCTCTCACCTCTCCTCGCGCGACAGACGAACCCGCGCCCAATCAGTGAGCAGCGCGAGCTCGACCGCGACCAGCATCTCCTCGCGGCGCAGCTCGCGGTGCAGAGGCAGTAGGGTCCAGTGAGCTGCGCGATGACCGAGCGCGACAGCTGCTCGCGATGAAGGAGAAGATGGCAGCAGCGAAGGTGGCGAGGAGCTCGACCGCGACCTGTCCCTCTCGCAATGCTGCTCGCGCTCCAGCCATCCCCAGCGCCCAGTGAAGGCCGCGACCAAGCCATCGCGACCACTGGTCGCGATGGTGGTCGCGGTGAAGAAAAATGGCAGCCCTAACGGGCTGCTATAAAAAGAAAGTTGCAGAAAAATAGAGGGCAGCAGGGGCTCTCGCCAAGGACAGCAAGGGGCTCGGGGCAGTGCCTCCAAGGGTGACTCTCCATCCATTTGCTCATCCAAAAACACAACCCAACATCACACAACACCAACACATCTCTAGTTTGCGATTACATCGAAGATTCGTCGGAGAGAAGACGAAGAATGAGGGAGGAGGAATCTAAGCGGGAAACACGCGGGTTTCGATTCTCGACTTCATCGAATGGGTTGTATTACTTCCCTTTTTCCTATCTTTATGTTTAATCGATTGTATGAGTGATTAGATTTGTTGTTAGGTAGTTTTCGGAACTATGAACGGATTCGGATTTATTGACTACGAATATATTTTGTATATTATTTCATGATATTGTGAATGAGATTATTTGAGCATTATCTTATTGCGTTTGATTTATGGTGTTTTGCGATTACGAACGTAGATTGCATGCCCCATGATGAGAACCGATTTGATATTTACTGTAAGAGATTATATTGATTTTGAGTGTATTATATTATTACTTTGTGTTCGATTATGGTGTTTTGCGATTGCGCAAGTATATTGCATGCCTTGTGATTAAAACCGATTTAATATTTATTGTAATATTATATGAGAAATCATTGAAATTGCAATCGAGCTTAATTGACTCTAAAATCAATACTGGGTTAGTTTCGATAATAAATTACTTAATTAACCTAGGCATTAGATTAACTATGGTTTTCGATTAATTGCACTCTAGGACCAATAGGTGTGGTTGACCGAATTCACATACCATACCATTGCGGGAGCAATATAATGTGGTGTGGCCTTAGTTGAATTATTCTTATCATGTTAATAACGTGCCTCATAATAGTCAATATATTTCCTTATTCGGAATTAGAACCGTGAGACTACCTAGCATCATCTTCCATCGTATCCGTCTCGCTTTATTTTATTGCATTAGTAATTAATTATATTTTGATTTAAAAAACCCAAAAACCAACAACTTGATTTATTTTACCGCACTATTATAATCTCTAGTTTATAGAATTAGTTCCACCACTTCCTTGTGGATTCGACTCCGTACTCACGGAAATATTATTGCTTCGACACATCCTGCACTTGGGATTATTTCCCACGCGTTTGAGCGTGTCAAGTTTTTGGCGCCGTTGCCGGGGAAGTGTTTCGGTAGCTTATTCTTTAAATTAGAGATTTTTAGGTTTTATTTTTTATTAGTTTTTCTTGTTTTTAATTTTCTTTTGATTTATTTTTTTGTTTGTCAGGTGCTCGAGCCATTAGCCATGCAATCTAGACAGTCGCAAATGTTGGCCGCTAAGGCTAGGCAAAACCGCACACGGCTAGCTTGCTATATATGTGGAGTTGGTGGACACGGTTCTTCTGTGTGTCCATCCAGGAAGACCTTTCCGGAGTATGAGTATGAACAAGCACAGGCGCTTAATTATTATCCTCCGTGGTTAGGGAATTATCCATACTCCAACAATTATAATCCAGGATGGAGTAATTATCCAGACTCCTCTTGGAGAGATAATCAGCAGCAGTCATGGCAGTATCAGGAGTGCCAACAACAGAGTTGGTTTGAGCCACTGCATCAGTACCAGTACCAGCCCAATGCACAAAGTTATTTTGATCAACCGGGTGATAAATCATCTCAGCAGGTTCAAACATCAGAAGAGTACATGCTTGACAAACTCATGCAAAAGTTGCAGCAAAACAAGCAGAGAACTGATAGGATAGAGGCACAACTCGGCCAACTGATCGAGGCATTGCAAAATAGAGTGCCAGAAGAGTTCCCCAACCAGCTAGAGCAAACAGAGGAGATTACCATTCCTCTGAATGGTATGTCAGTTATTGATAGGGTTGAGGATGAACTTTCTGATTCTGTTAATGTTGCTGCAGGTACAGGTACTCAGCAGGTGAGAGTAGAGGTGAAAACAGGTTTGGGGGTTAAAAAGGAAGTCAAACCTAAAGAGGAGCCCAAACCCATTTCGACTAAACCACCTGATGACGGGACTAAATATGGAGATGATGGAAATTGCTTTAAGTTGAAAAATCTATTCTCCTTATTATTTCAGGTCCATAGAGAGCATGTACAATCATGCAGGCATGAGCTGATTGCAGGTCATGCAGAAAACAAAGTCTGGGATATATTTTGAGAGTTAGCTCGAGTACGACGTCTTGCCTAGACGTTAAATAAAGCACTAGGAGGGAGGTAACCCTTTATTTTCATTTCTCTTTGTTTTCATTGTGTTTTTATCATTTTCATTCAATTTTGCTTTTCCAATTGAAGTGCTATGCCTTGTGTTGAGAAAACGAAGTACGGGGAGTGAGGTTGGATGAAGTGATAGTTGTGGATATTTAGGATTCTTAGTTGTGGATACTAGGACTGTTGTTCTGTGTTAATGTTTTGTGAGTTTTTGTTGTTTCCTTTGAGTCCAGGATTTTAAACATTGAGGACAATGTTTATCTTAGGTTTGGGGGTATTTTATATTTTTGTCTTTTGTGTGCTTTTGAGTCTTGTTGGTGTATATAGGCTGGAAACCTAGACTTTCCTCATACGCATTGCGTTTGGAAGACTTAGGTATAACAATGCCACGTACACCAATTTTGAGTCTTTTATTGTATTTTTCATGTTTTGTTTTATTTATTTTAGGATAGCATAGCATATGCATGCTTTATAGATAATTGAGTAATAATATATAAATGCTTAGGTCATTTGAGTGTACAAAGTTGTTAACTAGAATAATGTCGGTAGTGTCTTTGCATCTAAACATATAAGTCTCACATCTTTGCATTGTAATATGTGAAAACTTCCAATTAGTAGTCCTGATTAATAGTGGAGACTACCCTTAGTGAGATTTTGAGCTTATTGCATATTCATTCTGAGGGAATTTTTGTTTCTACTCTTAAACACTTTCTTGAGCTTTATTGTCAGTAGATTGATCTCTATAGGTTTGCATTGGATGTTAATGAACTGCATTATAAAAATCTTGTATGTATGTTTTGAATGTTCAGTTTAGTAGATTTTGGAGATATGATCCAGGCATTGTGTGTGAACTCCTAAATAGCTTGATTTCCTGTCCTTAAATTGTGTGCTTCCTATCCCATTCGCGGCCAAACACTCACATATTATCCTTTTATTGTATGAACTACATATCCAAAAATCCTAGCCGAAATTGTAAGACGTTACCTTTGACGCTTGGAAACTAGAGACAATTAAAGAGGGAATGTGTAAGTGTTGAGTGAGAAAAAAGAAGTGGAGTAGAAAAGATGAAATGAATGTGGAAATGTGCAGAAAAATAAAATAGCCAACAGAAAATAAAAAATACATATATGAAAAGAGTTGGCTAAATGAGAAAAGAAGTATGATGCACAAAGTAAAAATTAAAAAAAGGGTTTGAAAAGAGGTTGAAGGAGAAAGGCGAGAAAAAGATTTGAAAGAAAAGTTGAATGAATTTGGTAGTCGTGAGAGAGAATGCACAAATTGAAAATTTTATGAAGTCTCTCAATAGGTTTTCAAGTGAGTTGAACCCGATTTCCATTCTTTTTGAGCCAATCACCCAAAAGCCCCATTACAACCTGAAAAAGACCTGTTGATCTCCTTAGGAAACTTAATTGTAATATTTGACATGTATGTATACTGATTTTTCTGTTCTTAGCATTTGATATCTTTCATGAGGTCCTTTGCTTAATATGTGCGTTCTTTCTAATTATTGATGCATACGACAAACTTTGAAATTCTTTGCTCATAAATTCCAGTCGTATGCAGTTGAAAGTGTGATTGCCTAGGTTCTGAGTGTCATTGAGTGAAAACTGGTGAGACTAGAGTCGAGGCGAATTACATCAGTGGTTTATTGGTATGGAAGGATTCACTATTATAAATGCGTTGCATGTCAATGTCCTGTATGATATAAGGTGTATTAGACTAATTGACAGCATTTTGGATTTCTGATTTTGTGCTATTCTTATGCATTTGTATTTGTGTATATACTTAATTTGATATTTAGCTTTGTATGTGGTTAGCTTACGACGTTTGTGGGTAGCGTAGCTGGTAAACCCTCACGAGACTATAACTCGTCCACTAGGGCCACCTAGGGGTTTAAAGGCTTGTGGCACATGCTAAGTGCCATCGTTGCATCCTACGAAAATGGATATAGCTTAGTTTGTTTTTGTTTGTTAAGTTTTAGTTTTGTTTTTGTTTTGCTTTTCATTGTGGTGTGTGCCAATTTGCTTGAGGACAAGCAAAAGATAGGTTTGGGGGTATTTGATCGATCAATATTTGTTACATATTTACGACCCCTAAACCGTATCTTTTAATTGTATTCGTAAGTATTTTTGGTGCTTTTGATGTGTTTTCCTTGAGTTTGCAGGTTTAGGGACCTCAGTGATGATTTTGAATATTTATGGGGAAAACGTGTAAATTCAGTAACTTTGGGGAACGGCATCTGTGAACGAATAGCAAACTTCTGGGGCAAAACTGCAATTACAGAAAGTTACACCAAACTTAAGTGAAACGGTGCGTTTTGCACCTAATGTTTCTCACTTAAGTGGAACGGCGCCGTTTTGGACCAAAGCATTGGTCCAAAACGACGTCGTTTTAGCGAGAAAGAAAACAAAAAAAAAAAAAAAGAAAACAGAATCTGCATGCATGGCGACCAGCTCCCTCTCGCCTCTCCTCGCGCGACAGACGAACCCGCGCCCAACCAGTGAGCAGCGCGAGCTCGACCGCGACCAGCATCTCCTCGCGGCGCAGCTCGCGGTGCAGAGGCAGCAGGGTCCAGTGAGCTGCGCGATGACCGAGCGCGACAGCTGCTCGCGATGAAGGAGAAGATGGCAGCAGCGAAGGTGGCGAGGAGCTCGACCGCGACCTGTCCCTCTCACGATGCTGCTCGCGCTCCAGCCATCCCCAGCGCCCAGTGAAGGCCGCGACCAAGCCATCGCGACCACTGGTCGCGGTGAAGAAAAATGGCAGCCCTAACGGGCTGCTATAAAAAGAAAGTTGCAGAAAAATAGAGGGCAGCAGGGGCTCTCGCCAAGGACAGCAAGGGGCTCGGGGCAGTGCCTCCAAGGGTGACTCTTCATCCATTTGCTCATCCAAAAACACAACCCAACATCACACAACACCAACACATCTCTGGTTTGCGATTACATCGAAGATTCGTCGGAGAGAAGACGAAGAATGAGGGAGGAGGAATCTAAGCGGGAAACACGCGGGTTTCGATTCTCGACTTCATCGAATGGGTTGTATTACTTCCCTTTTTCCTATCTTTATGTTTAATCGATTGTATGAGTGATTAGATTTGTTGTTAGGTAGTTTTCGGAACTATGAACGGATTCGGATTTATTGACTACGAATATATTTTGTATATTATTTCATGATATTGTGAATGAGATTATTTGAGCATTATCTTATTGCGTTTGATTTATGGTGTTTTGCGATTACGAACGTAGATTGCATGCCCCATGATGAGAACCGATTTGATATTTACTGTAAGAGATTATATTGATTTTGAGTGTATTATATTATTACTTTGTGTTCGATTATGGTGTTTTGCGATTGCGCAAGTATATTGCATGCCTTGTGATTAAAACCGATTTAATATTTATTGTAATATTATATGAGAAATCATTGAAATTGCAATCGAGCTTAATTGACTCTAAAATCAATACTGGGTTAGTTTCGATAATAAATTACTTAATTAACCTAGGCATTAGATTAACTATGGTTTTCGATTAATTGCACTCTAGGACCAATAGGTGTGGTTGACCGAATTCACATACCATACCATTGCGGGAGCAATATAATGTGGTGTGGCCTTAGTTGAATTATTCTTATCATGTTAATAACGTGCCTCATAATAGTCAATATATTTCCTTATTCGGAATTAGAACCGTGAGACTACCTAGCATCATCTTCCATCGTATCCGTCTCGCTTTATTTTATTGCATTAGTAATTAATTATATTTTGATTTAAAAAACCCAAAAACCAACAACTTGATTTATTTTACCGCACTATTATAATCTCTAGTTTATAGAATTAGTTCCACCACTTCCTTGTGGATTCGACTCCGTACTCACGGAAATATTATTGCTTCGACACATCCTGCACTTGGGATTATTTCCCACACGTTTGAGCGTGTCACCCACCAATGTCAAAGTTCCTTCGGGTTGAAGTTAACGTTTTCTTTTGGAGGAAGTTTGACTTGGCAAGGAACTTGGACGTTAGGAGAAAATGTTAAAGTTCCTCAAGGAACTTTGACGTTGGTGGGGGAACTTCAACGTTCCCTACCAACGTCAAAGTTCCTTCGGGTTGAAGTTGACGTTTCTTTTTGGAGGAAGTTTGACTTGGCAAGGAACTTGGACGTCGGGAGAAAACGTTAAAGTTCCTCAAGGAACTTTGACGTTGGTGGGGGAACTTCAACGTTCCCCACCAATGTCAAAGTTCCTTCGGGTTGAAGTTAACGTTTCCTTTTGGAGGACGTTTGATTTGACAAAGAACTTGGACGTTGGGAGAAAACATTAAAGTTCCTCAAGGAACTTTGACGTTGGTGGCGAACTTCAACGTTCCCCACCAACGTCAAGTTCTTTCGGGTTGAAGTTGACGTTTCCTTTTGGAGGAAATTTGACTTGGCAAGGAACTTGGACGTTAGGAGAAAACGTTAAAGTTCCTCAAGGAGCTTTGACGTTGGTGGGGGAACTTCAACGTTCCCCACCAACGTCAAAGTTTCTTCAGGTTAAAGTTGACGTTTCCTTTTAAAGGAAGTTTGACTTGGTAAGGAACTTGGACATTGGGAGAAAACATTAAAGTTCTTCAAGGAACTTTAATGTTGGTGGGGAAACTTCAACGTTTCCCATCAACGTTGGTGTTCCTTCACGTTGAAGTTGACGTTTCCCTTTGGAGGAAGTTCGACTTGGCAAAGAACTTTGACTTTTGGCGTAAACGTTAAAGTTCCTCCCCACTTTAAATATTATGTTAATTTAGTTTTTTATTAGAAAAAAAATAACTTATTTGATATAACAAAAATAAGGACTAAAAATGCTAATAAAGTAAGAATATTTAAAAATATGAGAAAACACGATTTTAGTCTAATAAAATATAAACATTTAAAAATGTAAAAAAGTGAGATTAATGTGAAATCCAAATCCATATGTTTTGGTCTTATTGTAATTAATTATAATATGTTCAATATTATTTTACAAAGATATTTTTCAAAAAATGACACTGCAATAAAAAAAAAACTTAAATTTGATAATATTATATAATCTAGCTAAATCTGTTGAAATTCTTATTATAAATATAAAAATAATAATAACATTATTGTTTTCAATTTATGATATAAATAAAAGAAATACGTTTAATAATAATTTTTTTTAATTATTTTAAAATAAATTGTAATTATATAATAAAATATTATATAATTTTTTGTCTGTGCGTGATTTGTCACAGTAAGTGCTCTCCGTAACTAATCAGTTCGCGCTAGTTGTTCTCCCGCGAACAAATCAGTTTGCGAGAGGTGGCCTCCTACGAACTCATTAGTTCGCGCTAATTGTTCTCCCACGAACTAATCAGTAGTTGTCCTCCCACGAACTAATCTGTTTGCTGAGAGGTGGCCTTCTACAAACTCATCAGTTCGCGCTAATTGTTCTCCCACGAACTAATTAGTAGTTGTCCTCCCATGAACTAATCTATTAGTGAGAGGTGGCCTCCCACGAACTAATCAATTAGCGAGAAGTGGTATCTCATATAATATAACATTTATTATATATTGCTTGTTTTAACCAAAAACCTTATGTTTTAGTATTTTTTTTTCGATAGATAATTATATTTGATTTCATGAGCTGTGAATATCAAATACTTATGTTAATTTAGTCTTTTATTATAAAAAATAACTTATAATAGCTTATTAATTAAAAATTCAAACATTACATATAAATGTCAGAAATATTATGCCTTTAGCAGTTGAAAAATCATATCCATCTCTCTCTATCTCTCATGGTCATGGATGCATTGATAAATAAATTCACAAGACTTAGAACATAAAATATTATTGGTTAGAGATTCATGGATCTTGATTCCAATAATAATCAGTTTGATGTACTGGTGATATTTTGAGCTTTGTGTGGTATTTGTGGTTTTTGACGGATTTGCGAAGAGTCAAAACATCAAAAAGGAAGAGAAGAAGGAAAAAAAACAAACAAGAGTTTATGTAGAATTCGCTAAACAGATTGATTCGTGAAACTCATTAACTTATCACATTCTCTTCAAGTTTACAATCTTTAAAAATTAAATAAATAAGGAAAATAACTAATAATATCTACAAAGTTAATAAATAATGAAATTACTAAAACACAAAAACTTTTAGTAAATAAAGAAAAAAATAAAAATAACAACAAATCTTGTTTATTTAATAAATATAAGTATAATTTTTTAAAATAGGAATACATTTTATTATTTTTTACAAACGAATTATTTAATAACTTCGCGAATAGTTTTAAAAACATATCGCGACTTCATTTCAATTTGTTTGCGCCTTCATATGAGTTCGTGATAATTAAAAAAAAAAAACAAAAGTCTACATAGAGTTTGTTGAACAGATTGAGCGAAACTCATGAACTGATCCCATTCTCTTCAAGTTTACAATCTTTTTCCTCTCTCTTCCTTCACAATCTGAAATAAGAATAAATCCTACAAATAAAAAAAAATCAGAAACTATTCCAATAGCCAACAACAAATTCAACAAAATAAAAAAAAAAAAAATAAAAGAAATCAAAACCCACATTAGATACGGTGTTGCAAAAAGAATGGAACAATGTTATAAGTAAAAAGAAATACAAGAACAAGTCTTTATACGAGTGTCCTTCGTGTGAGCTGAGTCAAATCTAGTGCACCTTGTTGTGGCCACTTAACAAAATCAAACCCAATAAAAAATAAATTCACTACAAAACTCATTTTCTCACCAAACAAACAATCAAACAAAACTCATTCAAAATAAATAAATCAAAACTAAAGAAAATCAAAACTCAATATCGTCAAAATCTTTTTCATTGTTCTCTTTGACTTGGTCGGCATTAGATCTAACGTTGATAGGTGTCGCCAGTAAAAGAGCGGTAGGCCGATGTTGTTGGTCGGTGGATGTTGTAGGTGAAAAGCGACACGTCTGGTGTTTCGGTGAAGAGAGAAGGTGAGTGCGCGAAGAGCTTGAGAAGAGAAAATGAAACAAATTTTTTTTCACTGATTTATATGGTTTGGTCAAGTAACCAGTGTATTTGGTTGCTTTTTTTTTTTTTTTTTATTTACTGTTTTTTCTTAACCGTTGAATGAAAAAAAAGCTTATCCAACGGTTATGTGTGGACAAACAAATGCCAGTATGATACCGACACTTTTTTATCCTAGTATTGTAGTCAGACCTGTGAATGTTATTGTAATGATTGATTTTATTTTTTTACTGAATTATTATAAATTCGAGAGTTAAGGAACACAACATAACTCGAAATTCACCCACAATTTTATTAAAGCGAGTATGAAGGATCTACTATTAGATCATTTCAATTTTTATGAATATATTTATTCTTATAATGGTATGACAATATGACTAAAATGTAAGTAAAGTCGGTATTAAATGTTATGTTAATTATTGAAAATTATGGCATTTCAAAGGAAAATGTATGACGGGCAAAAGCTGAGGCGGTTATTTATATATTTATTCTTATAATGGTTAGTACATCTCTCTCATACTTCAGTGGTGAGGGGTTCGATTCCCACCATGTGCATGTATGGGTAGTTTTCTCCCTTTATTATGGGAGTAGATATCCGGGCCGCGCGTTTAGTGATTAATCTCAGCAGTTCCCGGCAGTTGTTGATATTGTAATTGTACCCCTTCAAAAAAAAAAAAAAATTGAAGCGGCTCAATGGTAAATTTCTCACACTGCATGTTAAAATTGTAGGTTTAAGTTGTATTTCTTTTTTCTGGATTTCAAATTTAAACTTCAAAAAACAAACTGGAAAGAAAAAAAAAGGTATAACCCTCTAACTCGAGTGCAAAAAATTTATTATCCACTTATTAGATGTTTATCTCATGATAATTATAAGAAGATTATGGAATGATTACCATTTCTAAATACCTACTACTTGACCTCATTAACCTAATTACATGATGCATATATTTTCATAATTCAAGTGGTTAGTGTATCTTTCAAATCAATAATAATGGTGGAGATTCAAGTCCTATTATACACATTTATCAGTATATATGAGAGTTTTCTTCTCGTATTGTGGAGAAAAACTTGTGTGGGACGATCTCACCACATTAATATTGAGATCGTCTAATTACATTATGCCACAATTGTAGTAATTACACTGGGAAAGTAAATTGCATCATATTCTAATGTAAATAATGTGAAATGATTCAATTTAATTGGATGGTCTCACCATTAATTCGCTGAAACTGTCATACAAAAGTTTTTCTCTGGATTATGAAAGTAGATATCTTCTATTATGCAAATAGATATATGGATCGCGTATATTGTGATTGATATTAATAAATCTCGGTAAATTATTTTTTGAAAAAAAAAAAAAACCTAATTACTTGGCCATCATCACAATATATGGGCCTTTATATAATATATGCATCAGGCCCAAAGTAAATACATGGTTTTCCACTTCAGTCGCCTCTCTCTCACAATTTCAAGAAATATCAGTGGTGCACGGTGCGCCAATTAGATTGTATACTCGGCTACTAAAGCATGACACGTGAAGAAATTAATACGACAAATATTTTAGTGAATGAGAGAAAAAAAAAAGTTAAGAGGGAGAAAAAAAACTGCCAAAAAATTTTTTTCTTTATGTTAAATTCCTATCAACACTTGACTACTTGAGCGACGTCCAAACAAGAGATGCCCGTCCGAACTTACAAACATAATTGGTCCCCAATCGATTTCGTTGTCATTTATATTCACACCATGTCATATGATATTGGCGTAGTTTGCTCATTCAATTGTATATAAAAATCATATCATCTGGTGTGATGCAAGTATCAAGAGCACCATTGACAAGATTCACCCATTCCACTGAAAACTTATTTCTTGGCAAGCAAGGGTAATTTCAGGATTTTTTTTTATTTAATACAATAACAACATTAATAATAAGTTTATCGAACATGTCAAAATTAATTATTAAACGTGCGGTTCAAATATTTACTGGATATCTATTCCCATATAATATGAGATATTTACCCCAAATAAAAGTTATAAAACTACACATATATTTATTTATTTTTTTTCTTTTTTAAACCGAGGAATTTAGTATATTTCATCAACTTTCAAGTTCCAATATTATAATCTGTTACAAATATATCACAATCAACTCTCGAGTGATACATACAAGTCAAGTGCATATGAAAGTAATCATTAACTCATTCATGATTTGGTTTCATCAGATGCTTGATGTGAACAGATACCATGAAAAAATTGTGACTTGGAGGACCCAACTGAAAACTGTCTATTTACTATCAAACAGTTGTTGCAGAAAAACATGGCAACAAATAAATATAAAAACCAAAAAAGAAAACAAAAGCAAAGCATTGTTCCCAAATCCCACAGTACACAAATTACACAGTTTTGATTCTTGGACAATGAAACCCAGAAAAATATATGACAACTTATACTTAAAAAGCTCTTTCACTTTCACTGAGAATCATTGAAAAGAACAAAATTATTTTCCAACCCAGAACAGATCATCAACTGATCAACAAGTGTATATATATAAACAATATTTTCCATGAATCCTCTATGGTTCACAAACCACATCATGTTAATCAAAAAATTATTTTCAATTCTTGAAAAGGAGGGCAAAAACAAATATATATAAATGATAACTATCTGGTTGATCAATTTATACAACTAACAAGGAAAAGAAAATCCAAAAATGCAGAAAACAAAACAAGTCAAGCTCATGGTTAGAGAGACAGAAAGAGAGAGAGAGGTGAGGTTCAAGGCAAGCTCATGGTCCAGTAGGGTTGTGATTGTGGTGAAGAGGGTCAGGTCCAGTGGGCACTTCCCTGGCTGAGTCTTCTACACTTTTCTGATCAACTGGTTTTGACCACCCTCCTCTGTTCCCAAACCATCTCTTTTCAAGCTCCTATTAATATCCACACCACACAAAAATAAATAAGAAAACAAAGACAGAGAAAAAAGAAGAAGTCCCATTTGAGAGGAAGAAGAATATTCAATGTTGTAACAATAAGAAAACAAAAACAAGAAGAATACAATACATATTTCAAAGAGTAAAAAAAACAGAGAAAAAAGAAGAAAAAAAGTCACTTTTTTGTTTCTCTCTTTTTAGTGGATTCTAAAAAAAGGTGGGGTTTTCTTTTTTACTTCTCTAAAATGAAAGCTTGTTGTTCTGTTTACCTGTTTGGCTGTGGCTGTGGTTGTCCCCTCCGCCATTGTTGTTGTTCCACCATGGAAGCCTGAAAATGGCATGGTCGAGACAACAAAGTAACCATTTTTATACCAACCAAAAAAAAAAAAGAAGAAGGCAAGTGAATAAGCAAAACTTAAAAGAGAGAAGGTGGTTACGGGTGCGAAAAGAGTGCAGTAATGGAGTAAAAACCAGCATGAAAACGAGCACGGATATTGAAACCCATTTCAGAGGTTTCCACAAAGCAGCCATTTTTGTTCAAGCTCACCACAAAGCAAGCCACCTTTCTTCTCTTTTTTTCTCCACAGAAACAGAACAGAGACAGAGACAGAGACAGATACGGAGAGAGAGAAGCAAAAAAGAGGAAAAAAATAAAAAAGAAATTTACATTAAAGCCTTTTTGAGCCCTTATTTTATAGCGCCTCAAAGATACATAAAAAGGGTAACTCATGTTATATATCATAATTCAAATAAAAGATATAAGTGAAAGTATAACCTTTAAGTAATTACATCTCTTAACGAAGTTAAGATTCCAGTTATAATTCTCACTCTTTTAAATAATAAAAATAAATAATATATGGATCATCGTATCGTTAATCGAAGTATATCAAATGTTGTATGTGATATTGTTGTGGATAATTTCCGCATCAATACTACTACGTCATAACTATCAATCAAATGAATTCGTTTGATCCAATGTGTGGCTCTCGTGTCATTAATCAAAGTATATCAAATGTTGTATGTAATGTAATTATAAATTAATTTATTTAATTAATAATTTTATTTTATAAATCATAAATTAAATAAAAAAGCATTAAATAGAATATGCACAACGTGTCGAATATCGAATATATTTTAAATTTTACTTTAAAAATTTACTCAAAATTTTAATTTCATTGTAATGTATGATTATCGTAAGCTATGCGACTACCACAATTTTAATGTAGTTTTCAATATTCAAAATACATTTTTAGCCTCAAATTGCTATAGAATTGTAAGGACAAGAAGAAAAATTGAGCGAGGGCAAAGTTGTCCATAGGGAAAAACAATGAGCTAGGCTTGGGTTGGGTCTGGTACGTGTGAGGACAGACATCCTCGTACGGAGACTGGCGGCGAGGGAAGAGGTCAACACGTGGCGTTGGACGACAAGAAAAATATTTGGAGACAACGTTGTATTTAATTTTATTTTACCGAGTTTTACGGGACTGAGTGAACGGTCACTCACACAATCATTTTAAGTGGGTCCCGTACTCTTCACTTGTTTTGTACAGTTTTTTTTTTTTTTAACTCTCTATCTCAACCCTCGATGATCAGATCTTCATTATCAATAACTAATTGCAATCTAATAATTTAATAATAGATAACTGATCTTAAATTTTAATTATTCAATCTCATTTATAGTAATATATCAATTAATAAATAAATTTATAATTTAATATTAATTTATTTCACTTATCATATGAATTTATTCACTAATTAATACCTCACTTATCATGTGTGTTAAAAATTTAGATTTGAAATTTCAGGTGAGATATGTTTAAATAATAAACAATTTTTTAAATGGTTTAAATTCTCAAATTTGGTAAAAATATCATCTCTTTTCAAAGAAATTACTTGATTGTTGTAGTGGTGAAAAATAGCCCAAGAGACTTAAACCCAAAAGACTGGCCCAAAAATAAATGAAATACGACGTAAACAAGCCCAAGCGGTCGACAAAACCCATTTTCGCTCTACCGTTTAGTCAAGTCAACAATGACTAAGTCAACAGTCAACCCACCAGCAAGTGACTGACCCAGTTAAACAGTCTTCCACCTTATCCCAACAGCTATAAGATAACAGGAATTTCTGTCATTTCGGAGCACGACTTTCTCAACTGCCTCTCAAATGGTCATCATGAATCACTATAAATATAGACCTCCGGCTTCATAAGCGGGGTTCATGCAAATTATGCAAAAAAACAGTCACTCTACTCTCAAGTGATCAAGCTCCCATTCGATAACAGTGTTGCCCAGCTTCCACTCGATGTAGTTGAAGTCAGGTCCAGGTTCTCAACTTGACCAGTAATTGTTTCCGCTACATGCCCGACCTCTCAGCGACGCTAGACCATAAAAGCTATTAGGTTATACCTTACTTACTGTTCTATTTCTGCTCGACTTCATCTTATAATTTGAGTGTTGGAGTCTATTTTGCTGACACCACTTCAGTATCCCAAAAAGATCGACCATGTTTACTCTTTTTACAGATTGTTGGCCCTACAATAATTCGACTCGCGATTTCCGAATCCTATCTATAGATTCCAGTATCTACAATGATATTTTTTTAAAAAAAAATTATAAAATTTAAATTTATTTTTTAATGTAATTTTAAGTATATTAAAAGAATAAATATGCATTTTACTTTTAACATAATCCTTCATTTAAGTATTTTGAAATTATATGGTCTAGGTTTTTGAACCTAAGTCACAAATGTTTCTGATACAGGCATTGGGTTGATATTGTTATAGTTTTTTTAAATGACAAATTACAGCCTATCAATTTAAAGTATTGCTAATTACAGACATAATTAACTTTTTTTAAAAATTAACAGTAAACTCCCCTATTGTTAGCATTGACAGCAAAAAAAAAAAAAAAATAGTTGATCGTTAAAAACATATAAAATTTAGGACAAATTATAGTCCACTTACTTGAGATATCCGTAAGTATAGGCAAAATCAATTTTTAGCGAAGTGGGCTGCAGATCTCTTTGGCCCCTGCCGTTGGTCAATGTCAGTCAATGCCAGTAATTAAAGGTATTTTGGTTATTTTATTTTTTTAATATTTTTTTAAAAAAATCTCCACTGTCCATCTCATATATTTATTTTTAAAAAAATTTAAGATAAGAAAAACTTAAAATCTCCACCGTCTGATGGTGGAAATTTTTTAAAAAAAAGAAAAGAAGAATAAGAGAGAGAGAGAGAGAGAGAAAGGGAGGGAGGGAAGGGTGAGATCCTTCGTGAATCACAAACCCAAGTTCGCAAAGGTCCGCAAACTAAGCTAGAGAACAATCGTGCAAAGGGGAAGCTCCATGGCCACCAGATGGATTTCCAGCAGATCCTTAATTATTTTTTTTAAAAAAATTTTAGATAAATTTTCAAATGAACGGTGGAGATCTTAGATTTAATTTTTATTATTTAAAATTTTTAAAAATTTTTATAAATGGATCTTCATTCTTCACCATCCACTTGGATGGTGGAGATTCAGAATATATTTATTTTTATTTTATTTTAGATTTTTTAACTATGGGCACATTCATTTATAGTAAAGTGACCAGTGCACTTCCCTCCTACCTTAGTGGTAAGGGTTCAATTCTGACCATGTACATTTACCAGCATGTGTGAATAATTTCCTTCCCTTATTGTGGGAGTAGATATTTGAATCGCGCGTTTAGTGATTGATCTCGACAAGTCCTAGCAGTTATTAATGTTGTAATTGGTACCCCCTTAAAAAAAAACTGTTAACACCAAAAGCGAAGGGTCTGTAATCAATTTTTCTAAAAGTTGACTTTACTCATAATTACAAATACCTCAGCTAGGTGGACTATAATTTGTCCTAAATTTTATATGTTTTTAACGATCAGCTGTCTTTTTTTACGGTCAAATTTAACAATAAAGGGGTCTACAGTCAATTTCCCTGAAAGTTAATTTCGCTTATAATTTGAGATACGTTAGGTAAGTGAGCTGTAATTTATCCTTTTTTAAATACAGTGGTAGGTAAATTTTCTCTTTTTTTTTTTTTTTTAAGAAAAGAAAAATTCAAACTCGAACCTCAACTTTATTAAGAGACCTGGTTATCACCAGGTTATACCTATAATCACGGTAAATTTTATCTTCTAACTTACTATATGATATTAACTTCTAATGATATAAATAGACATTGAACTCAAATGCATCCAATGCAAGACAAGATTTAACATAATATATTCGAATAACAATACTTTTGCATACGAGTAAAACAAATATTATGTAACCACAACTTATCTCTTTTTAAGTACAAATTAATTTATCAAAAAATAATATTGTTAAAAAATGGTAATTTTAGAATTACAAGTGAGATAAAAACTTATTCTCAAAATCAAAATTATAAAAGAAACTAATTTTAACCACTCAAAATAATACCAAACTAGTCAGATTAAATTAATTTAATCTGTCTCATGCTTAGTTTGTAAGACTTCAATGCCCAGACATGGGTTGTATTTGTATCTCTCTAGTCAATAGAACCACATGTCAAACCTGCTCCTTAAGAATTGGAGCATGTATATATTAATGATTTTCTGAGAAATGAAACTGAAACATGTGTTCAGCAACAGTTATTGTCTATTGAAATATACTACCCATAATTAACTGCAATGAAAGGAGTAAAATCAACTATCACCAACAAGGCACAATGAAAACCATGGAACTGCTTCATTTCTCAGTTCACTGCTATAAAAAAATAATAATAAAAAAACCTAAAAGAATTCATCAAGAATACTGCATTTACACACAAAAACATTTGAGTTAGGTCCAAGGCCAGCTGGGAATTTAAACAAACTAAGCTCAGCCACATAAAGAGTATATAAAGGGCACCATAGCCATCCATATTAATCAACAAAGCATAAAAAAAATGCTTACCTTGTGGATATGACATGCATGGTTCTCATCATGTCCCAATGCTTCAAGTCTGCGAGTCGAATGTTCATAACAAGAGCTAACGTGCAAGACAAAGGAAAATAATACAACTGAACTCACTCAGATAAAGTATTTTACAGTGTAAAACATGTCACAACCAAAATGGACCCTGAACTAGCTTCAGAATGTAAAATCTAGTGCTTCTTGTTTCGGATTGATAACAAGTTCCAGTCGAACCAAGAAGAAAAATCTTCTCCAGTTAATATTTTAGGAGATCCTGCTGGCAAACACATTTGGATTCAAAAAGAAATATATATAATCAGTCTTGAGTTTGTCAGACGACTCAGACCAATAGGTATTTGCTTATTCAGAATTGCTACCATATGAACCTACTTCCAGACTACTGCATGGCGTATGAATCATTTAGCAAGAAGCTGGAAACACAAGCCAAGAAACACAACAGTGGAAGCTTTACTTATTGATATGTATCCAAATATGGTCCTCATAAACCACGTCCCGTGGTGCAAAATATATACAAGCAAGCAAATAAATGAAACAAAATTTCTTATACAATTAAGAAGGAATTGAAGGACTGTATAGAGAAAGAAAATAGCAAAACAATAATGAAAACAAAAAAATAAATAAAAAACTGGAATCACTCTCAACTTTGTATTTTCTGTCTCTCTGCTGATACGTACTTCATTCAACTGTCACAAGATGAACTCCTATTCAGAACCATTGTACATCAAATAAAAACTGCATAACATAATACATTTCTGCATGCTGATTCTGCAGACTCCAACTGCTTGTTCGCAAAACCTCTAGACTTACTTCTTTCACTTCTCTTTTCATCAAATAAATTAGGGGTGCAATTGAGCTGAGCCAAGCCGAGCTGAGTTTTGACATATTTGGCTCTCAATTTGAGATCCATCAATCTGACAAGAGCTCATGCGCAGCTTGTTTCTGCAAAATATATTTTGCACACACGCAGAGAGAGAGAGAGAGAGAATGAAATAAAGGTGAGGGTAACAAAGGATAGTGGCTGGGAGAATCATGGTGGTGGAGCGATGATACATTTGATGGTAAGAAGAAAAAATACAAACAGTTGCTGGCGTTAAGATCCAAAGGTGTGAAAAACTGAAGGTGGTCCAGGGGGTTGAGAGTGATTTATGGAGGACCTGGACTGGAGGCTGTATAGAGGTGAGTGAACCCTAGAACCTAGGCAAAGATTTAGTATAAGTAGGCCTAACAAGCCCATAACAACATAACAAATCTAGAAATGGGCTAATGAACAAACCCAAACAGAGCTCGTTCGAGGGACTGTTCATGAGTCCAAACGAACAGAGCTCAACTATGTTCAAGCTCGTCTTGATTTTCATTCATTAACCTAACTAAATGAATGAGTTCTAGCTTGTTCAAGAAGAGCTCAGTTGGCTTGCACCGTTTAATCCCCAAGTCACAGACTACCTAGCCCATCCAGGCATCCACTATTACTAACCATCAAACCATCATAATGCAAAAATACATCAAAATTAATATTATAATACAAAGTCTTTTATCTTTTTTTTTTCATCATGAATAAGCTCTATCAGTCAGTCAAGGTGGATGAAATATACCCTTGTAAGAATCTAATTCGTCAACCTGTATTTTGCTTAAGTCCTTCAAGAGTATGTTCTCCGGGATTATGAAGCCATCATCCCTTCTAGAAATGCAGGGAGTAAGTACTCCATAGTTGTAACCAATTAGTACAGTGCTATTTTATAGCAGGGATATTATTACTGATATCCCCCAAGTTTAGGTCTAAATATACATGGTTATCACAGTTTCAAAAATTCCAACAAAGACAGCGCCTGCCTTCATTACCAAATTCAACGAACCATTTTATTCTTTACATACTAACAAAGGTATCAAGTAAGAAACTATTAAAAAGAATCTTCTGCAGCAGCTTGGTTCAATGGATGCCACTAAGTTTTATTTTTAATTCCAAGTTCAACGAGAAGTCGAGAACTACAAAAAGTTGACTACATAATCACTATGAGGCCTGGCCTCAATCTGAATTGACTATTTAAATTGCAGTGTTGTCACACCTAGCACAGCCTCTGCCTTTATAAACTAGGCCTATAAAGAATAATCATTTTTCATTTAAAAATAAATAAATAAATGACCAAAGTAAGCGATTTAAACTACTGAAGAAAGAAGAATACATAAAATGCAGCATGTATTGACCTATGGAGAAAGAATCCAGTAAATTTGTCCAGAGACATAACTTAAGTCATTTAGATGGTCTAACAAATTGATTCATTTACAAGAAGATTCCTTCCTTCGCTTATTTTCAATGCAATGAGTTGTAAAAAAAAAAAAAAAATTAGTGTTCATAACTTACAGACTTGACATGCATAAAAACAAGTTTACCGGCGAGACAATGGACAGGAAAAATACATTGCTCCAGGTTAGACATGAATGCAACATTAATGCAGCCCTGGACCAAAATAAGAATCACCAAAAGAAGTGTTACAAGAGCATTAAAAATGAGGGATACACCAATTAGAAGGTTAGAGAAAATTATACTCACAATAATCTAGGATATGTAACAACCGTCACAGATTATGCGCCAAAGTATTCAATCAAGTCCTCCTCAGCCCAAAGTTCTTCATATGTACTTGTGCCACTCATTCCAAGATTAAATGGACTACTGAAATCTCCAAAATCCATTGCAAAGCTACCCAGTGGAGATCCAAACTGATTATCAACAGGTCTATCTTGATCACTTGGAAATGTGTCTTTCATATAATGGTGCAAGTCTCCATTAGTAATCTCGTTTTCATTTCTACGTAATGCCGGTACATGGACTCCATCCTCTGGCCTAACCTGTGATACATTCATATCCATCTGACTGTGCTGCCCATCATGACTATGCCCAAATTCTAATGATGGGTTATAGAGATTGTAAGTAGCACCATCATGCAACTCAGTATTTTGCACCATTGGGTAAAGCATAGGCCTTCCATCCATATACGTGCTCTGAGTAGAAATTACATTGGCAGGAGCAACGGTAGAAAATTGTTTAAAATCAGATGCTGCAATTTGGGACTGGCCCTCAGGAACTCTCTCCAGAGACCTCAAAGCTGTTGCTGTATTGTTTTCCAGTTGATTACCATGCATGTTATAGTCAATCAGCGGTACATCAGTATTATTTATATCAGGTAAAATTTGTCTAGGCTCATCCTGTGGATGTTCATTGACAGACATGTAAGGATGTTGATCAGCACGGCTTGGTTTCTCACGGGGTCCTTTTCTCCTACGTTTCTTGTCCTGCTGTTCTCTGTCTTGTACAGAACGAGAAGTGGCATTGCGGAGACTGCTAACTGGCTCCACATCCAGTGATTGACTTCTCCTGTCATCTTTTGATGAAACAGAACCCACACCATCATCAATACCATCAACATCATAGTCGCTATCACTACTAATAGCAGGTTGCTTCTTGTTAGCAGGACCACCTGGAAGTGTTTCTGTTATCCCAGATGTTCCGTTATCGCTGCTAGGCTGCTGAATGAGAGATTCCTCTCGACTCAAAACCCCCAACCAAATTGCACTCTCCTTAGCAGTCATCTTATCCTGTAAGCATTTCGACTGACGGACATGCCTCCTGATCTTTGAGATATCAGGTGACATGTGCTTTATCACAGCTGTTAACACCCCCACTTTCCACATCTTCTTCAGATCATGTGGCTTCTTATAAGGAGGACTCTGACCCTGTGGTAACCCTAATTTGACCCACCAATCTTCATTGCCTGTTGGCCACCAAGGTGGTGGAACTCCCTTTTCTAATGGATACTTTCTCTGAGGAGGATCACAATGTTGCATCAAAGAAGACAAAAGAGACCCTAGAGTTGCATCTTGCAGATCTTGAAGTATGCTCTGTGAGTTCCCATTTCGACTACTATCTGCCTTGTCCATGGCTAAACACTCTGCTTCATATTTTGCTATGGCTGCTGGTCCATTCTTATCAAACTTCACCTTTTCTTTCCACCAAGCTCTAATATTATCAGATGAGCCACTTACTGGTTTACCCTTCTCAGGAATGATCCCGTACACAAATCCACGTGCTTTGCACACTTCCATTAGCTTCAACATATACTTCAGAATCCCATCTTGAGCCCTTGACATTTTCTTCCTCCGAGCCTGATCAGAGGTCTGCTTGGGTTTTTGCTTCTCTGCAGCTTGCTCGGCCACAAGCTTCTCTCTTTCCTTAATTCTTTTAAGTTTGATACGATCCTTCCACATTCGCCGCTCCAATTCATCTGAATCAATCTCTTCATCGCTAACATCTTTCTCTGCTATATTCCCACACCTTATGTCATCAACTTCAATATCCGAGCTGCCATCAAAAGATGCTTATTTCAATTAAAATTACAACAACAATCCTCTATGTCTATTTGGAATCCCTAATAACTAATAACAAAAGCGAAACAAAACCAAATGTAAGCTCGAACCGAAAAAATTATAAGCCTCTCATTTCACCAAGAGTTTTACAATTTCTAAAACACAAACAATCAACAATCAACAATCAAACACCAAAAATACAAACTCAATTTCTTACAAACACTTTCCCACAAAACATAACAACAGGTAAATCCCAACTATACAATCACTACGCTTCCAAACAAAACAAAAAAAAAAAAAGTTCTTTTCAAAATTCAATCAAAACCCTTCTCTTAAATCATCTCAGATGCCTCTTAAAACCCCACTTTTCCCATTTATAATTTCTCAAATCCACCACTTCTCTATATCAAAAATATTGATTGGAAGCTCCTCAACATTAAAAAAAAAAAAAAAAAAATGCTCGTTAGCTTCATCAACAATCATCGAAAACGATCAGGAAATCTATACTAATCACATGTTAAACAAATGATAGGACCCCACAGAACGAAAAATAATAATAATAAATATAAGTCCTACCAGATATCAGCTCCAATCTCTTCAAATTCACCCATGCAGAGAGTTTCTTAAAAAACCAACAACTGGGGTGTCTCTCTTTTCAGGTCCCCAATCTCTATATCGATTTATCAGATGAAAAAGAAGAAGAAGAAGTTAAACTATGAAAGCGAAGACAAATATAAAAGGAGCTTTTTCCTTTCTAATTATTATTATTTTTTTTTTTTTGACAGAAATTTTACAAGTTTGGTGAATTGAATGCGAAAAATTGTAAACAAAAAGGCTCGCAAACCGAGAGAGAGAGAGAGAGAGAGCGGAGGAGGAGATGAGAATAGAGGCGGCCCAATAGTTGTCCCCAGAGGTGGAGAAACACATATCGGAGTTTGCTATTTCTCGGAGAGCTGTAATCACCTGTGCTGCCTCTACACGTTATCATTTGTGTTACCTTATTTGGGTGTTAGTTTGATATTTGTCATATCATAATCATATTTCCAAACATGTCTATTAGAATTCAATATTTTTCTTTCCTTCGGGATATATGAAATATTCAAGTCACTATTATAAAATATAAAATCATGAGTTTCTATGATATAATCTTATACGACAATGATAATATGCAACGTGATTTTACTTGTAGTTTGACCATGATAATGAATAATAGCACTAAATTTATATAGGGTGATTTTTATTTTGATCTCTAATTTTTAAAAAATTATCAATGTTTTAAACCGATTTTATTTATTGGTATTATTGGACACTAACTTTCTAAAAACGTATTAATTTGGTCACTCTGACCAAATTTATGCTAGTCAAACTTAATAGAATTGGTAAAAAAAACTGTTTTACCCTTGACTCTATTTAAATGAGTTAAAATTATAATTTTAATCTTAAATTTTTAAACAAATTATTAATAATTAGAATGGTAATATGGTCATTTTATTTTAATATTTAAAAAATATTTTTAATAAATTTCCACTGTCCATTAATTTTGTAGACGGTGGAGATTATATTGAAATTTTTTTAAAAAATAAAAGTGAAAATTAAATATATTTTTTAATTTTTTTAAAAAAAATTAAAAAATATAAATGGTAAAGATCCAGATTTGAATCTTCATCGTCCATTAACAATGATGGACAAGAAAGGTAAAAAAAATAAAATTCTAAGGGTGAAGATTTCTGGGTTCGTTGTTCGTCTTCAATGAATCCAGAAATTTGGGTTCATTGAAGAACGAACCCAGTTTCTTTAACGAATCTAGATCTTTAAACTTCAATTTTTTTTTTGTTCTTGATCTGGATCTCCACCAAGAATATCAAGTTTTAATTTTGTTTTTTTTTTTTGTGAAGAGCAAAAAAAAAAAATTAATTTATAATTTTCAGTTTTTATTAGATCTCCACCAAGAACATCAAATTTTAAATTTTTTATTTTTTTTGTGAAGAGCAAAAAAAAAAATTTAAATTTTATAATTTTCAATTTTTTTAAAAAATTTTTAATATAATCTCCACCGTCCATTAATTTTGATGGACGATGGAGATTTTCATTTAATTTTTTTTAATTTTTTAATTTAATTTTTAATTTATTTAAATTTTTAATTATGAGTAGGTTAAAAAACAAAAATACCTCTATAACAGTTAAGTTTGACTAAAGGTTGACTCACAGAATGACTAAATTGATACGTTTCCATAAAGTTAGGGCTTAAAAATACCAATAAACGAAACTGATTTAAAAAATTGATAATTCTCTAAAAGTTAGGAACCAAAATAAAAATCATCTGTTTATATAATGTGCTAAGGGATAAAACTTGTTATACATTTATTGAATGATTTAGAGAATGTTGAAGCGGCTAATTTTTTTCTTTTTCTTTTAAAGTAGATATTATTTTTTCTTAATTATTAAATTTAATTTAATAAACTTTATTAATTGCATTGTGAGTAAATAGTATAATGAACATTTGAATTTTATGAACACTTTTGGATCAGATAAATTTTAAAGACAAGTTGCATTATTTTATCTTCAATTTATATTGCACATATTCATCAACAATCAATTTAAAAGTATTAAAAAAATTTTGTCATATGATGATATTAATACAATTTTTTTTTTCTTTTCTTTTTTGCCAACCTCCACTGCAAAATGTAGGAAAAAACAATTAAAATAATTTTTAAATTATATAATTATAATATTAATTATAAATATATTAGGATCAGATGAGATTAACTAGTACATATTCTTATTTGTGTTCTTAATTAATTAATATATAGTATTTGTGGAGAGAGAGATTCACTAAATATATAAAATATATTTTAATAATTTCTATGAGGGTGATAATTTATTGAGTGTATTACATCAGCTTTATTTGTCACCAAGCAAATGACAACAAAAAAAGAAGAAAAGAGGCCCCACAGATTTATCTATCTACCTAGACTTGACAATTTCTTCTTTCATGGCAAGTGAGAGAGCAGCAAGGCTGCCTCCAGTTTCCACTCTGACACCAGGCATGGCCACAGCTCTGCTACCCACAAACCCACCTTCACCAATTCTTATCTTCCCAAACTTCACTTTCCCATCATCACCTTCATATATGTGACCAAACAGCAGTGCTTCTCTACCTACACACCCGCCTCTCTCAATCTCCACCATCTCAGGGTTCAACACAGCTCCCATGCTGTCAACATAGCCTCCTCCTTGGTCCAGATCAATCTCTGAACCCATCAGCTTCATCCACACCATGAACAGGAATGATCCACCAGTTATTTCCATGAAGTAGTCACCAACTAGAGTCCTAAATGCTTGCCATGTTGTGTCCATGAAGACTCCTGCACTCCATATCTTTACAGTCTCATTCTCTTTCTTTTTTCCAACTAGAACCCATTTGGCTACAACACAAGCCAATGCAGCCAAGAGTCCTGAAGAAAGCCAGAACAAAGGAAGCAGCCAATGCAGTGGGAGTTTCTTGGTTTCTTTCAAGAAAAGGAGATAGTTTAGAGGAGGAAAGATCACCAACCCCATGAGAAAATAAGGCAACATTGTTTGTAATAAAGGTTGAGCAAATATGGACCATAAAGTTTGGTACAGGTTTCTTGCCAGGGTCACTTGTTCATCACCTTTCCTCTCCTGTGCTGCTGCTGCCATCATTGGGCAGCCTGAAAGGTCCACTTTTACATCAGATTGCTCTATGAAGATCCTCCAGGCCTCAGGAAGTGGCTCTCCATTTCGCAAATGCTGGCAAATCTCATAGATTAAAGAGCGACCATGATCAATTGAAGCACTCTGGGAGCAAGATGATGCTGGAATGACATCAATTTCATGGCACCGAACATAAGGATTGAATTCCATCTTCTCTGACTCTTCCTTGGTGAGATTTTGATCAATACTAATCTCCCCAATATCAATATACGGGAACTCTGTCTCATCCCATGGTTTGGTGCAGTCCAGTGCAATGTCCCGTGTGGCTTCATCTTGTGGGACTGGTTGGACTTGTAGTTGGAAAATGTAGCGAACGCCGGTTGGAGATTCAACTCGGCGTTTAAAATCATCAGCAAGGAAAAGCAAAGGACGAGTGTCATTCTCATCCCTGGGAATTGCACCTGTATCTGGTGGAAGAATCCCAACAGGCTCCACTTTACTGGAATCCTCACTAATTGTCTCATCAAAAGGCCTCAACTTGAACTTCACATACATTTCCTGCCCATCTGTGAATCTGAACAGCCTGCAAATATTCGAGTAATAATGCAGTTCAGTAAACGAATCAGCATTGCGGAGGGACATCCACACAGCATCGCGAACACGTGGAACTCGCTTCACATGCTCCTCTCTTGCAGCAAGTCCACAGACTAACCATGTAGCAAAGTCAGCAATTGTGCGGGCATAGAATGCTTTGCCTGTTTTGAGTGTCAGGTCAAGCAGTGGAGGAGTGCTACCACCACTGCCAACATCATCTGAAAGTATTCTGATTGCTGCGCCACGCGCGTCTATCCTTGCATCATCATCAGCACTCAAGCTATTGCTATGCCGGACAATGACAGGGTAAGATTTTCCAGGATGGAAGATGTTGTGATCAGGCAAACCTTGAATTTTGTCATAAATCTTTAACTGCCCCTTCCCACCAACACCGATTCGATGGAAGTATCTTGACTTAACCTTTAGAGTGGTGGCTGCCAAATTTGCAGACAAATTGCCAACTATTTTCTTGTATTTCATGTCCATTTCTTCTATCCTGTCATCCAAAGCATGCAATGTGTTCTTGATCATGACTGGAGTTTGAGAACCAACATACACACCGCCTCGTTGGAGAACTGAATGAGCCGGAGCAACAGAAAGTGCACCAAGAATCACATCTTTTTGAACTACTGAATTAGGCAGAATTAGGCTTTGACTTCCAATCACTGAATTTTCCTGCACCTCAACTTTCCCTGATATAAACCCGGTAGCGGAATAGAATCCTGAGATGATCCGGCTAAAGTCACCAAGATGGACACCAGCGCCAATGGAAATTTGTTTTGGGCATGAAACTGGATTGATGGCTCTGATTGAACAATGTTTCCCAACCTCTGCTCCCAAAAGGCGGAAGTACATACAAAAGGCTTCTGTTCCGGACAGGAGCTTAGCAAATCTAAGGTGGCAGGCAATGGTAATCCGGTTAGAGAGCCAAGTCTTCATTTGGGATTGCTTTTCGTCTTGTTTACCAGCAAGAAAGTGAGCCACAATGCTTGTGAGGAAGCTGAGTACTAGGCCGTGTAACAAGTATGCAATGGCAACTGAGATGGCAAAATAAGCTGGGTTCGAAGGAACATTAGCGAACATGGTGGCATAAGCAATCATGGTGAATGGCATCCAGTGAAAGGCTCCAGATATACAAAGGAAGGCAAAGTGTTGAGGTGAAGTAGGCTTTTCAGCTACCCTAATGTACAAGAAGTAAATTATAGCTGCTGCCAGAGTGCTGAGGAAACTGACCATGTAGATGCCTATGAAGTGGTAAATGGCCTCATTTTGGACAGCTGCACCACCCTGAAATCATGATATATAGAAAGCACAAATTAATAACTTTAGTCATATGAAAATGTAGTTCATATATATATATATATATATATATATATATATATATATATATATAGTTGAATCATATAAAGTGAAAAATTATAAATGTCACTTGCCTTTGAAGGATTGTTAGTCTTGGTAGATTTGAGTATAGGTTTGCCTCCTTCACTCTTTTGCAAAGGAGCAACATCAGCTTCATCTCCTATTATACTTCCTTTCTGAATCACAGCAAAAGGACCAACCGAAGAATTTCGGCCAATTCTAATTGGGAGGAAGCTCAGGACTCCATTCCTGACCTCGTGGCCTTGAACCAGAACCCCTTCTGCAATCACTGCACCATCTCCTATCGAAACGAGAGACGGGTCTGTGATATCAACAGTATCAAGCAAAACTGAAGATCCAATTCTAGCTCCAAGCATCTCAAACCAACAATTCAGGAATACTGTTCCTCTCAAATAAACTGCAAAAACTTTAGAAGAAATCTCATGTGCCTTATAAAGTGCCCACCATTTAACAAAATCTGCGGACCAGATGGAAACTTCAGGACTCAACGTATAGTTTGGTTGCAAGAAAGAGTTTCCAAAGAAAGTGATGGAAATGCAAGTCGAAAATATGCAAAGGATCCAAGTAAGAGGAGCAAATGCTAAGGAGAACATGTAGTCCAACCAGGGATATCCATCCGTCAGTGTGTGAGTCGCTGAGACCAATTGTATGAAAGCACATACTGATAGATAAGCAGGAAATATCATAATTGCGAGAACATACGTAAGAGCCAGAAGTTGGAACATCCAGATACCCAATTGGTGAGCTTTAGAAACCTCCATATCCAATTCAGCATATTCTATCTCAGGTTCTGGAGTTTGCGATGAGTTGGTCATTAGTTGAGGTTGAGACTTCATGATAAGATTCTCCGAGAAGTTCGCCAAGTCTGAAATGCAGGTTGCAGTGAAGATATCTACTGCTCCCACTGGCACCCCTAGAAATTCAGAAAGTTTTTGAGCTGCCCTGACCACACCAATTGAATCAATTCCATAAGACACCAGGCTTCCTGTGGCAGAGATGTTGCTACTAGGAATCCCTGTCTGTTCAGATACCAGTCTTATCAGGAACTCTACGATGTCTTTATTACCCATTTTGGGGCTTGGCAGAGGAGAACTGACAAGTTGAGGTCGCGGTGTTTTACCTTCTCTACATGTGCCCGTAGTGAATGACCGGACAAATGTTTTTTTCTTGAAAAGTGGTTCTGGCACTATGTTTAGAGTTCCATCGACAAACTGTTTGAGGCATTCGAATCTCTTGATTTTCCCTGATGTCGTTTTGCTTATGGTCCTGGGCTTGATCAACTTGACAGAAGCAACAGTGACACCATGTTCTTCTGCAACACGGGTTTTGATCTTTTCGACAACTTCCTTATCAACAGTTTTAGCATCTCTAACCTCCGCGATAACAACCAAGCCAACCTGATCTGAACTATCTGAAACTGAAATTCCTTTTGTTGAGAGGACTTCCTCTGGAACACCAACGACAGCACAGCAACCTGGGCGTAGAAGTTCAGATGAGCTTTCCACTGTCTTTTCAATATCTGCAGAGTAAATGTTCCTTCCTGCTACAATTATAAGGTCTTTGATTCTTCCTGTGATGAACAATTTTCCATCAATAATTCTTCCAAGGTCTCCAGTTCTGGTGTATATTCTTCCCGGGTAATCTGGAAGCTCATTTTTGAAAGTTTTCTGGCTAAGTTCTTCCCTACCCCAATATCCAATTCCAGCACTGCTGCTACTAATCCATATTTCTCCTTCTTTTCCTGATTCTTTGATCTCTTCACCAGTCTCAGGATTGGCTATTCTGATATCAACATCAGGATCATTTGGATCTACATATCCACAACAAACTCTTCCTTGCCAATCAACAAAAATTGGCTTCCCTTGTCCATATGCACAGCTGACAAATACACAATTTTCTGCCAAGCCATAACCAGGAGCCATCACTTCTTGAGAAAGGCCAAAAGGAAGAGTCAGCTCAATGAATCTTTTTAGCGTTATTTGCCTCACCGGTTCAGCAGCAACCATAAGGAAAATCATTGAAGAAAGGTCATAGTTCCGAGCCGTACTCTTGTCAGACTCCAATCTTCGAAGCATCAACTCAAAAGCAAAGTTAGGACCAGCGCTGTGAGTAGCCCGGTATTTGCTCATGGTTTCCAGCCATAAAAGGGGGTTCTTGATAAATGTCATTGGAGAAAACAATACTGATGAACCACCACTAACCAAAGCTGTGAAAAGTCCCCCAATTAGTCCCATGTCATGGTATTGAGGAAGCCAACTAACCAGTATTGTATTTGAGGTGCTCCTGTATCTCCTTTGCATTAACTTCACATTGTGAATGAGCCCACCATGAGTTATCATGACCCCTTTAGCATCACCGGTTGAGCCTGATGTGAACTGTAGAAAACAAAGATCATCTGTCTCAGGTTCAGAGGAATCAGCTTTGTTTTCTGCCTGCAAGTTTTTGGAGTACTTGATCCAAGAATCTGTGTGCAACCATGGAAGATTGGGCCAGCGACCAGTCGTTTTGCCATTTTTTCCTGTCAATAAGATCAGGTTCTTCACAGATCCTGCTCGGACTGCTGAGTGATAACCAACAGTTGATAAAATTGCCACCGCATTGCATGATTTAGCAATGTTTTCAATCTTTAAAAGTGCTTGTCCACCTCTTTGCAGGGGGTCTGGAGGAAGAACTGGGACTGGTAAGACTCTAGCTCTTAAGCACCCAAAGAAGCAATCAACGAAATCAAGACCGGGGACATAGACGAGGAGAACCCTGTCACCAGGCTTGATAACTGGTTTTTCGCTTGTCAAGAGCTTATGGGAGATTAGAGAAGCATTTGCATGAAGTTCTCTGTAAGTCCTCCGGCTGACAACTGCACCTTCTTCATTAATCCAAGTATAGAGTGTTTTGTTTTGAGTGACTCTATGAGTTCCCCAGTGCTTCAAATAACCATCAAGACTAGACAGATCAGGGAACTCCACACCTGGCATTTCTCCCAATTCTTTGAAATTTCTCTGCCAGTTATCTGATTGCAATGGGAACAAACTCTGCAAAAAAAAAAAAAAAAATACTGTTACCTAAATGTTTGATGTGGTGCAACTAATATCAAAAACAGCAACTTTCTTCATTCTATTTGGTGATCACTTCAAAAAGTTAGAACGTCAACTTACCTTAACATATGGAAACTGTGGCATCGAATTGTTACTTGCAAAGTGTTTGCAGATTAGAGACATGGCATAGGATGAATTTCTCTCTGTGAGCTCAAATGCCATAAGTCCACCGACATAGTACGTGTTACTCAGACCTTGAAGTTGAGACTCGAATCTCTCATAAAATCCATCCTTCATATCTGAAGAGAAATTGAAGAATTAGTGTTCCTCTTCTGGCAGGAGTTAATGATATAAAGTAGCTGCTCATTGAGCATACCTTGGCTTCCAACGTGTGGGAAATACTTAAATCTTCGCTGTAGAACCACATTCTCAACTTCTCCCCCCATATTCTTGACAGTCTTGATTGCGAGGTCAGTGACATTTGGTCCCGTAACATCGACAGAGTTGCCATATGACCAGAACAAGAAAATGTCAGTGTCACCAAAGAATTTCTGCATTGCAACAGGATGTCCAATTGTTGCAGGATCTTCCATGTATTCACCAAAGTAGTAAAAGCCGACCGGTAGATGTTCTAGCCCTTTAATCTTTAAGACAGTGGTGTAGTAGTCAATTGTTTGCACTTTACTGAATAGCTCCTTTTCGAGGTCATTCATGTCCATTACCTCAGTTTCAGGTTCTGCAATAAGAATATTTGATTAGACATAATTACATGGAGAGACAAAGAGAGAGAGAATAGGAGTATTGAACTCAACAAACCTGTAGACTTTGAAAGTGGTGATCTGTAAATTTTTCCATTTCTCATAGGGAAGGATCCAGAGATGATGATCTTATCAAACTCCATAACTTCACACTCCCCATTAACATTTTTGACATCAACACTGACATTAGTAGCCGAGTTGCGTCTGATTGCCAGTACTTCAGTGTTGCAGTGGACTTCTATTGGAAGATATTCACTGAGCTTCCGCCAAAAATTCATGTATCCACCTTTGAATCTTCGGATTTTTCCAGCCATGGATGTTCGGGTGAATTCATGAATGTAGGCATAAGGCATGTCTTGAACGAATCCGTATCCAGAAGCAGTGTATCCATAAGCCACAGATTTGGGAACAGACTTAAGTCCATGACTTTCAAGGTATGTTGGAGTTAAATCCGAAGCAATGTCACTCACCGCGTGCACCCCAATTCGACCTGAATCCTTTGCCTTATCCTGTAATTAGAAAACATAGATAAACAAATTATCAAACTAATGGTTATGCTACAAAACCTGGAGGTGGAGTAAATACAAGTCTGTTACAGCAAAAGAAACCGACCTGTAATTCTAAGGTCAGTGATATAACAGACACATAATCATCAGCAACTTTATTATCCTGATACTCCCCTGTAGAAGCATCAATGAGTGCAAGCTTGTGAGCATCCATTTCTTCTAGTTCAGACCCAGTTTCTTTTGCCAAATCAAAGATGACTGGAGCACTGTTGGCAGCAAGAACTTGACCACCCAGATCATACATCTTTCCTGTGTATAGATATATGCAACAGATTTTTTTTTAAAAAAACCTGGCATATGAAACCAGACAGAAAACAAAAATTGCTCAATAATTCTGTACCTTCAATTTCCACTGATTCACACATGCCACTAACAGTATGATACTTCTCTAACACGGTCACATTTCTGTAACCGAGCTTGGTCAGTGCATAGGCGGCTGATAAGCCACTTGGACCAGCTCCTACTATCCCGATTCTCGTGGTCACAGGCAGGCATGGATGCAGCTTGGAGAATTGGTCTCCTATTGATTTTCCATGGTCCATCTTCTGTGGAGTTTATGCCTCCTTTGAGAAATGCCTATTGGAGAATATAACATAATTACTTCTTGTCTGTTTGTTCTGTTGTTAAAACTATGGCTTTTACCCCACCACTAGAAAATCCATTGATCAAGACAAAAACAGCATCTTGAAAATGAAGCTCTCTCTTCTGTGCGTGTCATTCAAGGTACACCAATGAAGTCATGACAATAAAAAGCATGCTTGCCTAGATACTCATATTTAACAGGAAAGAGAGAGAGAGAGAGAGAGAGAGAGATCCCAGAAAGATCTAAACCTTCATTGATTGAATTCCTACTATTATATATAAGCATAAAAAATGCATGCAAGTGAAAGAGATTTTATAGCAGAAACAATACCTTATAGATAGAAGCAATGTATAATGTCACTCCTTCCAAAGTCTTCTGCACCAAGTAGTTGATGAAAAAACTGTACACACAATTCCCTGTAATGCCATTGTCACCAAAATCTAAGAAAACCAACAACCACACACTAGACATTAAAAGAAACACCATGTACACATGATTTGTCAAACATTTTAAGCACTTCTCTTTTTGGTTCTCTTTTCTTTATACACAACCAGTAAAACCATGCATGGACTGTCAAACAGAAAAGTTTAAACAGAAAAAAGAAAAAAAAAAACTAACCTGAAATCAAAAACACTTGAAAGGGTATTGCATTTACTGCCAATTGGCAGAATAAGTATGGAGAAAAACCAGTCAAAGTAGTAGATGATGAGGCCGATTCTCCACACAGTAAAACTTGGGGCCTCTTTCTCGAATTTAAGTAGTTTAGATTCCTGTTGGGTCCAATAAGAACCCGACAAAAAATCACTGTTCATCTTTGTAAATCAATCAACCTTTTATTGATATCTCCGAGCATTTTTCACTTTGTATCTTCACATATTCCCTTGCCTCCTAACTTCCAGCCAGATTTTTATTGACAATCACAACGCATTTCACCATGTAATGAGAACATAGCAACAAATATAATTGATTATCTATGTTACTGTGACAAAATACGATTTGAGATGCGATTTGAGATGCTAAGCATCGAATGCCTCAAGACTTTATGCATTTACACACACTTAGCTTGTGTAAATATTATCTGTTAAGTCCGTCCTGATTTATTTGAAATTATTAGATTATGAAGTCTGAATTAAAGTAATATTGTACTAGACAGATACAACGTAGGGATCGATCGCCCCGCTTACGTGCGGGGATTAGGAGCAGTGCCCCGTAATAAAATTTCAGAACAAAAATTTTAATTATAAGTATATCGTGGAGTGACAATTTTATCCAAGAGTTTTAGTATTGTATTTTTAAGGTTTCTGTGTGTGTAACAGATACGAAACTGAGTGTGCTACTTCACCATTATAAACAACATTTTAATAGTGGAAATTGAGAGCAGATTTGCTCAGTAAATATAGGGTTCATATTGCTAACGAAACCACGAAAATCTCGTATGTCTTTTTATTATTCTTTTCGCATATATTTGTTTATAATTGTCTTTAGGTTTGCATAATCCTTCAACACCGGACCTACAGTTGTTCGGTGTAGAAAACTTTTTTTTTTTTTTCTTAAGAATATAAAAGGATACAAGTTTCTCATATTTAGAAACATCTTTCAACCGAGTTTTGAAATCGGAATTTCAAGAAAATCCAAATATCCATAGCTGAGAGAATATATATATATAATATAAAATAATTACTAAATATGAAATTCCGAATGTGCGCTTTTCATAAAATGACTTTAAATAACTTTATAACGTTATAAAATGAACTCTGTAATATTACGAGTTCAAATCTAGCTCGACCCAGACCTAAATTCAATAGCGACAGATACATAAACTCTCTTTGATAGAATCATCAAGTTTGTATTACATAACAGACGAAGGCCGAGCTGGGTTTGAATCGATCAGTACGTCATGATAAATTGATTCCATGCGACCATTCATAGCATATTATAATAATGTGTAATTTTTGTTGACATCTAAATAGGTATCAATTCTTTATTTAAAAATAGTTTACCTTTATATTTTTAAATAAAAAACCTATCACGGCATACAATTCGATCCAATGGACCGAAGCTCCTTTGCGGTCTGTTTCAACAAAATAATAATATTTTCCAAATTGTAATTACAAGGACTATCATAATTATTAATACAGTTAATGATTGGTTTCTCAATAGTAATTCAATTTTAATTAACCAGTTGCTTAGCTCTTGTAATTAAATTAATAAAGTGAGATGTCATCGAAACATTTAAAAAAAAAAATGTTGATTTTCTATATAAAAAAAACTAATTTATAAAAAATTCTAGGTCATATTTATTAGTGATACACCAAGTCAAGAAGACTCGAGAGCATCTACTGGTGTAGAGTTTACTCGGCAGCATCTTGATTATTAACAAATATCATGATCAAGATGATTACAAGTAAAGTCAGGTTGTTAAAGCGGTTAATTTTGGCGGAAAAGTTTATTAAACTCTAACAAACTTTTCCAACTGTAATCAGATTATTTGTTAATAATCAAAGGCAATTAGATGCCCTGATCTTTGTAAACTTTTGATTATTGATCAATTAATAAAATCAGAAGAGATTGCATACTTTCTCTGCATTTATCTACCATGTGCAGCTTTTCTTTCTTTTTCTTTCATTTTCTCTCACTTTTTATCAATAATATTTAATGTTGTCAACCTTAAATTATGTTATATCAAAAATTCTAGTAAAATTTTTGGAAGGTGATAAATTTTGATCGGAATCGTAAATACTAATAAGAGTGGATTTAATGTTGAGGATTCTTAATATGATTAATTAAACCGGTCATTTAGGGTTGTGGCAAATTAACGAGTCGTGTTAAAACTGATACGATCGGAAAACATTTAAATAAATAAAAAAAATAAATTTAACAGATTAGAACTCTAAGTTTTGGTTTTGTAGTCAATGTTGTATGCATATACATCAATTACCTAATTTATCGTCGATTCTTTTAAAGTTTGCAATTTGATCACCTAAAAGCCGGATTGATCTCCGTGACTATGCATAGACAATTTTAATGAATAAAATATCTCTGATGCTCTGAGCTTTTATTTTAGTAACTATTAAACAAATGAAATTAATTATTAATAATATTGATGTGTCACGTATCGAAAAATATAATATTCTATTTACATAATCTATACATTTATTATCTAGGTAAAGTTAAATTAGGCAGAGAAGGATTGATCAAATTATAAGTGAGAATGTTTCTATAATTAGAGCATGAAATATATAATTTGTTTATTGTATTGGTCATGATCATGAAAAAACAAAATACAAGAGGAAAAGCTTAGAAAATATGCTTGCTTCCTCGTTAATTAGCAGGCTAGCAGCGGACTGATCAACCAAAACTTTTTCTTTTTTCTTTTATAATAATTCAGAAATCTCCAAACCCTCTTAGCATGTTCGAGTTCGAAATCGAAACCCCCGTCAAGCCTTACAATCGTTAGAAAGTTGGAATCTATAAGTTTGAGTTCGGGTTTGAGCCCCTTACCTTATTAAAGCAAATTACTGATCTAATCATTCTGTTAAGTCTGTCCAGCCTTTTAATATAATTGGTTATATTCAGAACCGTAACTATAAATTTTATATATAGTGGGTTAACATCAAAATTAGGCTCTTACTAAAATTATTTTTTTAAAAATATATATAAAAACTAAAGCTATTTTTTATTCAAAAAAATGGATTGGTTTGTACCCCAACTCAGCACCAAAGGAGCTCCGCTATGGTTTTATATTATAACTTTAATAACAATGTAAATAAAAATTATCAGGTGTGGACCGTTTGTTGTAAATTTTGTCCGATCCTTAATTTGAGAAACACATTTCTTTACGATATGAGTGTCTTATGTAATATGAAAAACTGATCATGCAACCTAAATAGGTGAAAATAAATTCGAATGTCCATGCTTATGCCGACAATTACAAAACAATACCACTCTTTGGTGTAACAAAGATTAAACTAATAGGAGATCTTTTAATTTTATAATAAATAATAAAAAAAAGAAAGAAAAAACAGAGAGACAGTAATATCTTAGTAAGCAGAAGTTTTATCTGAAATAACAAGAATATATAGTTTAAGAAAGATCAACAGGGAATTTCAACGATTTTATTAAAAAAATTTGACGGATAGATTGAGGTGGTCCGATAATAAAAACTTACATTATGGGTTCAGAGTCATATTATTTTTCTTCAATTTCTAAATTTTTATTAAGGTTCATCGAAACTTTTGTCAAACTATTTTAATTAGTTAAAAATCTCACTTGAGATTTATAATTATGAACTCCACATTTTTTTTTTCAATTTTGTTCAATCCTTGAAAGAGATAAATGGTTGGGTTTGGGTTGCCATAAGTTTTAAAATAAATAATATTTCATAATTATATTCATCATAGAAGTGTTGGGCATTCTCGGCCCGAATGTAGATGACAACTCTAACTATAAGGATGAGTTTTTCCATATTTTACGATTTTACGATTTAATGGGTAAAGGTAGGACTCAAATCCTCAATTAATTTTTTAAAATTATTTGTAGACAAATTAATTTTAATACTAAATTATAAAATTATAGATCATTAAAATGCTAGTTTTGTTTAGTTTCACAAAATAAAACACCCTTAAAAAAAACACAAAATAAAACAACATAGGTGTTATATTAGTAAAAGAAAATGAAAAAATAGACCATTTATATTGAAAAAAATAAAAATATTTGACTGATAAAAATTTTGAAATACATCAAATTTCACGGGGATAGGATAAGCTTTGTTACGTATATTTTTATTTTTATTTTTTATTTTAAAATTCATCAAAATTAATCCAATTTCATCATTTAGATAATTTTATTAAAAATCAATGAATTTTTAAATACATTTAAATTTCGAAAGACTCTTTAAAAAATCTGAATTGAATACAGTCAGACTTTTAAAATCTATTAAATTTCATCAAACTCTAAAATGAATAGGCACTCAAAAAATAAATATTTGCTTTTAATTAAACCAAATACATATATGTTTATATGCAACACAAAAAAAAAGGCTATATATTTTTATTATTAATTAATTAAATGTCTCTGCCTGCCTTAACAAATACTACACAAACAATTTATAAAATAATGATGATGATGGAAGTAGGTATATTCTTTGAGAATTCGCTTAATCAAACAAAAAAATAAATATATATCATTGGAATTGGTGATCCAATTCTACAATAACCACCTGGCAATTAGATGTAAAATCTGACAAAAAATTATTATATTAAACTCATTTTTCTATCACCATCATCAATCCATCTTGATTATATCATTAACCAAACAAAATTTTCTGTAATTTTTTTATTTATTTATTTATAAAAATCACACATAGTTGGCATCAAGTTGATTGTAACTTATTGCTTTTATCTACTTCTCTCTAATCTTGAATCAACAACATTTGATTAAAAAAAATATTGTTAAAGTAAAAATAAATTAATTTCTTTCATTGTGTAGATACCAGGGTGGTGATCATCAACCTTTTATAAATGTATTTTTCGATAACGAAAGATAAAGAAAATACGTTCCTTGTTCATATTTATTAAAATTTTATTTTATATAATCCATTTATTCTTTATTATTAAAAAGTATATTTTTCTTGATATTATTAAAAAATATATATTTTATTATAATTTAAAAAAATAAAAAGACTCCAATTAATTTTATTTAATTTTTATTATAATTTAATAATTTAGTATTGGAGAGGATGGAACTGAATTAAAAAATCAAACAAAAAAAATAAAAAGATTGTTTCTTTTTTCTTTTTAACATTAAAAAAAAATAATTTCGGTTTCAAGATATACTTTTTAGGGTCAAAGAAACACTTGATTCATGCTTCTCAAATATATATATATATATATATATATATATATATATATATATATATATATATCATTTTTTTAAATAAAAAGTGGTACTACAGAGAATATATAAAACAATTCTTTGAAAATATTCTAAAATGCACCCAATTAAGTCATTTTCATATGATGTAAGAGCCATTTTGAAGGTGGGATGGATAGTAAAATGAGCAATATATATATATATATATATATATATATATATATATATATATATAAAAGGTATATAATAATTTCATGATCACAATTAAATAATAATAATAATTAGGTGAACTTGATCTGCCCATAAATGTGGAGACATTATTAGGCAACACCATGACCTTTGCATCTATTATATTATTGAATGGTTGCATAGTATTGTTAATTTGTCACTATAAACAATGTCAACTAAAAGTGAATCATCATGGCTGACCATACAAATCAGATTTGGGATTTTGCATGTTTTTGTAGGGATGGGCTGCAGATTTCAGGTGTGAGATTTCGTATGTTTTTAATGCGAAATTTCAAACATTTTTTATTTGAAATCCCGGTTTTACACTTATTTAAATCGATTTATATTTAATTTACATCAATGTAAATTGAATTATATAATATGAAATATTTTTTATTAAGATTTTCGTTTTGAAAATATATTTATGGTTAGTTCAAAATTTTCACTAATATGAAATCTTGGGTAGAACTTATAGTTGAAACCCAAATTACAAATAGCCAGTGCCTAAAAACTCATATACTAAGGATAAATTCACGTACTTAGTTAATGTGAGATTCTATATGATGAATTCGTGGTGTAGTTAAAATGGTCTTTTTTTTTTCACATTGGACTACATTAATTTTCATGTCACGATATTTAAATTATTGTCGATATAAAAAAAGATATTAAAATAAAAGGTTGTTTTTTTACTCAAAAAATAAGTAAAAGAAAAAAATTGGATCATCTTCATATTTCACTGAAATTTAACAATATATAATTAAGATGATAAGAAAATTGTATTATATTTTAATGTTTTTTAGAATTTTATATTTTTGAACTGAATAAGTCTTTATATTTTTTAACTGAATAGGTCTTAATATTTTTTAATACTGAACAAAGACTGAAACCTGATATCTAAATGACATGTTTATTTTTTACCTTCTAATTATTTTTTTTTTAAATGAAAACAGAAAAGAAAAGCAAAAAAGCAGTTTTTTTAGTTTATTTATTTTTTTGGTTTGATTAATTTTTTTTATTTTTCAAATTGATCATTAGAGAGTTAATACGGATTAGTTTCTCTTGGTCGCCAATTTTAGTTACCTACTCCTTTTTTAGTTTAATTTTTTATTTAAAAAAATATTTAATTTGTGATTAAATGCCATGTCATTAATTTCATTAATTTAAGTGACATAATTTGATTGATTATTTAGAATTGTTTGAACTTAAATAATGACATGTGGTATATTGTTGTTGTTTTAACACATAGCATGTGATTGATTAGTGATAATCGGTTGAACTTTGAAAAAAAAAATTATTAATAAAAAAATACACCTAATTGAGGATAAAAAAAATGAAACAATTATAAAATCTCAAAATATAGAAAAAAAAAATAGCAAGAAAATATATGAAATAATATATAATTATGCAAAACCAGTCACAGCTCACGTAGATAGTATACCTCCCTCCCACTTTAATAGTGATGGTTCAATTCTTATCACGTATATTTATCAGTATATGTGGGTAGTTTTCTCCCATTATTATAAAAATAGATATCTCTCGTTATGGGGTAGATATTCGGACCAGCGCATTATTGAATCTGAAGTCCCTTTGTTCTCTATGAAAAAGTGAGTTAAACAGAAATCTGCTTTTTTGAATATACTTCTTTTTTCAGACAACTTCCTTGAGAATATTGGAAGTGCTTTCTCTTTTTCAGATAACACAAATACTTTATAAAAGTGCTTGGTAGAATGACAAAAAGCACACCAACTTGAACAAACATTTGTTTTGGGTTTTAAGCATTTCAAAAAGCTGATTTTTCCACCCACAAGTGCTTTTTGGGAGCCTCTTCGAAGCTGTTGTGGATCAAATGATCAACTCCGCTTGAGTATTGAATCCGAATAGTTATCGGTTACCTCTCTCTTATGCTTAAGTCAGTGAGCTTTCAAATTTACTAAAAATTGTAAAGACTTTAAAAACTTTTATTTTACCTTTACACACATTTGTTGTGTTGTCACTCGTTATCTTGGACATCTATCTAATTCTGGTTGAGTTAATATTTGGATTGACGTTTCGACTGTTCAGACTCCAAAGTATAGATCCAGTTGTAAACAATGGTAGCTGAACCGCCATGTCAAATTGGTCAATCGAATATCTATACTGACTGAAGCAATCATTTATATATATACTAGCTGAAGCAATGAATGTATCTGTGTGTGTTTTAGAATCCAAAATTCACAAAGGGTGTTGAAATTACTTGCATTAACAAGCAAATAATACTGCACAAATCAATTAAACTAAAAACACAAAATCAAAATAACATGAAAAAACAAAGTAATGACCTTGTTCTTGTGTAACTCACAAAAAATCCTATGCAGTTTCACTTCACAGTGCCCCAAAAGGCTTATCAGAACTCCACATTGGTAGACATTATTAACATAATTCAGGTGACAGACAGAGCTGCATGAATTAATTTGAAGTTTGGAGTTTACAAATCAACAACATTGATTACAATGAGCATAATCAAATCAAACAAACAACATAAACAAGCTACAATTTCATGAAATTTATCGAATTACTAAGCAGACGAAAATTTAAAGACTACTACCTTAGAACCATGTATCTGCCTGCCACCATATGAAACATTAACAGCATGACTTGCTGGTACCTCTGCCTACTACAGCATCTGCACAACGAGATATAAAGCTACCGCCAATAAGGTCCGGTTGTATATGCTTACAGCATGCTGTCCGATCTTGCTGGCAACCTCCTGAAGAAGTTGAGAGGGACGGATGGAAGTTTTTGGCGGAACCTGGGATGCCTTAAGACGTAAAAGCCTGTGAGGAGGGCTATGACTTGGAATGGAGTAACATAGAGAACTATAGCAGCAATCAAACAGAAGGTGACAAAGAGAGTGGTTGCTCTTGGGTCTCTCCAGCTTAGCAGAGACTGAAACCTTTCCCCTTGTGTCGCCATGTCACCTATCACAGTCTGGACCCTCCCCGCTATACTTCTTAGGCGATCATATCTCATACGAACAATGTCTGATGACCGGGAAGTTGGGAATGTATCGAACTCTTCATCGAGTTCATCTGGGTGAGCAGCATCAGCGTGAGACAGCCGGGTGTCCATGTGAGGAGGGTGCCTTGCCCTCCATCGGAAGTTCCAAATGCCAATCAAGAAAAGATAGAGAAAAATTGTTGGAAGTATTAGTTCAGGATAAAGAACCAATATGATAAAAAGGATGTGAATCAAAATGCTTGTGAGCGGGTTTTTCCAGTTGCATATCTGATCAAACCATTTACCAACAGCAATCAAACCGCTGAGGACACCCATAATCCTGAAAAAGTTGGCTTTGCTTCTTCTCATACTCCACATATGCGAGTCAACATCAAGCATATACTCCACAATCTCTTTCCTCAATGGTGGCTCAGCCCGGCTGAGCCTCATGGAGACAATCTGCATAGCCTGGTGCCTCAGGCTATCAAGCTGAATTACAGACAGTGGATGAATGTAGTGCATTTTGGGCAACAATGGGTGGGCATACATATGCAACATGTTAATCAAAGACAAGCATGTAAACCTCACAGCAAGATGAACTTCACCCGTTTTCTTCACCCCTGAAGAATGCAAGACTAGAAGAGGATAAGAATGTGTATAAACCCTATCAGATTCAAGTGTAGATAATCGAATCCTCACTTTCCCAATTCTTGAATCCTTTCCACCGCCTCCGCCTCCTCCATGTACATGGCCATTATCAAAAACCCCTATCGTAATGACAGTACATGGGTCAAAAACCTCCCAAGTGTATTGCTCATTCCACCTTGGCATGAAGCTGTCTACAATGGTCCTTGTTCGCACCCATTTTTGCCCATATTTGGCCACACAGTAAGCATCCGTGGTTCCTCGTCCATCTTTTGTCTTCATTGGCATCAGCCCATGGGCACTAAGAACCCCAAGCTCCAAAATCCCAGCGCTGGACTTCCACAACTGTTTTGCTGTTGGCCTAAGATCACTGCTATAGTGAGTCGATTCATCCAAAACATGATACCCGCCCTCTAGACAAATTCTCAAATGAATTCTGCTGGCAAACTTGATCTCTTTCTTTTCTCCTTCTACAATTACATGCTTCTCGAGATTAAACCACCTGGAGTTCACGGGCTTGTGGTCCAATCTCCTCTGTACCATCTGCAAAGGAATCAAACACCTCCCTAAAAGTTCATCTTTGTTTGGTCCTACCCTATCTTCTACAGTCAGCATCAAGGGCTCCTCAAAAGGCTCAGCAACTACAAACATCAGATCTTCATTCCACATTGGATTAATAGTCTTACTTAGAGATGTTCTAGTTCTCAATGCCTGATTTCCAAGGATAGCCTTCACGAAAACTTCAGGAAACCTAGTTTTATCCGTGGGTAGCAAGTCCTGAGCTTCAATTATATTGACCCTTACATACCAAAGTTTAGGAGATAAATATACCTTTGATCGAATGTGTGTAACTGCATCGCCGCCAACTGTTGCTGCATCCGAGTGCCATGCATCAGGAAAAGCCTCATCTGCTTGAGTTCCCATCCAAACAGCCAACATCAGCTCTCCCTTAGCCTTATCTCCCTTACGATCTTCCAATCTGTACCACTGTGGTGCCAACGGACTATCAGGAGGAACCCTTTTCGGGACTTCATTGAGATCGAACATTGCCCTGCCAATCAAATCATCCATAACAACGTCCTTATCCTTCACATACACTTCCAAAACTGAAGCTTGAATTCTTTCTTTTGAGAAAGCGAAAACCTGATTCCATTCAGGGTTGGACTTCTTCTCAAAATGCTTAGTAGTTCCCTTATAATTTCCAAGTTTTACTTCCACATAGGGATCACAACCACCAGTGACATCTTTAGCGGGTAACTCCTTAGCCTTGACAACCCGGACATAAAGATATTGCATTTGCTCAACAAGGTCATATGTGCTTGAGAGCTTATCACCTGTGATGGCCCCCGCACCGATTTTGGGCGAGGTCTCCTTCAGTGCAAAGTCTACGGCTTGTGGAGGCTTCTGCATCTTTTCTAATGTCTACTAACAAAACCAGGATTACCCAGAAGAATACTGTAGGTCACACAAGAAGCAATGAAGGCTTTCGAAAGCAAAATTCTATAGCACGATATAGAAATATAGAAACAATACTGCAACTTCGGGAATCAAAATGACTCGTACAACTGAAAAACTGAACAGTATTGCTGTGTTTTAGGCTACCGTAAGAAATTGAGATTAGAATGTTGATGCCTATTGTGTTCTTAACAGATCAAAGAACAGAAAGACGAATCAAATGAAGTTTCCAGAGTTGAAATTTCAGATTTCTAATACATGATGAACACAGAATAACTGATAGGTGAAAGAAAAAAACATCAAAGAACCTCATCAATCATTATAAAAGAAAAACCTGCAAAACAACAACAAAAAAGAAAAGCATGAGTTACTGTTACAATTACAACTCATGAAAACAAAGCAAATGAAAAGAAAATGACATTGCAATACTATAATGGGTTTCGTAAAGATAGGTTAAAAATAAACTCAGTATTACACCATATCCCAACTAAACATAGTATTTAATTCAAATCAATTTAGTCCTTAAAAATGGTAACATTTTCTCAGCAGCCAAACAACATAAATACCCCAAAATATATAATATAATAATAACAATAAAAGAATTATACTGGAATGAATGTTGCAATGAGACATTAAATGAATACTGTGTAGCAAAAGACCAGTTAACAGATCTCATATTAAAAATAAAAAATAAAAAATAAAAAAAACAATACCATTAAATGAAGAACAGAAAGTAATTAACCCCAAACACAAGTTTGAGCAGAGAAGCTACTTCAAGCAAGCTACAACTAATTTTCAAAAGCTTAAAGAAATATACATCTCAAATGCATGTTAATAATTCTTGCATTACTTGAAAGAGTGAACAAACAAGACCAGCTAGCTATCAAGATTCAACAACTACTCAAACCAACTTCAAAAGTTAAAGTCTTTTAAGCAAAGAATACTTCAAAGGGTGAGAAATGTAGTAGTAGTAGTAGTACCTTGTTTTCCACAGTACTGTTCAAGACCAACTACAATAGTTCAAGTGCAGCAACAATGGAAAAATCAAAACTTTTTCTCTCTTTTTTTTTTTTTTTTAAATTTTACTCTCTGGGAAAATGACTGAATGATGCAAAAACGCAGTGGAGAGTGAGCTGATGAATGATGATATACGAAAAAAAAAAAATGGTGGTAATGTGGGTTGAGATCTATTCAAAGACTGAATCTCTCTCTCTATAATAAAGAACACACACAACCTACTCAGTACCAACTTTTTTAAATTTTTTATTATTTTTATTACATTGTGAAATTAGAATATATTTTTATTAGTGATATTACGTTGTTTTTTCTATTTTTAGCACAGGAACCCGAGGCACACGTGCGAGAAGACTGTGGTCGGTCTTGGCACATGTGGGGGGTGTTGGTTTGGTTTGGGACTTGGTCTTTCTTGGAGATGAGAATTACTTTTATCTTCTTGGTTTTCTCATGATATTTTAGATCGTTACTTTTTGGATCCACGAGGACTTTTTAGCTTGTAATATTAAGATGAGTAAATAACACTTAAAGCCCTGAGGTTTACTCTTCTATAAATAGAAATAACTTTTAAATTTATTAACAAATTCATCCTTTAATGTTATTTAAATTTCATTCAATTTAAGAGTTGACCAGGTTTGACTATAAAAAAAATCAAAATGCCCCAGAATAATATATAAAAATACTAAAACTTATTAAATAAAAAATAAAAATGTTAAGATCTTACAGTCTAGCTCAATTATTTTTTTTTATTTTTTATTTTTCATTTAATTAATTTTAGTAATATTATATATTACTTTATGGCATTTTGGTTATTTTTACAGTTAAATCTGGTCAACCGTTAAATTGAATGGAATTTTACTAATAACATAGGAGGTCTTTGTCAATAATCCAAAGGTTGTTTTCACTTGTATAAGAACAAACCTCAGAAGGTTCAGGTATTATTTGCTCTATTAAGATTATAAATTAATTTTTCTTACAATCAGGATTCCATATGTTTTTATGTCTAGGATCTTGATTCTCTAACATTGGAGAACTACTTCTTTAACTTTATGTGCTGAATCTCATTCTCTAACATTAGATAGCCATTAGAGTATTACTCTAAATTACAGAACTAGAACTATTACTCACATTAGAGAGCCAAAATCCCATATAAAAATATGTATAAGTCCCGAATTTGAGAAATGTAGAATTATAAATTATCTTAATTAGTTTTTTCATTAATTTATAGTTAGCTATTTTGCTTGTATTTCTAATCTAACTGAATTCAACTGATACGAAAGTACAACAAAATGGTGTCCGATTAATGGAAATATTTTCATCATTTATCTTGTTAAAGATTTTCTGATAATGACTCGTATATATAGATCGTAAGTGTGGTAACTATTCAATAGATAGCTATAGTTAACTAATTGTTTAATATAAAACTTTTTTTATTGAAAATAAAACTGAAGTTTATTATCATATATATAAGAATTTTATATGACAATGACTATATCAATTAAATCAATGAAATAATATAACATTTTTTTAAAGCAAAACTTTAAATTTTAAGCCAATCACTTTCAAAAATTCGTACCGTGAAGCTCAATAATTGTTATGTACCTAATTTCATTAAACTTAATAAGCCCAAAGATACTAATAAAGCCCAACGGGCTTGAATAAATCAACGATGCCAACAGACTAAAGAAACTAATAAGGCCCAGTGCAATAAGCAGGTCCATTACAATAATATGAAGTAAAGACTCTATACGAGCTACACCATCTTAGCGGCTTGGAATGAATACATGCATCACCTCACATCAACAGCCTAGATCCACCTCGCATAACGATCAACTCGAGTCTCCAGATTGAGAAGAATCCCCAGATTAAAGGGATTTAATCTGGCCAACTGTCAGAGTTCCAGTCAGCTTTAAACACCTTATTTTCAGCAACTATATTTCAAACAGAACATTATTCTTAGGGATTTGAGTTAATTCCCGATTTCATGTAATTAGATATCATATAAAACAATAACTCCATCCTTTCACACTATAAAAGTGGTGAATTATCACTGTTACAAGGATTACAAAAATTCAGAGAAAAAACACATATAGCGAGCTCAGCATATGTTGATAACGAGCTTGACTTTAATACTAGAACAGTGGATGTAGGCATTCTTTCAAGCCGAACCACTTCAAAAATCTACTGTGTTTAATTTGTTCTTACTTTTTTAGTACTTTAATTGATGTTAATTACATTAACCGATTTTGCACGTCAACAATAATAATAATATATTATCTTGTATCTTTTAGAAAATGATTTTTGTAAAAAAATAATAATTAAATAATGTAATATTAATAATAAATTCATAATAATGGCATGAAAGTCAAATTTTATACTTATTCTTGCAAGCAAAACCTATCTAATTCCAATTACTTGTTGTAACCTAATATATATATATATATATATATATATATATATATAATCAAACAGGAATTAGGTGCAATACATTCAATCACCGAAATCTAAAATCATACTATGTGACGTAGATTAAATATAATTGAATATACATATTTCATGACATGATATTATCGGATTGAGTGCACTGTGCTCCACATATGAAGCTTTTATCGTAATAAAAAAAATGGTGAAATGTTTATCCTTTTTATAAAGCAATGATTAGGGGTAAGATCTTATACATTTTTCGTACGGGATTCGACTATCTATTGTTATAAATATAAAGTTCACTATGTAATATTATGGATTGAGGATCCCACATACATACACACACATATATAAATATTTATAGCTATTATCTCGTGGTTAGTGACGGACACAATAGAGAGCTGACCCTAACTATAGCCCGGGTCAACTTTTTCAAATTTTTTAAATATATTTATATTTACTCTTTACAATTAACTAATATTACAAGTTTACTCTTTTATATATAAAAGTAACTTAGAGAGCTTTACCTTTACTTGGTCAGTAGTCATGACCACGGTTCCGAAATTGAACTGGTTCCCCTAAGGAGGGAATCGGAACCGAAACTGTGGAGTACCAGTTTTGGTTTCGGTTCCGGAACCGGAGGTTCCCCTTCGGTTTTGGTTCTTGATTCGGTTCTCTGAACCGGCGGTTCCACGCCTGTTCCAGAACCGAAATCAAATTTTTTTTTTCAATTTGTTTTTTTAAAAAAGGTTCGAAACCGGCGGTTCTATTCAAACCGCCTGGTTCAAACTGAACCGTGGCCAACACTATTGGTCAGTGACCAAACTAAAAAAATAAAAATTTCTTCACTTCCCCTGCTGCTCACCAAACCAGAGGCCAACTCTCTTGTCTCTATTTGGCTATTTCCCATATTCTATACCAGCCACCAAACCTCTAGACTCTACTCTTTATCTCAAGTCTTGAAAAGACTAAAAAAAAAATTTGCCCTCCTTCTTGCAATCAAATAAATTTCTTAATTTTTATTTTATTTATTCAAATTAAAAAGTTAGGGTTTTGGGTTTGCTATTCCTAATTTTGGGTTTGTGTTTTATTACATTTAAATTAGAGGATTTATTTAGGGTTACAATTTGTTTCTTCTAGTGTTTTAATTTATTCATTCTAGAAGAAAAGGAGATAAAAGGATGTGAGATTTGTTTAGGGTTTGCAATTTATTCCTTATAGTGTTTTTTTCATTAATTTAGTTTATGTTTTTTTAGCTCAAAATAATTGCTGGGTTTTATGGCTTGGTTAATTAGGTTTTATGTATTTTAATTAGGTTTTATGTATTTATTCAATCACTTCAGCTTGTATGTTTCACTATTGTTTGTTTTCATCTCATATGATTTATTCAATTATTTTATTATTGTATTTGTATTAGGTTGATTGTAATTCCGACTGATGGGTGACTATAGTTTTTGGTATTATAGGTTTTGTTTTTAATATTTGCAAAGACGTCATTAGTATAGATTGTAAATGTATAGGATCTAATAATTCTAATCTATGAACTTTATGCTACCAATTGAGATTTTTATCTTAATATTAATTATTAAGTTGTTATTTGACCAATTCTTTAACCAAATAATTTTAGGTAACAGCCAAACAACCATTCATGCCAAATAATTTTAAGTTGATAATGTGCTTTATTTAATATATGCATTTTAAGAGGTAAAGTTTATTATCTCCTCCATTTTGTTTTATGTTTGCTTTTCAATCAATAAAATTTCTTCATATTGTCGATATTCACTAAAAAAAAATTTTAGTTTTGTTTTATCCCATTATAACAAAAATTTCTAGATACGGCCTTGGTCAGTTGCACTCTCATTTATATATGTGATAAGGGTTCGAGTCCTATTTTTATTAATAAATAAACAAAGTATGGGATGTCTTCTCCTTTGCTGTGGGGTTATTTTTCGAATCGTATTTATGGTAATTGATCTCGACATATACCTAATCCAATTGGTGTAAGTTTTTTATTAAAAAGAAATACTTTACGGGTCGGGTAAAATACACGTAGACAAACCTGACCCGAGTATACTATTTTAGACAAAACTAAAAAATAAAAATATCGCGAAATAATAAGAAAATCGTGAAAAACGTTACGGTGTACGACCTCGTTATAGTGTCGCCAGCTCAGCTGAACTGGTAACCGGTCAGTCTACTTATTCAATCATGTAAGGACAGTAGAGGCTGTGATGTCCTGTCACAGTCTACTAAAAGGTCCCGTGTGTCCATTGATGGACGAATGCCACGTGTCTTTCATTAGAGAAGGTGGCAGCAAATAATTTAGTGGATTACAACAGGTCGACTGTAGAGAAACATAACTTGTAGCGATCGCATGCGATGATTACGATATTTTAACTGAGTTTTTTACTCTGCAGTTCTTTTGCTAGAAAAAGGCGCTCCTGCAGTGCGTGTCCCCCAACTTCTGGTCTGATAATTTACAGTGTGGCCCACAATTATTTTTGGATTTTGTACAGCAAAGCTTTGGTCTTGTTGTGGGTTTTTTTAAGGGCGAAATTTATTTTCTCGCTAATTTTTATTAGGATATTTCGTTTTGATCGATATTTTTTTTAATTTATGTTGTTTTTAATATTTTAAAATTTTATTGTTTTAGTTATTTTAATTAAATTTTTAACAGTCAAATATAACACGACATATACATTAATAATTTTATCCTTAATTTTAAATATTTAAATTAAAAATATAATTTTATTTTTTATTTTTTAAATTTTAATAAATTAATTTTAACTTATAAATTTAATAAAAATTAAATATATATCAATAAAAAAAGTTAAAATTATAAAATATATAAAATTTATAAAAAAGTTCTTAAATATTAAAAATAATTAAATTAACTAATTAATACTAAAATTAAAAAATTTTAAAAAATAAAAAAAATCAATACAAGAATAACTAATTTATGAAAATTTAATAATTTAAAATAATAATTTAAAATAATATTAAAATATAAAAAAATTACGTATAAAGTAAATTATAATAGATTAAAAATAAAAAAATTTATTAAAGTAATAAAAAAATAAAAAATATTTTTTAAAAAATATAAAGAAATGAGGCATTATTATTTAAAAGTTATAAATTATAAATTATTATTTTAAAAAATAAAATAAATTATTAATGTAATTTTTAATTATTTTTAAAAACTATATTTTTCAATTTTTTAATTTTTTTCAATTATTATTATTCTATTTTTTAATTTATTTTTTATTTTATAATTTATAATTTATTTTTTAACCTTAATTTTTATTTTTATACTTAAATACTGAAATACCCCTAACATATTAAATTTGACTAACAATTGACTAACAGAATGACTAAATTGATGAATTTTTAAAAAGTTAGGGACCATACGAGTTAAAAAAGAAAATATCAATAAAAAAAAAATTAAAAAAAATTAGGGACCAAAATAATTTTTACCCTATATATATATATATATATATATATATATATTGGTGCCTGTCGTATTTACTATTTATCGGTATATATAAAAAAATTCTTCTCATATTATAAGAATAGATACACCCGTATACAGATTACGTAAATATTACTTGATTTAAAAAGATTTTATCTCTCTCATATTTTATTATTTATCAGTATCGATAGTATATATAGATAAATTTCTCCTAATGCTATGAGCATTGACATTTGAAAGGTTTCGATCAATTCCAATCTAATTATACTGTTTTATATATATATATATATATATATATATATATATATATACACACACACGTTTTTCTAAGACAAACTGATCATTTTAATATTTTTGGTTTTTTAGTTTTCAACTATTATAAAAAATTAGTTTTACATAATAAGTGGTTCATAAATATCGTCCTAATCTTAAAATTTTATTACAATTTTAAATTTTAATATTCTAATTTAGAATATATTTTATTTAAATTTGGATGTTGATATTACCGTTCATATGATCTTTGTTGTAATATTTTTGCTATAGTATACGGATATAGAGTTATATAATAATATGAGTAGTGAATTTTATAAAATTAAATATTTAAATATATATAATTTAATTTAAAATTAGGTGCACCTCCTTCCACCTCAGTGGTGAAGGTTCAATTCTCATCATGTATATTTATCAGTATGTGTGGGTAGTTTTTTCCTTTTATCGTGGGAGAATATGTCTTCCATTATGAGAGTAGATCAGGTCCGAAGCTGTTTTTTAAGGCCTATTTATTTTTTTAAACCTAACATTCAGCTAAGACACTATTTAGCAATGCCTTCAAAAGGACACAAATTTTTTTTTTTTTTTTTGGCCTAGGGCCACAAAAAATTATGAACCGGCCCTGTAGTAGATATCCGGACCACGCGTTTAGTGATTAATTTTGACAGGTCTTGACATTTATTAATGTCGTAATTGTACCTCCTTCAAAAAAAAAAAAATTAAAAACACAATGTAATTTTCTCTTTAAAATTGAATTTTTTTATTTGTTTAAAACTAAATCAAATATAATTTTAGATATTAAAAATATTAGTAATATAATTCAAAACTTTAAAATATATATTATTTTTATAAATTATTCATACTATATAATATTATATAAATGAATAGGATTATATAAGAACGTGGTCTCGCCCAATATATATATATATATATATATAATAATTTGATTAATAAAAAATGTATAAATATTCATGCATATCATGAAGTTATAATAATATTGTTTATAGTTAAATTAATTTATGAGTAGTAGGTAAATGGACTCTTTAAAATTTTGTGATGTGTAACATTTAATAAACATTTTATATCAAAGTGTGAGCACTCATGTAGGCATATCTTTCGCTGGTTTTCTTGTTCAAATTTTGTTTATAAACATATAAAAATTAACAACTAGTAGTATAATTTATAGAGAAGAGGATAATATGGAATCCTCCTCTATAGTTTACTAGTTACTACACTCTTATGTGCTCATATTATTATATGCCTTGTTTTTGGTGCGGAAAATACGGACGTTGCAAAACTCTCATTAATTATTTAAATTTTATGTTTAGTGTATAAAATTACGAGTAAACATTAACTATTCGGAATTAAAATGTGTAATTTGTTGACGGGATGTAAAGTTTTAAGTAGTTTAATAGGAGGTTTGTGAGTTTTATGAGCTCCAATATGGCCTTTCTTATTGTATTGCTTACTGGTTTTTCTACATTTCAAAATTCAGAAATTTGTATGTTTATCAAGACATTTGTATGTTTTGTTTAGTAAATTATGTTATATATGTATTCATGTATAACTTTAAATTAGAAAAAATCATTACAATTAATGATTTTTTTTAAAAAAATACATATATATGATGATTTTATTGAAAGAGTGTACGGATAACATTTTTCTGAAATTGACATTAATTATTATATTATGACATGCAAGCTCAAAAACTTACCGCGATCACATGAATCATTAAATTTACTTTAAACCGTCATTTTACCTTAATTTTGAAAACGTTTACTTAAACAAAAATGCTTTATAGATGATGTTAAAACACAATGCCAAATTCAAAATTATCATAATTGTGTTTGTTCTATTAATTCAGGTGCTATAGAATAGAAAAAAAGTTATTTTTAGATGAGATAAAAAAAAAAGTGAGTGTTAAAGCAGTGAAAAAACAAAAACCCCAAAAAATGTATCCAAAAACCATTGCCTAAACAGCAAGGCAAGTCCCCAAAAGGAAGAAGCAATTGATATCCAATTTTGTCACCAAGTAATTTAATTAGGTCCATACACAAGAAAAATAATAATTGTATGTTGGGGACAGCATTGAAATTTGAAAACAACGTCTAACTTCTTGTACTCATATGTCATGAATAAAAAAAAAAAAAATTAAGTCGAACTGTCTCAATATGTTATCAGTGATACCATCTAATTACACTATATCATATCTCATCATTTACATTCAAGCATGCTTCTTTTTTCTTTTTTATACAATTGGACGATTTTTTCGGTGACGTAGTGAAACTGTTTTATGTAGATTTTTCTTCGTCTTAAATATCTACTTCATGGGTTGATTGAAGAAGAGCTAATAAAATTGTTTTCAATCACTTTCATGAGCAGTTGAGAAAAATAATGATAAAGAGGTGGTGGTAGGCAAAGTTGGTTTGGAAAACTAGCTTTTCTTCTCGACCCACCATTCTCTAGCTTATAATCATCATACAATCTCAAATTTTAATACATTTGTGATTAGAAGAAACCTAAGATCAATCTCTTTTTTTTTTTTTTTTACAAGAAAGGAGAATTGTCACATAAATAGATATCAAATCTCGAAAACGTAAAGTTGTTTATAATTGTAGTTACTAGCTAACTAGTTAAGAGATCCTGAGTTCTGTCGGTCCTTAATAAGATTTAACTACTATAAGTACCGTCCGAAAAGCAACTTCCATTATTGGGAATAGGTCTTTCCACATATTATATATTTATTAATAATGGTGAGATTCAAACCCTATCTCATATGTGAAGGAGAAGTGCACTGTCCACTTGAACTATGAGTAAGTATACAATCTCACCCACGTTAGGATTTGAAAGGAATTGTTTTAAATTTAATTTATTGTAATCTAAATTTAAGAAATAACAAATAAAATGAAACATATGATACAAAGTGATGAACTGAAGATGATATTTCAAAGTTGATACAATTCGGGATGGAAGAACAATAATAACGTGAAATTACAAAAAAATTGAACCTTGTTCATGGTTCTAAATTCGAACAAATCAAATAAGTTTTTATGACCTAAAAAAAATGCATATTTACAGTAGTTAAGTACTTTCTTCTTCACTTTTGTGATTAGAGTTCGAGTTCCACTTTTGTCCATTAAATTACAAAGTGTGGGAGATCCTCCTTCCCTTATGGTGAGAGTTATCATTCCAAACCGAGTTTGTAGCGTTTGATCTCTTCAGGTCACTTTAAATCTCTAACTCAATTGATTTCTGATTTTTCGAAAAAAAGAAAAAATCCATCTCAATCTTGAGGTTACATTTTTGATTGATGGAACCCAGGTGATCGTTAATATAAGTTTCCGTTATTGTTAGAATGATATTCGATTTAATATAATTAGGTATAAAATTTTAAAAAAATTGTTTGATGGTGAAATTAAATATAAATATTTGAAATTGCATTAATGAGTCATTTTCAAATTTTATTTCTAAACATTTCAAGAAATGGCCTTTTTTAAAATACATAAACAACTAATTATTAGTATATGATTTTTCACCATCCCGCAAATATCATTAAACTCTCACCATCACATCCGTAAATAATTAATAGTTGTGGTTATAATTATAGATATAATCTGATGGTAACTACACCTCTCAACGAAGTTGAGGTCCATTATTCAAATTAATTTTCCCAAGTTCAAATTTTCATAGTTATTCATTATTCTATTAGTGATATTTGGAATTATTGTCAAAGAAACTAAGCTATAAATTTTAATTTATAAAGAATCTATTAATCTATTAATAATAATCAACCAACACAAGCTATTCTTATATAGAAGTGTGAGAGTTAATGGCAACGAGCTCGGACTTCGTGGCTGAAGAATGGGGATAAAAACATAAAGTACTTCCACTTTAAATCGAACCATCGAAGGAAGCGTAATGCTTTGGTGGGATTGTTTGCTGCGAGTGGATCCTGGAAGACTGATATTGGTGATATTGAAGACGTGGTACATGATTATTTTAGTGCTATTTTTGAGTCCACTAGGCCTTCACATTCTGATATTGAGGCTGTTTTGAACAAAGTGGAACCTAAAGTATCTTTGGCAATGAATCATGCCTTGGATGCTAAATTCTCGACAAATGAAATTCATGATGCTCTCAAACAAATGCATCCGTCTAAAGCTCCAGGTCTTGATGGCATGCCCGCTTTATTCTATCAAAAATATTGGGCAATTGTGGGGAATGAGGTGGTAGGAGCTTGTTTGGAGTGTCCCAATGACGATAAAGATTTGAGTCAGCTAAATTCTACCGCTATTGTGCTTTTCCCTAAGGTTCTTTTGTGGCTCAGATGACCGATTTCCGCCCTATTAGTTTATTCAATGTTCTGTACAAAATCATTGCAAAGACTCTTGCTAATCGGTTTCGCTTGGTTCTTAGTCAGGTTATTTTGAATAATCAAAGCGCCTTCATCCCAGGTAGATTAATATCCAATAATGCAATTATTGGCTTTGAGTGTCTCAACATTCTTAAACGGAGGCATCGTCTTAAGAAGAGTTATATGGCCATCAAACTTGACATGTCAAAGGCTTATGATCGAGATGAGTGTCCTTTTTTGGAAGGCATCATAAGGAAGTTGGGTTTCTCGGACAGTTGGGTTCGGAAGCTGATGCATTGTGTTTCGTCAGTGTCTTACTCCTATCTTCTCAATGGAGAGGTTAGAGGCTTTCTTAAGCCATCCAGGGTTTGCGTCTCTTCAGTTTCTCCCTATTTATTTCCGTTATGTGCGGAGGGTCTATCTAACTTATTTAATTCATTGGTGAGGGACCTTCCTATGTCTAATGTTGGCCTCGTTGTTTCTAATATTATTCAAGCTCAAATCTTCACTTTTTATTTCGCATATTAAATTTATTTCTTATAATTATAATAGGATGGCTCATAAGTTAGCTAAGTTGGGTATTTCTATTTTGAATTTTTTGGTTTGGGTTGAGACATTCCTCCTTGTGTGGAGGAGTTGATTCATCTTGAATAGCAGTTGTAGTTTTGTTTCATTTTATGAATTTCCCTTCGTCAACCAAAAAAAAAAAATGGGAACTATATATTAATGTCAATATTCATGTCTCGCAATATATATTTAAAGGGCTCACAAAAATATGTTGGATTAAAATAATCATGAGCAGGCCCAATGAAATAATTGGCTTTTTCATGAGACCAAAAACTGGAAGAAAATATATATATTAAAATCATGTAAAAATTACCATCACAAAAAATTTAGGTTTATTTGGCAAATGAGTCATTCAGTCAGATAATTAATCAAGTTTAAATTGTCGTATCGCATGTGGTATGTTAAAAAAAGAAGAAGAAAACCATGTATAAAATAATTTTTGGTTATGATAATATACTGAAAAAACATATAATTTCAATCATCTAAAAACTTAATTAAATGAGTGAAGTTGAAATGACATTCAACAATTTATTGCTTACATGAGATGAATGTTACTTTCTATTGCAGCAAGTGTCTCTCTCAAGCTGCACATTTTGGGACACAAAAATATGTAAATGGAAGAAAAGATGATCTAAATTAAAGATTATGCAAATAACTGTATTTGTAGTGATTGACAAAAGTAAAATAATCAATTGAAGAGAATTTTATATGTTTATGTGGAAATGGAATGATTTTGTTGCTCAATTGCGTGGGTAGGTTTTGAACAATTATTATATGCATGTCATGTGTGTGCAATAAAGTGTATGTAACAACCTGCGTACCCTCCCACCTGTGCAGCTCAACCGCACATGCTATATAACTCAGTGCATCTAGTGGGGGTAGGTAGTAGTTTACGATATCAAACTTTCAGGATTTTATCTTTAACAAACTCTGGAAAGTTAGTAGCGTCATAGCTTCTAACTTTCAAAGTTCTCTCAAGAAGAATCCATCAAATCTAGAGGTGTCAAACGGGTCGGATCTAGAGGTGCCCACGTGAACGTTAGCTTATTTTATATATAAACTGTTTCACCATTTTTTTTTAAAAAAATTCGCTCAAAAAAAATCCATCAAATCTAAGAGGTGAGTAGATGTGTTTAGATGAATAAAAAATAAAATATAAAAAAGTTACCATATAACCATGGAAGTATTTCTTCACTTTGAAAGGAAAATTTTGAATGTGACGGTCTCATCAGACACGGAACAATCATACACATAGAACGCTGAAATGATTCTCATAAATAATAGATAAATGCAGCAGAAACTGATAGATTCCATGTAGAAGAAGTAAGATTGAATTTTTAACTATCTAAACTGCCACTTATTGAATGTCATGTAGGATCAAAGCAGGACGATAAAGGTAATAAAAATAAGATCTTTATTCAGTTGAATTTGATTGGAGAACGAATATCACACCGTTTGTTTGTAAATATTTAAATGAACAATATTACAAGGCATCTCAAACTACAGTCATGTTGTTGGCAAGCAGAGAATCGAATACTCAATTTAGAATTGTTTTACCTGAACTAGGGCTCCCTGTTTCAATCCAGATTCGAGCATTGCCTCTAAAAGAGCAACGTCTCTAGCACCTTCCAGAAAAGAGCTACGAGGCTCGGCTTTGTGGCCACTCCCCTTCTGCAAGGAGGCAGTAAATAGGGTCAGAGATGTTTTTGCAGAAGACTAGTAAAGAAATTTAGCACTAGTTCCTCTAAGAATCTTAATATTATTACAGTCGTGGAGGAACTGTAATATGAATACTAAAGAAAGAACAAACTATTTGAAATTTTTGAAAATTAGGAGAACAAAAAGAAGCTATGGAAGAGAATGGCTTAAAAATGCTTCTGGCGCGAAATAAATTTAAAACAATTTGAGAAACTGCAGAGACAGTTATTATCAAATGGAAAATCAGAGTTTTATAACTAGAATATTGTGTAAACAATCAGATTAAGCAGGCTACCCAGAAGCCTGCCAACATAGCAGAGCAGGTGTCTTTGCAGAACATCACTGTCTGTGGGCATTTATAGAACAGAAATCCTTAGACTGAAGAAAAAGGAGATATCGTCTTCAATGACGTAAGATATAGAAACCACGAAAGAAATATATGCATGGAAATGAGCATAAATATATTTACCTTAGCCTCTGAAATGTCATGTATAAAAGCTTTTAATTCTTCAGTCACACCACTGAATGGGTAGAAGAAGCTTTTGCTCTGCCCATCAGCACTATGTAATGAAACCTGTGATAAATGGTAAGATATCAGCAGAGAGATGTCATTTCCTACAAAATAATCTAGAAAACAATTTTTCGTCTCTGGGTGAATAGAAAATAAAAACAACACTTATAGAAAACTTAAATTTCTCAAACAAATTTACGTACTTATGATTTTCAAAGTCATATTTTCACCCCATGACTAAAATAAAAGTTAAATTTCATTATACCAGGTAACCATGGCGTCCATTTTGGTTTCCCCGCTCAACTTGTAGTGTTCCCTTCAAACCAACAACTCGCCAAAATATCTGATATTACCAAACAATCTGAGTACAGAAAGATAAATGAGCACGCATAATGTTTGAAGCAAATATCACTTTACCACATGCCTTGGGTGATTTGCTGGACACAACCATTACAAAAACTCCAGAGCATCCATTCTCCAGTAGACTGAGACAAGGAAATTCATACAATCATCTTTGGGATTCCAGATCCATCATACCAACTTTCTTAAACAATCATATTAGACAAGAGACAACTTACAAATTGGAGGATACGTTATCCGGAGGAGGTAAAGTTTTATCTACATGAGAGGTATTGGCTGATACAGAGAGAACCTCGCATCCAACAAGCTTTTCACAAAAACAAGAAAACCATATAGTCAGAATTTAAGTATGACTCATGCAGTGTGAAACATGGAATTTATAGAAAACTCAAGCGTGGAAATTTTCATACTAAGTCAATTTTGCATGGAGTGGCTACTATGGGTCGATAAGAAGCAAAATTAGCTTAGTATGAAACAAAATAATAAAGCCAAATCAGAACTTTATTAATCATTGAGTATAAGAGACGCTTGAGTTTTACCATCCTCAATCCTGCAATCATATGCACCCCCATATCTAGAATGAAACCTCCCTGTGAAAAAGAAGATATATTTGTCAACATAAGACAGGAAATGGTAGGAGTCCCTTTTTTTTATATGAATATTATTTGCATATTTGAAAAACGAAAAATAAATTCTTATTGCATAGCATTGTATTATATACATCAAGTAACACATCTCATAAACACGATGAAGGCAACAAGACTAGGGAGAAAACAATATTAAAGACACCTCAGTTCTCTACATTCAGTACAGAGATTAATTCAAGTTCTGAATAGCTACTTTTAGTCAATAACAAGACCATCTTGTTTGGTCTCATCAAGTTAATAAACTATTGGCTCTGTTTTGTTTTGGTTCTATTGAAATTTTGGTATAAGCCATCAAATCACATCAAAACAATTAAATAGAAAACCTGCACAATAGTGTTCTTATTGTATTGTCTATTCCATGACTATCAAATACAAAATAGATTGCACTAAAGAGATCCAACACATGTTTGATGGTATGGCTAGAGTATCTGCATAAGATATTTATCTCATTCAAACTTTACTATGAAACACATACAGTAAAATTCCTCCTCCAAGAGCTTGAGAAGTAAGGATTTGAACTGTTCATTGATCCTTCGACAATAACTTGGACACTTATCATATCCCCAATTTCAGCCAATAGTTTGTTGCACTGTGAAAGCAATGGTGAGCATATTGCAAGGGATAGATAAAATTGAAGCAGATACAGCATATTCAAATACCTCGACAAAGGCAGGTTCAAACCGATAATTTTCTGCTACTGCCCATATTGGTTGAACAGAGAAATTGGCACAAATGGCATTGTAGCTTGATAATGCATTTTCTATCTCACTTGTAGCTGCATTATCAAACAACTCTTAAGTTGCTAGACATGTAAAATATTTAATCAAGACTTATTTATTTATTTTTCAATAACAACATTGTTCGCAAGGAACACGGACAACAAATATGAGGTATTTTTAAGAGAACATTCATTAACAATGAGACAATTAGTAAGAAATCGCCATCATGTCCATTCCATGAAGAGCATTAAGGAAACCAATGAACAAAGTGAATTAACTTAAATATGTTTTACTTACAAGCTGCGGCTGGTTTCTCTTCAGTCCACAAAAGGCGCCAAGCAACAAGTACGACATGTCCAAACAAACAAAAAATTTCAGTAGATTTCACAAAGAAGAATTACCCAAACAAAAGAAAAATAAAAAGAATACTTCAATGATAAGTTTTAACAGTGAATGCTAATATACAGCACAAAGCCCTGAAAGTGTTCTATCTCTCACTTTTGTTTTTGTTTTGAAAAATAAAGATTAAAAAAAAATTGGGTGGGGAAGGAGATGGAAATGAAATACACAAAAAAGTTGTATATCGATCTGGGTAACTTCCACAAAGACAAAATTCTACGTGACTCATTAACAATTAGTAGGGCACAAATCACCTTGCAGGACATGCTTCCCTGCCTTTAAAAGCTTCAGTGAGATATCAACCTGCACGAATGGGTTCATACGTAAGTGGCAGCTCTTAGTCACAGTTATGCCCAAATCTATCTCAAAAGAAGTTTGATTGTAAACTTGAACGGATTTCAGTCCATTCTATTTGAATTCTCTCTCGAAAATCTCCACACAAAACCTTTCCAGACATTCAGTTTACACCAAAAAAAAAAAAAAATCATCCATAGATAGATGGGTTGATCACAAAAGAAGTTTGATTGTAAACTTCTTTTGTAAACTTGAACAGATTTCAGTCCATTTTATTTGAATTCTCTCTCAACAATCTCCACACAAAACCTTTCCAGACATTCGGTTTACAAAAAAAAAAAAAATCATCCATAGATAGATGGGTTGATCACAGCCCGTGAAAGAAGAAACATACAAAAAATCAATGCCGAAAACCATCTTGTTTTCATCATTTAATTTTCTTTTATTACAATAAATAAACCAAACTTCTCCTCACCAGGTTGTGAACAAGTTTTGAATCTAGGAATGATAAAGACCTTAACGGCTAAACTAACCAGTGCCCACGAAATTATTCATACAAAGAATTTAAATTTACTATTACTCAAGTTCTTCCAATCAAATTATATTTCATTTTTTTCTAATGCCTTCTCTCAATCAACAACTACTAAAAACTCCAAATTCGGAACATAAAAATAAAACAAGACAATTGTTGAAAGAATGTGAGCCAAAAACACCTGAGTTTGTCCAGCAAGAACCACAGCAACACCAAGAATTGAACCGTCTTTAACAATCTCATCAAATCCTTCGTCTCCCCAAACACACTTCACACCTGGAAATATCTTGCTCGCAATCTCAACCGCACTTCTCGCCGATTCCTTTATTTTTTTTAATAAAAAACACATACCCACACAGACACAAAAAAAGGAGTAGTGGTTTGATTACACAGCACAAAACCAAAAAAATAAATAAAAATAAAAATAAAAACTTGAAAAGAAGATAGCGAGCGGTCCGAGTACCTCACTACGGCTCCAGATGGATTTGACCGAGACGAGATCGGAGATCTCGGCGAGTCGCGGAAGATACTGCGTTTTGACGAAGATTCCGGCTCCGAGAATCGCGATTTGAGGCGTATCTGTAGTTGTCATCTTCTTCGATTACGCTATTGAGATATCTACTGGAAATGAAGATGAAATTTGAGGATTTTTTTTTTAAAATTTTATTTATTCGTTAATGTGGATTGAGAATTGCATTTTGTTGAAGAAATTCTCCTTCTGGAAAACAAGAATATTAGAATTGAGAGGGAATGAAAATGATAGCTCTACTGGTGCTGAGAGTGAGAGGGAGTTTTTTTTAAAATGTTTTTATTATTTTCAAATGAGCTAAATATCAGCTAGGGAGCCCTCAGATTTGCTATTTCATTTTATTCGTAAACACTTCCCATTATGTTAATTAAACTTGGTTAAACTTTACAAGAAGAGGGAATGAAAAGTTGGGAATGTTTCCCAAAAGCTTAGTGAGTGGAATAGAACTAAGAAAAGGTTAAAAAAACAGGGAGCTCAATGATCTCAGAAAGGAACTAGAATGCTTGTATAAAGTGGGTGGAGGATTAGATGTTAACCGTATCAAAGTGGTTGAGAACAATATCGATGACTTACTAGGTAAATTTGAAGTCTTCTAGAAGCAAAGATCTAGGGTAGATTGGTTAAGAGCGGGAGACAGAAATACAAAGTTTTTCCATGCTAGAGCCTCGAAAAGGAAGAAAAGAAACAGAATTTCTGGGCTGATGGACAATGATGGGACCTGGAAAGATAAGCCGGAAGAGATCGAGGGTCTGGTAACTGGGTATTTCAGTGGCCTGTTTAGCTCTTCGTGCCCTTCGGTTGAGAAGATCGACATTGTGACCCAGTCAGTGGATAGAAAAGTTTCTGCAAGCATGAATCAGATTCTGATGAGTAATTTTTCTTCTGAAGAGATCCATTTAGCCCTGCAGCAAATGGCTCCAGCCAAAGCTCCAGGACCCAATGGCCTTCCTGCGCTGTTTTATCAAAAATTCTAGGGGGTGGTGGGTGATAATGTTGCTCAGGCTTTACTAGCAGTGCTTAATAATGGTGCGAATTGGGGAGTTATGAGTAAAGCAGTTGTTGCTCTGATTCCAAAAGTTAAATCCCCAATCAGGATTAGTGACTTCAGGCCAATTAGCCTATGCAATGTGACTTACAAATTGGTGGCTAAAGTCCTAGCCAATCGGCTAAAACTGGTTCTTAATGATGTCATTGCCCCTAACCAAAGTGCTTTTGTTCCTGGTAGGCTCATTACTGATAATGTGGTGGTGGGGTTTGAGTGCCTGCATCACCTAAATGGCCGCAGAAGGGGTGTCCAAGGCTTGGCGGCTCTCAAACTGGATATGAGCAAGGCATATGACAGAGTAGAGTGGATCTTCATTCAGAAAATGATGGAACAACTAGGTTTTGATTCTAGGTGGATTGCAAAGGTTATGAGATGTATCACCTCGGCCTCGTACAGCTTCCTTATCAATGAGGAGCCAAAGGGATTAGTCAAGCCATCCCGGGGTCTTAGACAAGGTTGCCCTTTATCTCCATATCTTTTCCTGTTGTGTGCGAAGGGCCTCACTTCATTGTTATCCAAAGCTGAAGTTGAAGGCAAGCTTCACGGTATTAAAGTGGCAAGGTATGCGCCTCCTGTCTCTCACTTATTCTTTGCTGACGATAGCCTGATTTTTTTTAGAGCTTCCAAACGTGAAGAGCAGGTTCTTAAGGAGATCCTCTGTGCCTATGAAGCAGCATCTAGGCAATCTATCAATTTTGAGAAATCAGCGCTTACTTTCAGTCCCAACACTTCTGCAGGGGTTGTCTCTGAGGTTCGAAATATGTTTAATGTTGATGTTGTTGCCAGTCATGATAAGTATCTAGGTCTTCCCTCCTCGGTTGGGAGAAATAAAAAAGAGGTCTTTGGGAGCATTCTGGACAGAGTCTGGACCAAACTCCAAGGGTGGAAAGGTAAACTATTCTTTGTGGGAGGGAAGGAGGTTCTCATTAAAGCGGTTGTCCAAGCTGTCCCGGCCTATGCTATGAGCTGCTTTAGACTCCCTGTTTCCCTTGGCCTGGAAGTTCAGAAAATGTGTGCTGATTTCTGGTGGGGTTCGAGCAAGGAAAAAAGGAAATTACACTGGTTCTCTTGGAAGCGTATGTGTCAGCCTAAGGTGGATGGGGGTTTGGGTTTTCGGGAATTTCAAGCGTTCAATCAAGCCATGTTGGCCAAGCAGGGGTGGAGAATTCTTAACGATCCTTCTTCCTTGCTTTCCCGAGTTCTCAAAGCCAAATACTTCCCTAACACCAACTTTTTGAGCAGTAAAATAGGATGGAATCCTTCTTTCGTCTGGAGAAGTATTCTCTGGGGTAGGGATGTGATCAAGAAAGGTTTGAGGTGGAAGATCGGAGACGGTCAAAGTATTTCTGTTTATGATGACCCCTGGCTGCCAAGAAATTCTAGCTTTAAAGTTTATTCCCCCAGACTTCTTCCGGACGGGGTTTCGGTTTCAGCTTTGAATAGGGTCCCAGGTAGATGGAGTAGGAACCTTGTGCAGTTCTACTTTTCACCCGAAGAAGCTGACATCATTTTGAGCATCCCTCTTTGCTCTAGCCCCCTTCGTGACTCCTTGCTTTGGCATTTTGATAAAAGGGGTTGCTTCTCAGTTAAAAGTGCTTATAGGTTGGCTCTTAAAGATGCCCACTCTTATTCCCCTTCTTGCTCAAGTGCCCCCTCCCCTTGGTGGAAAAAGCTCTGGGCACTTCAGCTTCCTTCGAAGATCAAACTTTTCTGTTGAAGAGCCTGCAGGGAAGCCCTCCCCACTAGAGGCTGCCTCTTTAAGAAGGGTATTGGGGCCTCTAATTTGTGCCCTTTCTGCTCTCGTACCCCTGAGTCAGTTGATCATGCTTTGTGGGGCTGCAAAGCTAGTAGTTCTTCCTGGAAGGAATGTCCTTTCTTTTCAGAGTTGAACTCCTTCCATTCCAGGGATTTTTTTGATAGATTTGTTTGGGTGTTTTCTTGCTGCAGCTTGAAGCATGTTTTGTGTTTTGTCGTTGGGTCTTGGTTTGCTTGGAGTGGTAGAAATTTGAGGATTCATAATGAGCCTCATCCCCCTGTCTCTGACTTGTAGAGCAAGGCTGTTTGCTTTGTTGACTCTTCTTTGGTTTCCATCCAGGTTCCGCTGCAGGTCGTGAGTGATTACAGTTCCATTCCTAGGTGGTCGCCGCCCTCAGCCGGTTTTAAATTCAATGTTGATGCTGCTGTTGATTCAGCTTTGGGAAGATTCGGCGTTGGTGTTGTTGCTAGAGACCAGTGGGGCTGCCTTAAGTCTGCTGTTGCTTTGGTTTTTCCTGGCTTTTTTAGTGTTGCTGCTGCTGAGGCCAGGGCTTTTTTTTAGGGTTTCAGGTTGGCTGTTTCTTCTGGTCTATCTCCCTTCTTTGTTGAGTCTGATTCTCTCAAGATTGTGAAGCTCTGCGGGGGTCTTTCCTCCTCCAGATGCGAGGTGGACAGCATTGTTCAGGATATTTTGTTTCATTTTGGTTGTTTTGCTGAGTCTTTGGCTTTTATTTCCAGAAAATGCAACAATGTTGCTCATTACCTTGCTAAATGGGCTTTAGGGAGTTCTTCGAACTCTGTTTGGTCTTGCTCTTTCCCTGGCTGGTTGTGTAAACTAGCTACGGAAGACTTTTGTAGTTCCGCTTTTTGAATTAATATATTCTCTTTTCAAAAAAAAAAAAAAAAGGATATTTTCATTCTTTAACCTTTTTAAAACTTTTATAAAATCAAATTTAAAAAAAAATTGGAAATGGATCGTATCCATTCATATATGAGATTATGGAAGACAACTAAGATCTATTTATAAATATATATATTTTTAATTAATTTTTTTTTTAAAAAAAAAGTGTAGATATCCAATCTCACTCTCTTTGTCCATAGAGATTTAGATGTTCATCTCTATCTCCATCCGCAATAAGATCCCAAATCCCCAATGATGGAATGTCTTGTTGATCTCAACTCTTTTTATGCTCTTTTTTTATTTTTTCGTTTTTTTAGTTCTATCCCCACCATAGATAGATGGTCTAAATCTTCTTTTTCAAAACATACTATGATGAATTGTTAGGGGCAACTGAGTTATTTAACACTTTTGCATGGTCAATTTTATATTTAATAGAAGTTGACTAACATCAGAAGAGTTATTTACCAATAAAAGAAAAAGTCATTTTTGGTTATCAAAGAATTCTTAGAAAATTTAGGTATTATTTACTCTTTTCTAATTGCTTTAAATATTATGTTAATAAAGCTGTCAATTTTGGAGGAAAAAATGATCGGCAACTATATATATATATATATAAAATGAAAATTGCAATTCAAACCCTAATATTAGGTGAAATTGTTCTTAATATATAAAAATCATTTAATTATAGAAAGTTTCCCTCCAACCCATTGATTAATGGTTAACATGAAGGGTAATAATAATAAGTGATCAAATGACACTGAATTTCCTCCATTTGGAAGAGATCTAGTCAACTTTAGATCTTTTATGGAGGATATCAAATAAACCGATCTCTATCACATCTGGAGATCAATGTGAGATCTCAGGTTTGGTGCAATTTCCACCATAGATATCACACCTACTCCACTCCACCCGCAGTGTTCTTATTTATTTTTTTTCTTTTCCATCTTGGTGTTTGTGGTGGTGGAAATGGTTTGAATGGTGGTTTATGGAAGGTCTCTAAAGGGAAGATTTTCAAGGTTTTTTTTTATATACCACCTGCGGTGGTGACAACTCGAATATAAAATATTGTCTAGCTGAATAAGTGTCATTACCATTAGCCACATTAGGTGGTGGTGGTGGTGGTGGAAGGTTTTGAAGGTTGTTTTTGGTGGAGTTGTTCTTTGTCCATGGTGAAGTTGTTTTTCCAATTAAATGTTAAAACTACAAGGTTTTTTTAGCATACAGCTGGTAAAATTTTACAAAAAATTCGAAATTAAAGTGTGGTATTTTAATAAATGGTCGAATCTCAAGGGATTCTTACAAATCTTCTTTATTATTATTATTATTATAAGTTTTTCTAACAATATTATCTTGAACAGAGACGAAGCTCTGCAAAGATTTGGCTTGCTCCTTTGGAAACTTCGAAGCTACTTACATGGGCCACTCTTGGACTTTTTGGACAATAAAAAAAAAAATTATACATCAAAAAGCCCGTTTGAAAAGAGTTTTACTAAATCTCATCATTAAGTTGTTAAATTTAAAATGAGTTCTTAACCAATTTGAGTAATAAATTAGATAGTAATTGATCTTCTTTTAGCATGCTTTTAACGATTGATCTCACTAGGATCCGGGGAACTCCTGATTCAATCCGTGTCGAACTTCAAAAAATAAATAAAAATGAACAAGACAATTTTGCACTTGTTTAAGTTAATATAGAATGTAGTTCGGTATCAAATATCAATTTCCCACTCAAAGATGCCTCTGAAAATCATCAATACAAATACATACAAGGATCACAACTTTCTACAGCTTACATTACCAAAGGGAAAAAAAACCCATTTAACAGATTTAATAGTACTCGAAAATTTCGTATATTTGCCTTCGTAATTGGGAATTACATTTCGCTTAGCTCTCACTCACCATACAGTTTATCTTTGCCAGATGCAAGGAAACTGCAAAAGAGATAATAAATGGACTGTACAACAACAATTCTTCACTGGTCATGATGGTTTTGGTTATTAAAAATAATCTGACAAATTACCTATTGGACAAGTCTGAAGACAAAGTTGGAGCTATGGAAGTCGATGAAGTTATATTCAGCTTCCAGCGCCTGTATGTATATAGGTTCCTTTGGCGCCTCGCTAACTCCACTCTGTGTAGCGTACTCCATTGCCATCTCATAGTCCACCTGCAAATGTTGTCAAAGATTATGTTTGATACCGGCTGCCTATACAAGTTATTATCCCGCTTCAGCCTAATAGTTAAAGATCTCATAAACGGATTGTCTAACTTTTGGCTTTGGCAAAGGTCTTCAGTACCAAGACCAGAAGCAGTGACTGCCAAAAGAAGTTATGCGAAGAGAAATCAACAAAAAGACTAGAGTTTCTTAAAATTTCAATACAGCTTGGTCGGACAATTTAATGTCGGAACTTGCTGAACCTATTTTAAGTTTCGTGAAAATATATATAGAACTAGAATCAAGAATATTTAATTTGCTTGATTTATGGGTCCTTAAATGAAGCGAATACCACTTTACGCAAACAATTAGATGGACCAAAGTGGATGAGCCCTTTATGTTGCAAAAAGGAAAAAGTTTAAGCTGAATTACCACAGGTGCAAATACCTATCAAATCCAGAACCCTTCACCAGAATGGCCTCCAGTAAAGTTGTTTCAAATTACTAAATTATGGATGCTCGAGACAAGTTTCAAGCAGATAGGCATTATGTAACTCATGCTTACCTTTTCAACATATTGAGCGAGCATATCTCTGAGTGTGTCTTTTGTTATCATTCGAGAGTGTACTTTCTGAAGTACATTTGCATCCTCTTCCTCAAAACGTCTCTTCTTTGATGCATGAAATTGTGAAACTTCTTTCAGAACATCGTATATGGCATTTGTAGCATCAGGAATATATCTGCCATTGACAGAAATTTTATTACATTTTGTGCAAATGGAAACAAGAACATCATCTAGCATATTACTGGGCACAATTGAGAGATGAGTGGCGAGAGTTACCTGCTCAAATTTCGTTTTCTCTCCTGCTGCTCACGGGCCTGAATTTTCCTCACTATTTTTGATTTTAGCTGGATGCAGCACTGTTGAATGGCATACTGGAGAAATAATATTGTTAGCTTACTCGTTTAAGTGGTAAAAGAGATCAAATGAAATTGGCAAATGCCCACCTTAACAGCAGTAGCTATCTCACTGATATCATCTCCAATATACTCCTTTCCAGTTCCTTTGAAGGGGATTTTGGTACTAACTATACTTACGAAGACGCCAATTTTGTCCTGTGTTTGGTTGATCTTGTAATTATTCCAACTGAAAAAGAAAATTGCCTTTTCTTATTCATGGAATGTTAAATTTAAATTTTTGAATCTTTTCTCCACTCCAGATTTATTTTGGTAACAACACTCAAAATCCTGCCTCAACCCCAGCCCTCTCTCCAATATTAAAAAGAAAATATTTCTATTCCTCCTAATCTTACCTGATTCTCTTCAGAGCAGTTCTTGTGACAACATCACCACCTTGCTCAAAAAGAAGAGGGATCCGGTTTGCAAATCGGAATATATTCAAACCCTGCAATTTACATAAGCATAAAACAGATTTTTGACTCGGTGGAAAAGAGAATTAACTGCGTGCTTAAGCAAAAGATGGAAACCTTTTTTTCCTTTAGTTTGATAAGCAGGAATGGCAATAGCATCTATAAAATGAGGTCCTCCACTTACTTGCTTAACATCTTTTCCACCCATGCTGACACCAGCTTCCACAATGAATGGATGCCCCTCGAAAACTTGAGCGCTGTAATTTTATTATTAGAAGGAAAACTAACTTAGAAACAAAGTTTGTCTATAGAAAATTGAAAATTCTAACTTTTAAGTCTAATAATTTTATTTTCAAAGTGAATCATTATCCACAACAATAATTACTACAAGTTGAGACTCAAAGAATTAAAAGAAGCAGATTTGCAAAACCTGAATTTAGACACAACCTGCCAGAATAAGTTGCAACCATGTCCGGATGCAGCTCCTTTATAATTCCGAGACGAAGGTTATACTCCCCAGCAGGACTAAGACACTGAAATATGTTTCTAAGTAATGAGGCAAAGCATGATAATTAAGTAATGATGAAATGATAAGTGAAAATTGAAAAACAATATGAATAGTACAAAAATAGTTGACAAACAAATCAAATAAACTTGAATAAACAATTAAGGATGAATAGCTTACATCACCACTAGGGTCATCAAATTTAGCTTGACGAAACAATTGATGGATGCGAACTATCTGCTGCGAGGTTAGAGACTTCACTGCCATCTTTGGGGTAAACTCTGGACCCATTTCTCCTAAGAGAGAGAATTATCAAAGTAGGAATCAACTTGAGCATCTAGAGATTAGCATATCAATTATTAAGTGAATACATATTCAGCTTTATCAAGAACGCGCTAGGAAGAACAGTTCACAATTTAGCATAATCACAAGAATCATACCAACTCAAGTCAAGTGCATTTATGTATGTTGATATGGAGTCCCAAACCAGTATCACAAAAGTTTTGGTATAAAAAAACCATGATCAGCATGCCCAATAAATGGCAGAATTGAAGATTTCCAAACAAACTTCACCATGGAATGAGAGAGTTAAATCCTACCTCAAGGGCTCATTACAGCAGCATAACGACATGCATACACATACATACATAATAACATGCATGTTAATAAATAAAAACATACATATAAACGCTCTTACATTCCTTTGAATAACTGGACACCATAAAGCTACATTCTTAACCAATTATAATTGGTAAAACATGAACGACCTATTAAGAATCTCCATAGTCATGATGTACAGTGAAATATTATCGTAACATCATTACTGCACTGCAATATTAAAATTTAACTTCAACTAGTTTCCAAAGAGAAAAGATTGATTGCAAATTTTTACCAATTAATCGCTCGGCAAGGGATTTTCCAATATTGACAAATTCATGCTGAAGAAACTGCAGTAGATTCTGTTTTGAAGTTTCTGTAATCAGACGTTTTATTAGTAGTAAATCGACAGAAGATGGATGGTGCTTTGTCTCAACGGGGACTGGAGGCATTACATCTGTTCTCCGTGAAAATGTTATGGTGACATTTTTACTGCACATGAAAATGAAAGAATTGAAAATACATATCAGAACAATTATTTATGTGTATGTGTGAGAGAAGGAAAAAAGAAACAGAAAGAGAGCATACTCAGGTGAATCTGATATAAATCTGAACAGAAATTGGGCATAAGGAGTGATAACAGCCATTTGTCGCATGTAATGCAATATCTTAGACTGCACATATAGGCAAAGGATATTTAGTTCAAAAGGCAAAATGTAACAAGGTAGCTACACTGAACCATTTCTGTCAATGGGACCATAGCGCATCACATAACTTCAAAAGGCTTTAAAATCCAGAACCGAAATAGTAACAATACAATGGTCAATCTTATACGTACACGGTAAGTTGTCCAATTTCCTTCAATTACCACTTGAATTTCAGCTCCATGCCACCTATCCTTGTTGTCCCGTTTTTCATGTAAATGAACATGAGGAATGTTCCTGAAAATTTTCAGTAAGATACCATTATCATACGTATACACATGTATGTGAGTGCGTGTTCATGTTTTCTTTTTTGTTATTACTATTATTTTATAGGAGTGGGTTTACACTCATAAATACAGCAACAAAAATATTAGTTTTACAAGAAATATACATTAATTCAGATTTGTGAGACATTTTAAAAAATCAGAACCATTCTGGCTTCAAAGCAAGTCATACTTATGAATATTTATATCCAGCCTGCAAAATGACATGAAGTATTGGCCCCTCATTGATGATGAAATCTCTATTGGCAGACCCGTACTCATCTTGGACCAAATTAATGCCTGCATAAGGAAACAGAAAAGCAATAATGTTTTCCTTACCCCAACTATCAAATGGAGAAGCACAAGACTAGATTATGAATCAAGCCTGACGTGAGGCATATTTTGAGCAGCAACATAAGCTGGAAAACTTCCAGTGCAATGCAAAGTACCATCTTATGCATTGTACTGTCCTTTTGTGTAATCCTATATACAAAGTCTTCATCTTGAATGGGGCCATTTTAGAATTGACTGGAACCAACATAATTGGCACTAAATATTTGAAATGAGTAGTATTTTAGGAGTATCATAAGGACATATAATTAGTTCTTAGTAAGGGTTTCATTCTCATCAAAAGGCTATGTTGCAGTGGGTGTTCATACCCTGGGGTGCCAGGTCAGATGCAATGTTGCCATTCAATTCCATAAGACAACAGAATGCACCCTAAAGTTACACCCCAGCACAAAAAAGGGAAGCTTGAATAAATAATTGAAAAGGAAAGAATATAGATATTCTATCACACTTGTATGTGTGTGCCTTGATATTACAATTAAACAAAAAGCCGTGGATGTTGGAAACATTACCATCTTTGCACCAAGACCAAACTTCCCTCGTGTCTGCTTCAGGCCATATTTTGTCCCCGACAAAACTGCATTAATTACACTTGCATCAAGCTTTAACCATTGCGAGAATTTCAGTTCCACATATTGATAAAGGACTGAATTACGCAACTTCACATGCAATCAATTTTTTTTTTATTGAAATGGAAACGAGCAACTATAATACCTCGACCAAACATGTTTGGTATATCATCATGTGGCATTCCTCTTCCATTATCCTATATCAAAAATCAGATACAATCATAAAACTCAAATATATTGAGAAAATATTAAAATTTAATCAAAATTAGAGTGAGCCAAGCAGTAGAATTAAGAAAAAAAACATATTAACATTACAAGCCAGAATAATGATAAGATGAAAAGAAAATCACACCTTGCATGTCACCCTGTAAAATGAAGCATCACCTCGACCCCTCATGCCCTTGGGAGCAGCAGGCTCTTTGACTTTCTTGCCAAGAGCAGCATTCTTAGCTTGTACTTCTTGAACACGAGCTTCCTTTGCTAATCGTTTCTGCATGACATGAAACAGAATGAAAGAAAAATGAATTTATGACAACTTGCATAAGTAGTAACAAAAATGCATATTTGTCTTTTAATTACCCTGAATGCAACAAAGTTAGTTATGCACCAAGCAATCAGAATATTACACACATTACCATGTAAATTTATGAACGAAAATTTATCTACTGGGAATCACACAATCCAACCTAACCAAAAACGTTTTTGTATATACTTCTACAATAAACAAGTTAATGAAATTGAAGACAAAAAGATACACGTACTAAAAGTGCACATACCTCTCGAGCCTTAGCGGTTTCAAAATCGTCATATAGTGCCTCATCTACACGTTCCCGATCAACAAGACCAATCATGGAATTGAACTTGCTTTTCCCTATCTCTTCACTGCAATAACCGAGTCGATTTAAAAAAATATAGTATGCAACGATTTTTAAACTGCTGAATGATCACACATATAAAACAGCCGCAGAAACACTTCCACCACATATCTTCTGCCCAAAAAACATAATCATGTGGGCATTCATATTTTCCAAAATTACAAATTATCAAACTTACATTGTAATTTCTACAACAGGAAGTTCGGATATGGACTCCGCCGAATCAAGCGAATTTTCAACTAGCTCCCTCACAGTAGTGTAAAGGCATTTCCCAGGCTGGAATCGACCAACCCACAATGTCATGTATCACAAGATCAAACAATAGCAAAAACATAACATCACTTCTCCAAATGATCCCTAAGTCATAAACTTAACCGCTAGATTACTTTCGACCGACATCCTTATTGATCAAAATTGCTATAATCATTGTACTCTTAAGCAGTAGCTAATAAGAATTCAATAGGTGTTAATTGAATGAAATTTTTATTAATCAACTATTGAACAGCCTGTATACTTCCTTATAATTCCTACGAAATTCGCTTTTCGTAATCTAAATCAATCTTCTCATACTGTCTCAAATCAATTCAGTTGACACTTAGTTCAGTTACAGTACACTTAACAAACAAAAACTAAAATAAATGAAGCATATATATATATATATAAACATCGATATACACATGTAAATGAAACTCAACTCACATTATCAAATCCAGCGATGTTCTTGTTCTCTGCAAAGAACTCAGCTGGCGATTCTGCAGAAAACCAAACCAATAACATCAGCTCAGCAACAAAAATTACAAATCAGTCCAAATACTAACATTTAATTACATAAACAGACACTGAGAGAGAGAGAGATAGAGCGAGGGGAGAGACTTTGCTCGAGAACGCTTTCTTTTGCATTCTTGGGAGTCTTCGACTTGCTTTTCTTCGGTTCGTTTTCGCTATCCATTTCGCTTCGAATCAAAACATAAACAGATTTTTGAATCGAGAAAAATGAAAAGCTCTATGATCTTTCAAGAATCAAAGTTGGGGAGAGCACTGTTTTAGGGTTTTTACAGGGAGAAAGAGATTGATGATATGCTGTGATTGATCTGCGTGGCAGATGATGCTTGTGCTTGTATTGAACGGCTAGGATCGTTTTGACTGAGACAAAAAGGATGTGTTCGATGGAACGAATGGTTCAGATGAGGTGTATTGCATTTTTTTAAATTTATGTTGTGTGAGTGTGATCGTATGTGATGTGGGAATTGGATTATAAATTATTTCATGATCTGAATTTGTCATCAATTTTTTCCCGCCAATATTTGGGCCAGACAAAATGGGGCCGGCTCAAAGCCCATAAAAGAGGCCACAACAATTAGACTTGGGTATTTGCTCTTTTAAGTGTGTTTTTGTTGGGCCAAGACCGGGTACGAGTGGAGATTCTGTGGAGACTTGTCTAGGTCTAGCACTATGAGGCGTACACATAAGCATCATTTTCATCACCATCATCATCATCGTCATCATTTAGGGCTGAGTAAGTAAGATCTTAATATGGTTTTTGACTAAATTTGGATGGTAGTTTACATCATTAAGTTATCGGTATATGTTTTTTGAAGATTGACATTAGGGATTTGACTGAACGTGTTAGAATTATGTTTTAGGAACACTTGTCTAGACTAAGCACTACAAGCCTCTAACGGGCGAACCTAAAATCTCTTTTCGAAGGGGTCATTACACTAAAATAATAGATTTAGGGGACTAAAATGAAAAAAGTTATAAATTTAGTGATAAATGATAAATGTATAATTTCTTAAAGAAACCTTTTTACAATTTTTTTAGAGCAAATATTTTCCCAAACTAGTTTAGGAACACAAGATGAAGTTTGCGAGGTTAACACAAAAGCCCCTAACTGCCTAAGGATGCATTTAGTACGTGGGATTAGATTGAATTATTTCTATGGAATAGGATTGGATTGTAGTGGATTGAATTGGATTGGACTGGATTAAATTAGTATTGTGATGTATTTTGTGCAGTATAAAACTGAATAAAATCAAACTGAATAAAATTAATTTTCACATATAATAAAATTATTTTAAATTAAATAAAAATAAAATTACTTAAATTAAATTGAGTTAAAAATTATTTTATTAATAACAAAAATTAATATAAAATAATAAAACTATTTAAAAGTAATTTTAAATAAAATAAATAATAAAATTATTTAAATTAAATATAGTAAAAAAAATGTTTTTAAATAAAATAAGTTATTTAAATTATTTTTTAAAAACATATTGAACCATTAAAATTTAATTTTTATTAATATTAAAGATATATAATATTTTAATAAAATATATTATATATAAATATAATATTTTATATAAAAATAATTTAATTAAAAAAAAAGATAGGACAAATTGTCTGATCTTTTGATACGAGACTATTAGCCTGACAAAAGAGGCTTAAATGGGATTACTGGGATTGGCTATGTCCAATCCCAACTTGCTCCAAATATAGGATTGGACTAATTTTAGTTCAATCATGTGCTAATCCGGCATGTCAAACGCGCCCTAAAGTTATTGTTAACGACAATGAGTAAAGTTGTCGCTAATGATCAGTGAAATGGTACAGTGGCCTCCAGAAAAAAGGAAACTCAAAATAGAGAAATATACAGTTGAAAAATATAAATAAATATTTTATATATACATATATATATATATATATATATATAATAATTTTTTAAAATTTTTCCTTAACCCCCATTAAATATTATATTTCTTACATTAGTCCCTCTAAATTAATTTTTTCTGACTCCACCCCCGATTAGAACATGAATGTGGATATTGACTAGATAATTTGCTTCAACGTGAACTATTGATAATTTAAATTTGAATCCTAGATATATAAAATTCTAATTATTGATTTTTTTAAACTATCGAAAAAATTTCAGTCATATGTTTGATTTAGTTATTTTTAAATATTTTTTTTTTTTTAGGATTGACATCAAATTAGAGTCAAGGATCTATCGATCTCTATTTAGATTTAATTTTTTAAAGTATAATTTGAATATTTAATTAAAATGGAGGAAAGGTACACAACCAATTATATTAAAGTCCGTGTGTATGTTTGTATCAGATTATTAATTTTCTATATATATATATATATATATATATATGTAGAAAATTCAAACACACTAATTTTAATAGCTGAGTTGATGATTTTATAAAAATATTGGTATCAAGAGAGTGATGCAACACGAGCCATTTTTAAATTAATTTATGGTGTTCAAGTAGTGAGTTGGAGGATTTAATTTGTTATTTGTCCTTTTGTTTTATGTGGACCACTTGATAATTTGTATGTTGATTAAGATTAATTTGGTACACACACGAATATTCACAATATTATCTATTTATTTTCTTCTTCCTTTCAACTTTCAAGTACAAACAAAATTCAATCACTAAAATAAAGATTTTGTTTTATTTTTTCAATTGATAATATTAGAGCATCTCCAATATTATTATGCATTATGAGAAAATTGCGTGTCACATAAGATTTATATTAAAAAAGTTAAAAAAATCATCTCCAATACAATTATCTAACTTCAATATTAATATGATGTGGTAAAAAAAAAATTAGAGAATATTAAGTAGAATTTCTAATTGTAGATATCCTTCTTGATATGCTGACTATGATTTCTAACTTTTCCCATCAAAATAATTTTAATATTTTCTCAATGCATTTAATTATCATATTAAATTGGAGAGAGAATGTGACAAATGGCTTGTAGTAATTGGTTCGAAATTACTATTTAGATATTTACATTGGAGAAGTGAATATGTATTTCTATAATTTTTTTGACAAGTTAGATCTATATTATTTAGAAATACTGATGTTGTACTATTTAGATACTTAAAAATATATATTTGCATTTGACATATTCTTAGAATAGGCTTGTATAAAGATAATGATATTATTAGAGCTCTCATGATTGAGGATGAGATTTCGCATCCTATTATTGAAAAATAAGAAAAAAAATTTGAAATCTAATACAAATTAAGTCAGGAGTTTACCGGATTTGGCGAGATTAAATGCTATAAACTTGGCCAAAAATGGCAACTCCCACTACCGAGAGGAGTCTTCCAAAATTTACGATTTAATAGATACAAGTAGAACTTGAATCCATAAATGAAGGGAATAGAGCTCAACCCCTTTACTAATAATAACTATATGGAATATAAGAATTTGAAACGAAATTTAAAAGTTTGTACAAATTTAATATAATGTTTAAATACTACATAAAATATTTTTGCACATATAATTAACTTTAAAACGCATGCTAATAAGAAATAACCATCGATGTTATTAATTATTTTTGCAATCTTGTGTACAATAATTTAATAATACATATATTATTGTTCAATAATATAATTGTATCGCCACAATGTAAATGACATACCTAATATATATATATATATATATATAAAAGTTAACTAAATTTTTTGTCAGTCCCAACAAGGTAGAGTAAGTTGGCCCTTTATTTTAAAATTTTTAATTTTTTTTTTCAAGTTTTCTTGTTTCCTAATTTTATGTTATATCATACAAAGACATTGTGAATTCTTTTACGAGCATTTCTTTTTAATGCTGACATCAAATGAATTAGAGGTTTGTCGGAATCTGTCAAAATTAATCACTAAACTCTCCACACATGCTGATATGGTATATGCGATTTGAAATCATACCATTAACGTGAATTAAAGAGGTGCATACCAACTAAGCTACAATGGCATGTAATATTCCTCTAGGGACATTAAACTTGAAAATTTGCAAAAGAATACAACCTCATGTGCTTCTTGATTAGTCATTAATGTTAGTTTAAATCACTGTGATTGCATACTACATTAATCATAAATATAGTTGGCTAAAGTTTGTGTATGCAATATTTCGATAGCGAGGACATAAAAGAGGGTCCGAGATAGGCCCGACGCTGGTCCAAGATAAGCTGGGTGACTGCTCAGGGCTCAACAATCTTGGGGGCACTAATAAACTCTTGAGTATATAGTTTCTAAATGCAATCGTAAAAATTTAAAGGACTCTTTTAGAGATTTTACTCTCTAATTTCTTTACGTTTTTGGGCCCAACAAACTCTGAAAGAGCATAAATTTTTTTTAGATCTTTTTTAGAGATTTTAATATCTCCCTCACGAATTTTGAATCCAACAAACTCTGAAATGACATAATTTTTTTTTTCTAATATCACAAAAAGTTATGAATTCACTCTTATGCAAGATAAGATTGATTGGGTGCAGATTACGATTAGGGAACCAAAATAAACACACAAATCAGGCACACCATGTGCTTGAAGAGTCATGTGCTTGAAGATGACTCATATAAAACGTCAGGCACCTACCAAGAAGCCACCAATGGTCCACCACGTACCTTTCACTTACACACACATCATGCATTCATATTGTGTTTTAGGTGCTTTAAATTCATGTAAAATGTGTAAATCGGTCCATATAGAGACGGGTATTAGATGATTTGACTCGTTGGCACCACACGAGATTTTATATATGATTCAGTGACGTGTTTTGATGTTAAAGAATTCACATATAAAATTATATTAACGGATGTCACAACTCAATAGATTTATTTTTTATATATGTGTAAATCAGTCCATATAGAGACGAGTATTCGATGGCTTGACTCGTTGGCACCACACGAGATTTTATATATGACTCAGCATCATGTGATGTGTTTTGATGTTAAAGAATTCACATATAAAATTATATTAACAGATGTCACGACTCAATAGATTTATTTTTTCTGTTATAACTTTTAAGTCTATCTATAATATATAATATATATATATTAAAAAAATACAATAATTATACAAAATTAACATACCTGATAGATAGGCGAAAAATTGACAGTTTTTATTTATTTCATGTCTGACACAAATATATATCTCCCGCCGTTTCTCTTATTTGAAATCATAATATCTCAAAATCATCCTTCTAACTTCTCCAACTCCAAGTACTATTTTATCACTAACTACAAAACAAAAAAAAAAAATAATAACTAATGCGAAAGAAATTTAAGTGGGCATATATCATTTTCTTTTTGGACCACATGAAAGCCAAAAGTTTCACTTTCACATGAACAAACAGAAAGGTAACAAAGGAATCTATTTATTGGTACTGCCCATAACAACTTCATCCTCCTAATAATAGTAGGAATTAAACTAAGCCTAATTTTATTAGGATTATTATTTGTAATGTTTATCAAGTTAGATTTCCTAGTCCAAGTTAAAATAGGTTATCTGAAACCTAATGAAATTCAGAATATCAATTAATCTTCTATAAATAGGCTTAAAAATAAAAATTAAGAAGTATTGAGATATTCACATAATTAATCAATAAAATTCAATTAGGACAAAGAGCCTAATTAAAAATATTTTCAGGAAAATATTTTTTTCGTACATTTGGTATCAGAGATAGTATTAAAAGATCCAAGGAGATCCAGAAGATTAGGCAGATATCCAGAGCAAAGCAGGAGCCGTTTCGGAGCAGTGCAGCAATCGTCGCAGTGCCACGCGCAACCACACGCACCACCGTAAGTTGCCGCGAGTGAGCTACCACCGCCACCACCAGTGTGAGCAGAATTCACCGATCTTCAATCTTTTCCAAAGGGCCATCGCCAAAAGAGCAGCGAAAACCCATCAAAATTACCAATAAAGACAAACCGTCGCCCCTCCTCGTCAACCGATAGAACGTCGGCAAGTTGACCGACACTGCCACTGGGAAAGCACTCCTTAACCGTCGGTGAATCAAACCCAAGTGTCGTTTCAGGTTTTAGAGCTATGAGAAGAGAGAATCAAAGCCAAAATCATCACAATAGCCGCAAACTTCGTCATCAGATCTACGTCGATCCACAGCGAATAAGACAAAACCGAGGCCACCAGTGAACTTAGCGTCCTTTACTCTTCTAGATCCGACTGTCGCCGTTAACGGAGCAAGTGCAACCCACGCGGAACAGACACCATTTCAGAACAGTTTTTCGGACAGTTGAGTATACATGGCTACAAACAACAATAAAAATATGTTTCAGCCCCATATTGTGAAATTTGATGGAAAATCGAATTTCGAATATTGGAGAACTCAGATGCAATTGTTGTTTGAGTATCAAGAACTTTGGAGTGTCATAGAACAAGATTATATGCAGTCAGCAGATTCAGCAACACTGAAGAAAGACTTGAAGGCATGATTCTTTATCAGCCAGTCAATTGACCCACAAATCTTTGAAAAAATTGCACATACAACAACTGCAAAACAAGCGTGGGATGTGTTGATGAACACTTATAAAGGAGTTGAGTGGGTGAAAAAGGTATGTTTGCAGACCAAGCATAGGCAATTCAAGCTTCTTCAAATGCAAAAGTCAGAAAAAGTTAAAGATTATTTCTCACGGATATTGGCACTTGTCAATCAGTTCAATGGTAAGACGATTTCAGATGTTCAGATTATAGAAAAAATTTTCGAACTCTGAATTCAATATTCGACTACAAAGTCACTACCATTGAAGAGTCAAAAGATCTTAATGTCATGATGTTAGATGAATTGATGAGGAACAATGCCTTGATGACAAAGCAAATATCGAGGTGGAAGAAGCACTACAATACCGCGTAAATATCAAAAAGGAGAAAGAAAAATCTCAGAAAAATTATGAGGATAGCGAGAGTTCAAAAGAAAGCTCTTGTAATGACAAAACTCATTGTATTATTTATAAGAAAAATAATCACAAGGCTGAAGAATGCTATCATAAGTGCCGAAGATGCAAAATTTCTAATCATTCTGATAGGGATTGTTGGTATCAAAAGAAGAATAAAAGAGATAACAATGAGACGAAATTTGCAAATGAAAGCGATGAAGAATGTTTACTCTTCTCATGCATAAATGACGAAGGTGAATCAAATAGTACAAGGTTCTTGGATAGTGGATGCAGTAATCATATGACTGGAAATCGTAATATCTTCATAGAGCTTGATGAAAGTGTGACTTCTCAAGTTAAACTTAAAGATGGGAAGTTGCAAAGCGCGGAAGGAAAAGGCACCATTGCTGCCTACACTAAACGAGGTAAAAGAATGTTTATCCAAGATATTCTATAATTCCAAATTTAACTCACAATCTCCTTAGTATTTGTCAGCTAATACAAAAAGGTTATTCAGTTTACTTTGGTGGAAATAAATGCAAAAGCCTTGATAAAAGGAAGAACCTACTTGTGGCAAAAATTGATATGTCTCAAAATAAAATCTTTTCTCTTCTCTTGCCACTTTCGCAAGTAATAACTCATGAAAGTCGTTGAATCATCTCAAAAGAAAACTCATGAAAGTTGCTCCCATCATAGTCCTGCACCGGTACTTACAAAATGTCAACCAAGAATTCCTTTAAGAAAGGAACAACCTCCAAGATGAGAAAAATCTGAATCATGTAATGTTGCTCTAATTTCATGCAAGCCTCAAAGATTTGAAAAAGTCTTAGAAAGAAAAATTTGCAGTGATGTAAAAAAGAAAGAAATTACATCCGAAAAGAAGTCAAGTGAAGTTGCCAAGCTAAGAAGAATTCTAAGAGACTTGAAATTCAAATTGAATTACATCTGTGACTTGGTGAAATACAGGGAAATCAACAACAATTTTCATCCCTCTAAAGATTAATATGCCGAGAAGATTCTGAAGTCATTCAAGAATGCTTCTCTTCTCAAGAAAAAGTTGTGCATGGTTAATTTCGTCAAGCTTAGTTTAAGGGAAGTAATGTAGGAATTAAACCAAACATAGTTTCAGTAGGATTGTTATTTGTAATGTTTATCAAGTTAGATTTTATAGTCCAAGTTAGAATATGTTATCTGAATTCTAATGGCATTCAGAATATAAATTAGTCACCTATAAATAAGTTTGTCAAGTTAAAAAAATAATAATTAAGAAGCATTGAGATATTCATAGAAATATCAATTAATAAAATTCAATTAGGACAAAGAGTCTAATTAAAAATATTTTCAAGAAAATATTATTTTCCTACGATAATCAACCAAATCAATTGACACGTAGGCAAGGTTCATGAGCATCAATTAGAAGTCGACAATGAAGTTTGTGAAGATTACATAATTAGATGTAATGACTATATCATGTATTTTTAATATTATATACGTGCAGGCATATGAGTGAGACATGTGTTAAGCAATAAAGTAAACCCAATATGGTATTAAAATTTCATTCAATTGTGCAATATTAAAAAACAACAATAGAGTCGAGTGTGTCTGAGGTTAAAAAGGTTCCCCCGAGTTTCATAAAGAAAAGAAATCAATAATTTTGTGTAAAACGTTTTTGGCTAGAAATTCATCTCCTACTCAAGATCAATTATTAAATGTTCGGCTCGAATATTTACTCCCATGACGGAAGACATTTACTTCCACAATAAAGGACAAAAAAGCTACCCATACATACTAATAAATGCGTATGGTTGAATTTGAATATTTACCACTAAGGTGGAAAAAAAGTGCACTAACACTTGAGTTATGAGTGTATATGCGAACATATATATCTTTTGTTAAAGAATATCATCTCTCCAAATTTTTGGTCATGTTTCACAGGATATAACTCCCATAATAAAAAAGAGTATGAGGTTAGATATATCCCAGAAAATGTGTCTTGCACAGTTGTACTTCGAAAATGTATATGGACAGAATTTCTACCAACAGAAGATGGAAATTCTAGGTGAAATTCTTGTGTGGTAGCTAGTTAATAAAGAATAGTTACGTAAGCTAGCGAAAAAGAATGAGTTGCCAATAAACGAGAGAAAGAGACGAGCTAGTGCACATCATGCAACAATGACTTGATCATAAGAGCTAGGGCAAAAATCATGTTTTCGAAAGGCCTCAAAAGATGGTGATGATCAACTAATTGAAGTACGCATGAAGATGATGGAGAAAGTGAGAGCAAGGAGGAAAAATAAAGTCCAAGAAGATTGCGTGGAGACTTGAAAGACATCTCAATTGAAGTCAATTGCTACCACACAAATGCATTAATAGAGGATGTTGAAATGTGAAAATACTCATTGATATGTAGAGCCAACGTTTATGGATATCAATTGAAAGTGGACATTTTGAAGTTTAATTAAATGTAATGACCAGATCATACATGTACTTTCTAAGACTATATATCACACAAATTTATATGCACATGTGGTGTGTGATTTATTAAATTAAAAGTTTATGTGTGATTCATCGCCTATATGCGCATGTGGTGTGGGATTCATCGTCTCTATTAAGGTATCATCTATTGATGAATATAACCACCATTTTATTGTATCATTTTAACCACCACAAATTTAGATATTTATTTTAATAGGGAAAGAGATGTATGAATTTGCGCACATGACTCTCAACAGGCAAAATTGCATTTGATGTAAGTGGAAACCATGGCTAATTAGATTTCCAGTTGGAGCCCATGTGTCTGCCTTTGTCTCATATCCTTCATGTCATGAGTTTAATCAAAAGCTCGTCAGCTTCGTAAAAGTCAAGTAAAATAAATTTTTACATGATACTGACGAATAGTGGGCCTAATTGTGACATCTACTGTGTGATTGCCTTCCTAACGTGTCCCATATATATGTACATTTTATATCGTATCGTGTCGATTCCTAAGACCCTCAAACACAACAACCACAGTAATGAGTCCTTAGAATAAGACGAAAGGCCAACATATTACCATTTTAGTGTAAAAACATAGAAATAGTGTAATTTGGTGCTCAGATGGAGTATTAAATCCTATTTTTTTAAAAAAAAAATTAGTGTGATAAATAATATCACATTAAATTTGATAATTTGATGAAATTTAATGTAACATTATTTATCATACAAAATTTTTTTAATTTTTATAAATTTCTCATTTTACTTTCATTTGGTTAGTTCAAACAAATTTTATTTTTTTTACATTCTTTTATCAATTTAATATATTTATAAAATTTAATAAATAATAAAATTTATAAATTAAAATATTATATAAAATATATCTTTAGAAAGATCTTGTCGAGATCTTCAAAATAAACCTAATATTATATATATAATTTATTTAATCCATTTTTTATCTCATCTCTAAATTTTTTATTTTAAATTAAATTTGTAATAATTATAATGTAAAAATACAGTAATATAATAAAAATAATAACATTAAAATTAAGTGAAATTAAATAAATATCCGAAATTAAAATAAAAATAAAGCAAATTAAAACATAATTTAATAATAAAACACACTATAACGAAAATTCTAAATAACCATTTAGTAATCCGGAAGGTTATATCCACTTCCTCCAGAACCACCAAAAAATTGACCAAAGGTATTAGATGATCCACTTCCTCCTTCAAATTGTTAATCACGAGCCCTTTTGGTATAAATTCTCATGTGTTCACTTCGAAGAGCATCATGTACCATTGGATCGTTTATAGAATCTACATCTCTCTCTAAAATTTTGAGCTTGTAAAAGTTGGAGTTGTTAATCATTTTGTATTAGAGATTGAGTTTGTTGCATACAGGCTTTGCTTTCTTTGAACATATATACTTGTCAGTTGCTTATTTTTTTATTTCATGGATTTATAAAATTGTATCAGTTGTTTATTTTAAAGTATGTTTAAGTTAAAATATGATTTGATTAACTATTAAAAATATTATATAATTAATTATTTAAGTATATCAAATAAATAAATTAATTTTATATAAGTTATCAAATAAAAATTAATTATATTATATAAAGAATATTCTTTAAAGATGTTCTTTACACCAATTTGGTGTTAATAACATTGGAGTAAAAATAAAATTTAGTGTAAGAATATTCCATAAATATGCATTTTTAACACTAAAATGGTGAAATATTTGGTGTGATACATTGGTCTTACCCTTAGGCCACCTTCAATGGGACACCAAATTCCAACTTTAACAAAGAAAAAAAAAAATTGGTGTGGATGAGTGCACATTAAATTTGGAGTCTTACTATTCATCCACACCAAATTTATTATTTTTTACAAGTTTCTCATTTTGTCATTTTTTGGTTCAAACAAATTTTCTTCTTTTTATATTATTTTATCAATTTAATATATTTATAAAATTTGATAAATAATAAAATTTATAAATCAATATATTATAAAAAATATACTATTGGAAAGATCTCGTCGAGATCTTTAAAATGAACCCAATATTATATGTATAATTTATTTAATCCATTTTTTTACCTCATCTCTAATTTATTTATTTTATGAATTTTAGTGAAAAATAAAGTGTATTTATTAAATTAAAAATTTATGTGTTAAAATATGTTTAAGGTAAAGTATGATTTGATCAACCATTAAAAAAATATATAACTAATTATGTGAATAATTATTTTTTAATATTATATAATTAATTATTTAAATATATTAAAAAAATTAATTAATCTTATATAAGTTATTAAATAAAAATTAATTAATATTATATAAAAAATAGAATATTTTTTAAAAATACTCTTTATACTAATTTAGAATATAGAATATTTTAATATAAATATATTTCATAAATTTTTTTTTTTAATATTAAAATAATATAATATTTGATGTCACACGTTGAAGACACCTTAGATTTTCTAAACACGAGAATCATACCGATGAGTGAGTCAGTTACTGTTCCAGCGGACCATTGTTGATATTAAAGGTACGTATGTGACCACATTGAATGGTACGTAGTTGGCAGTGCTTGAGCACAAGCTTGTCCTTTTTTATCCAACGTGGTCCATGAAAGTGTGCTAACATATATATGGTCCATGCATGCACAAACAAACGAGAGGAAATTCTCTTCCAGCGACAAATCATTCAATAAAACTACAGAAAACGCAAGATGATATGATTTGATTGGAGGAGGTGATCTGTCTTTGTTGTCCTCGTAAATGTCAGATCATTGCCCTGCAGAAAACGTGATATAATTCATGTGATGAGAATCAAAACGGATCAATCACGTGATTTCGAATATGAAAAATATTATAGGTAACATTTATCGAATTAGATTTTTTAGGTCCAAATTATAATAAATTATCTTAATCATAATAAAATTTAAAATATCAATTAATACTTATTAAGTTAAACTATTTTAACAATAAATTAAAAAAGATATTTATAAAAATATCAAACAATAAAATTTAAATAAAAATAAGTATAATTAAAATAATAAAAAATTAATTTTCCTACCATATGTAGGGTATCTGTAACTTATGGGTATGGTTAGGAATTTTAAAAAAATAATCAAATAAAAGATTTATATTTATTTTTTCTAGACATACTAAATTATATATTAATATATTAAAAATAATAAATATAAATTCTTCATTTAAGTTTTATGCTGTAAGTGCGTGTCTTAAGCTATATGTTAATATGGAGTAAATTTTAGGCTGACAAATATATTGATGAATGACGTATCCGGCTATTGTATACTTGACATGTTGCTGCCATATATTCATCTGTATATGCTAAATTTATATTTTATCACATATCAAATCTTTAGTAGAGGGTGCACCATTGATTAAAGATTTACTCAATAATATGACCATTTGATTAAATAGCTGGACCCACTGCTGATTAATCTATAAGGGAAAATCTTATTTATCCATTAAAGGGTCACAATACTGTTTTATTAATGATGCATTAATAACTGTACACAATTTGTATTTTCTGGACATTTGTGAATATATATGTTACAGATTAAATGTAATAACATATATAATATTTGTAGCAGAACATCGATCGGGGATGTAGCTCAAATGGTAGAGCGCTCGCTTTGCATGCGAGAGGCACGGGGTTCGATCCCCCGCATCTCCATTTTTATTCTCATTTTTTTAATAAATTTTTTTTAAACCTTGTTCAAAAACTGAAAAGAGAATTAAATTTTAATGTCAATCCATCTGATCTTGGTATTTGGTAAGTTTTATTTATGTTAAAAAATTTGAAAAATATTTCAATTCGCTTTACATAGCAATTCAATGACAGTATATATTGGTCACTAAATAAATACTTTTTTATTTTATTTTATGAAAAAATAATATCTGTACATCCACTTATAATTTAAGTGGATAATGCACTTTCTTTTTATCTATGTGATGGAGATTCAAATCTCATCACTGTTAATAAATAAATAATGTATAGAGAGACCTATTCCATGTGGCGGAGTTACTTTCCAAACCGCGTTTGTAGTGGTTAATCTGACTAGACCTCAACAGATTCCTAACCCAATTAGTGTCGGTCTTTAAAAAAAGAAAAAAATAGTAATATTTCATTAGATATTGATTTAGATTATAATGGCCAACAAATGAAAGATAATCATATCTTTACAATTATACTTGTATGCATTAATTCATTGAAAAAAATGCAAATTACCAAGAGTAGGAGATAGGTCCATTTTTGGTTAAATTATGTTTGCTACGCTACTCCAATTAACGTCGATAATAACTGGTGATGTTATTTTTTCAAGTGTTGATCATTGTCACGTCGATCTCTTATCTTCATAATCACATTCACATCCATTTTAGTTAATTACAGGATCACACGCGCGTATGCATACGCGCACGCACAAACAAAAACATTTGTATCTTCTTATGATATGCTAGTAGTGTTAATTAAAAATCAAATTAATTTGTACTAACATTTATTTTAAGAGTAATACTAGATATCCCACATTTTATATCTCACATAACCAATGATGTGACAATAGTGAATGTATTAATATTAATAATGATTTATCTCACTTGATATATGAATTTATTCACCAATTAATATATTATTAATTGAGATATATAGTGAGATACAATTTAACATAATAATAAATATACACATTTAAAATTCAGTAGTTCTACAACTATAAATATTCATTATAGTGTTTGTTAAAAAAAAAAAAAACGATTTCTACCTGCAACATCTATTTATAAAGATAAATAGAGTTGAATATATGGTTGTCAAATTAAAAACAAATTTCGAAACAAAAAAAACTTTGATGTATGCGTTAAAAAAGCAAAATGTTTGATAAGAACTGAAAGAGAAGTGAAAACCGTAACATAAAACTCTAGGAATATTTCCTAGGTCGGAGGGAAATTAAATTTCATTTTTAACTGTAACTTAATTCCTAATTTATATATGAGGTCATTATAACTTGACTGCCAACTGTTTTTAATAAACACTCTAATCATATATCAATTTCCAAGGGAGCAAACAAATCAAAACACATACGCATACACTCTCTCTCTATATCATTTTTTTCTATATAAAGTGTGCATGAAACTCCGAATTCTCACATAGCCCAAAAAAGAGAGCCTCTAACCTCTCATTTTAACTCTTTTCTTCTTCTTCTTCTTCTTCCTCCTGGAGCAATGTTGAAGCCACAGGTGGTTCACCACCACCAGTCTCACTCCTTCAAAACACTATTTACATTGCAGAAGCCATTTCTCCTTGGAAATGGCGACCTTGCTTTTCGTCCGGTTCGGTCGAGACCCTCCTCAACCAAAGCACCAAAAGTTCGTTTTCGTGTTGGTTTTTCTCCAAGTAACATCAAAGCAATAGCAACTCCTCTTGCCACTGAAAATTCTGTAAATGTTAAGGCAGTTGTTACAGTTAAACAATCCATTGGCGGTGTCCTCTCTAATTTAAACATTAATCGAGGGTTTGATGACATACAAGATGTGCTTGGCAAATCAATCCTCTTGGAGCTTGTCAGTGCCGAGCTTGATCCGAGTAAGTATTCACAATTGCCTTTCTTTGTTCGTTGTTTTTTCATATCAATAAGTTTTCATTTTTCTAATAAAATTGAGATTGCTTCAGCGATACATCCTAACACCCATATCAATAAAATAGTTGGATTCGAGTCACGTCGAACCAATTTCGATTGGTTTTTAATAAAAAATTTACGAAAAATAAATAATATATAACCATTTATTATGCATAATATTGACGAGTTAAACTAAATTAACCTTTCAAAACAGAAAAAAATAAAGGAAAAAAAAGAACCACCGCCTAATATGGCTTAGTGGTAAAGGTGCTCATTCAGCCTAACAATGTCATAGATTCGAGTCGCCAGTACCGCAAGTGGTATATAAAAAAAAACAAAAAAGAAATAGATTTCAACACGAAAATCTATCATTTTAGTTAAGAAGAAATTTCATAAATTCTTTTTATTTTAAGGTGTAAAGAGGCAATTAAAGAGTTGTTTTGTCAAAGAAGAAGAAAATAGTACAAGAGAACCAGATGGCCAACAAAAATAGTTTCTGATTAATTAAAAAAAAAATCGAAGAAAACGTTAAGAGTATACTTGGTGTTCTAAACACGTGGTCCATGCCAAGGCAAATTTCATAATTTGTGAAGTTCGCGTCGAGAATCATTGTTTGGTTGTTACGTGTGGTTGATAATATTAAAAAAAATATAATAAAAAAAAATTATCCAAATTCATAAAATGATAAAATGATATAATATGTGAGTTGTCATTATTTAATGATTTACATAATCTTGACAACTCACATACTATATTATTTGAATATAAATTTATGTAAATTATAATTATTAAATTAGAGTAAAGATAGACTGTTCAAATTATTTATATAAAATCATATCAAAATAACATAAGCATGTGAATTGTAACTAACACATCATTTACCACATCATTTCATGATTTATATGGTAATTACAATTCACAAGTCCTGACAATCGATCATGATTTTGAGTAAATAATTTAGACAGTCTAATATTAGTCATTAAATTGTAGTCTTTATTTAGTACATACACCCACATTTTTTTTTTCCTATTTAAATGTTAAATTTAGAGTTTCTATTTGAATGTTAAATTGTAGCCTTTCATTTTCAATTATATGTACAAATAGCAATATATTTGGCTTAAATATATAGGAAACCATTCACTTTTAATTTTTTAATTTATGACATAATTTACAAGAGTTTGTAAGGTGTCAAAAATAATATTAACCCTTAATTAGAAACGACCTTATAAACATGTATAATAATTTCAGAGACGGGATTAGAGAAGCCAACGATCAGAGGTTTCGCGCACAGAGGTGAGACGCTGAAGGACGGGGACGTGACATATGAAGCAAAGTTCCAGGTTACGCCTGCGTTCGGAGAAGTTGGTGCGATAATTGTGGAGAATGAGCACCACAAGGAGATGTTTCTGCAGGATATACTGCTTGATGGATTCATCAATGGTCCGGTTAGCATAAACTGTGCCTCATGGGTTCACTCAAAGTATGACAATAAACAGAAGAGGGTCTTCTTCACTAACAAGGTCACTCATTTACTCTATACATATAACCTAAAGACCGATAACAGTTAAGGTTGAAAAATCATTTCAAACAAATGAAACCAAAAAGAAATAATTTGTCGAAAGATTATTTCAACCAAAAAAAATTATTTTTCGTCTGGGTTTCAATTTTTATTTTTATTTCTACACAATCTGTCTTACACATGATGTCAAGACTCAAAAGTGATCTCTATGTTTTTGGTTGTGACCGTGAGCATACCTTTTGGTCGTCACTGGTTCTATCATTTCGATTAACTCTTAATTAACCGCATTCGTCTTCACTTATAATGTTTTTAACTTTTTGATCTTTTTTTTATTTTCTTTGAGCAGTCGTTCTTGCCGTCACAAACACCTGATGGATTAAAGAGGCTGAGAGATGAAGAGCTAGTGATATTGCAAGGAAATGGACAGGGCGAGCGCAAAACCATTGATAGGATATACGATTATGACGTGTACAATGATCTTGGAAGTCCTGATGATGCGAACTCGGACCTGGCGAGACCAGTGCTTGGTGGTAAACAACATCCTTACCCTAGACGTGGCAGAACTGGACGTCCACGCTGTAAGAGAGGTATGGAAATGTCCTTTTCATAGAATAACTTTTCTTCGTACTTTGAGGGTCAAAAAAATAATCTAAAGTAAGTGAATAAAATTTATCCTATCTTAGATAGAAACTTCTAAATTGAATATAGGTTTTTCTCTCCTTTTTCATTTTTGGTAAATGAGTTGTGTGGTTGAGATATGTGATGCATTTCCCAAACCAAACAGGGAAATTGTGATAAGAGACAAATTGCAAAGTTTTTATATTTATGATATTTTTATATATATTGTGGGTAGCCTTACAATCTAATAGACTGGTATATTGGGTTGTGATATCCATTGATATCTTGTAATATATACCTTTCTTTTGGAATTTATGCTTTCAATATAGAATTCATTCCTACCGTCTCACACGTGGATTCTCTATCGCAAAGAAATTAACTTAAAATGGCCATTCATATGATGCCTTTTCAATGGGTATGGCCTGTCTTTCTTAAGTTATTTGTAAGATAAAGTGGATATAAATGGAAAGCGGCGTAGAGGTAAAGAAAAGAGACTTAAAGACCATGTCTGGAAAGGCATGTAGATCTAGTTCCCAAATTGAATTTAGAGTTGACTACTCAATACTACATTTTACTTCACTTATATAAACAGTAATGATCGTGTCTGTCTCACTCACGATCACAATTAACATGCCACATACATTTGTTTAATCACAACAACTCTCATATTAAACAGCATAGTTATAAGATATTTATTCAGTTATATATGATTCTCATACTACGTTTCAGATCCATCATCGGAGACAAGAACCAGCGGCTCATTCTATGTACCCAGAGATGAAACATTTGCAGAGATTAAGCAACTCACCTTTCAAGCCAATACCTTGTACTGTGTATTGCATGCCTTGGTACCAACCTTAGAAACTGCAGCTGTGGACACTAATCTAGGGTTTCCATACTTCACAGCCATAGACTCCCTCTTCAACGAAGGAGTTAACTTGCCTCCACTCACTCAACAAGGTTGGAAAACACTTATTCCCAGATTAGTCAAGGCTGTTACTGATACAAGTGAAGACGTTTTGCGCTTCGAGACCCCCGGTACAGTGGAAAGTAAGTACCCCGTCTACACGGACATATATATATAGATTCTCTATTAATCTGAACGTCGTTTCTTGAATAAGGAAAGAATGACAATGGAAAAGAAATAAATATTTGCTCACATTAGCTGATGATCCAGTTCATCTAACGGAAGATTTTACTGCTTTTGCGGATGCAAAGTACTCATTTGTTTCTTTTTCATTGGCAGGAGACAAATTCTTTTGGTTTAGGGATGAGGAATTTGCTCGACAGACTCTAGCTGGTCTCAACCCTTGTTGCATACAGTTGATCACGGTATGATATGCTATACTTATTTTAATTTGCTTAATTTTCTATGCATTAGAGAGATTGAAAATAGAAAATGGAAAAAAAAATGTTTATAATAACGTCAACCAATAATTTAATTCCAACCTTAAGAAAGTTTACAAAATTTGATGCAGGAATGGCCATTGAAAAGTAAACTTGATCCAAAAATATATGGTCCACAAGCATCAAAAATCACCTCAGAAATGATCGAGAGAGAAATCAGAGGCTACATGACTGTTGATGAGGTATATCAAAATATACTCTTACATTTCTATACTTGGTATATATAGGTGGATAGTTATATAATCCAAAAAAAGTTAGTTTATTGGGTTATTGTAACATCCATTAATACATATATCATTATTTTGGGTTGTAAGTTTTTAATGTGAGATCTATTCCCGTTATTTCTAACTTCACATATAAGTTACCTTTAAAATGTTAAAAATAATAATTTATTCTTTGGAAACATCATATATTGTACGAATTAGTTTAAATTAAATACGATTTCTTCGTCTATACAACCAATTTCTTTTTAAATTGTTATGAACATCTGTCAATATTTTCATCTATTTTGGCAGGCCATAAAACAAAAGAAGCTGTTCATCTTAGATTACCATGATTTGTTGCTACCATATGTGAAGAAAGTGAGAGAGCTCAAAGGCACAACCTTGTATGGATCTCGCACAATATTCTTCCTGACCCCAAGCGGCGCATTGAAACCACTAGCAATCGAGCTCACTCGGCCACCACTTGATGGAAAGCCACAATGGAAACGAGTGTACACACCCAGTTCCCACTCCACAGAATGCTGGCTTTGGAGGCTCGCCAAAACTCATGTCCTTGCTCATGATTCTGGCTACCACCAGCTTGTCAGCCACTGGTATACACACACATATATATACACCTTATCTCTCGATTTTATGTTTTCATGACTGATAGCATGTGAAGGTCCCAATATTTGATTGGCCTGAGATAGGTCTAATACTGATACCGTACTAACATGGCTGCTGCTCCACTATTTTCTTTGCAGGTTAAGAACTCATTGTTGCACAGAACCTTACATAATTGCAACCAATCGACAACTTAGTGTAATGCATCCAATCTACAGATTGTTGCACCCTCATTTTCGGTACACAATGGAGATCAATGCTCTAGCTCGACAATCTCTTATTAATGCTGAGGGAGTCATTGAAAGCGCATTCGCGCCTGGCAAGTACTCTATTGTGCTTAGCTCCGACGCTTATGACAAGCAGTGGCGGTTCGACTATCAGGCACTTCCCAAAGACCTCATTAGCAGGCAAGTCCTTTGCTCTGTTTGACTGCATTTGATGTTTTGAAAGAATAAATAAATATATATATATATATATTTAATTAACAAGACGGTATAACTAATTGATTATTGGATTATTTTGTTGTGATTACTAGGGGATTGGCTGTTGAAGATCCAAGTGCTCCACACGGCCTAAAGCTAACAATTGAAGACTACCCATTTGCAAACGATGGTCTCATTCTATGGGATGCCATAAAACAATGGGTGAGTGACTATGTCAATCACTACTACCCTGACCCAAGCCTTGTGAAGTCAGACAAAGAGCTCCAAGAATGGTGGTCCGAAATCCGAAACGTCGGACACGGTGACAAGAAGGATGAACCATGGTGGCCTGACCTGAAAACCCCAGAAGACCTAATTGAGATCATCACAACTATTGTCTGGATAGCCTCTGGCCACCATGCAGCTGTGAACTTTGGTCAGTACACATATGCAGGTTATTTCCCTAATCGGCCCACAGTTGCAAGAACCAACATGCCTGATGAAGACCCTTCTGAGGAACAATGGAAATTCTTCATGGAAAAACCTGAAGTTGCACTTCTGAGTTGTTTCCCTTCACAAATGCAAGCCACCAAAATCATGACTGTTTTGGATGTGTTATCGAGCCATTCGCCAGATGAAGAGTATCTAGGGGAGGTGTTGGAGCCATCCTGGGCTGAAGATCCAATGATAAAGGCTGCATTCGAGAAGTTTAGTGGTAAATTAAAAGAGATTGAAGGGATTATTGATCAGAGGAATGCAGACCCGCATTTGATAAACAGAAATGGAGCTGGGGTTGTGCCTTATGAGCTCTTGAAGCCTACTTCTGAACCTGGTGTCACTGGAATGGGAGTTCCATACAGCATCTCCATTTAGACATATAATATATGTTGGTGCGTGCCCTAATTTAACGTTATTGTTAACATAGATCAATCAGGTATGCTTAATTGTAAACAATAAACATGCATGAACACTAGAACATGAATGTGGGTAAGGTTTTGTTTATTAATGTGATGCACTCAGTTGCTGCCCATTTAGATATCTATGTGTAAGTCCCTTATTAATTGAGAAAACACATGTAAAAGGATGATTTCATGTGCCAAAATGTAAGAGAAAAACAGAGGAGACAGCAGTCCCTTATTAATTAAATTTGTAGCCACCATGCAGTCGTGAACTTTGGTGACCTTTCGATCAATGAAGAGTTAAAATTCTCCGTGGACAAACCTGAAGTTACACTCCCAATAGACACGTAGAGTAATGCTACACTGCTTAAAATATTTATTAAAATTCATACCTAAATGATATGGTATGTGAGTTGTAATTAACAGATCACTCACCACATCATCTCATGTCTACACGGTGTTAACAATTCACATGTCATATCATTTGAGCACGAATTTAGAAAAATATTTTTGACAATCTAGTATTACTTTTTGATAAATGAAAAGAAATGAACGGGATTTGAATAACAGAAATGGAGCTAGGATTATGCATTATCAACCCTTGAATCCTTCTTCTCAACCTAGTGTGAATAGGAAGGGATTTTCGTGCTGAGTATTTATGATTAGGATACATTGCACTGGGTGCATGAAAGATTCAAACTTTACCATAGATAGATAGCCCACCTCCAATCTCAAAGGATAATGAGTCATGAGGGTAAATTTTAACAGTTAATAAGTGCCAACGTTGTCCGTTGTCCAAAAATAAAAATGCAAATATATTATATATTTATATCAATTTAATAATTATAGTAATTATATCATCGAGGATACAATAAAAGAGTTTAATGTAGAGCTACCTAGTTCAAAAGATACTTATTTAATTTTAAAATGTTTTAGATTTGAATTGTGTATATGATACATTAAAAAAGAAAACAAAAAGATAATTAATTATCACTGAAAATTGTTAATTAAATAGGGATGGATTAAAATTAGGGATATAATCATTCTCCACCCTGTAGTTTGAGGTATTCTTCATTTTTTACCCTCTAATTTTATTTTTTTCTGTTTTACCCCTTCTACTAAATTTTATTAATTTTTAATAGAAAAGACTATTTTACCCTTAACTTTTTAAATAAAATAATACTTAAATATTTTCATATATAAAAAATTAAAATATATAAAAATAATTTAATAAAAAGATGGATTTAATAAATTTAATAAAAAAATATTAAAAATTAAAAACACATTATAAAAATTAAATAAAACTAAAAATAAATTTTTTATTAAAATTTTTTTTAGATCTGGTGGATATACAACCGTCCATCTTCAAAAGACGGAAGGTGGATATACAATTGTCCATCTTTAAAAAAAATGTGGTGTGGAAGAGAGAGAGAGAGAGAGAGAGAAAGATAGAGGAAAGATGTGAGAGTAGAAGAAGATGAGGAGAGAGTGGAGAGAGAGAGAGAGAGAGAGAGAGAGAGAAGAAGAAGAATATGAAGAGATAGAGGAGAGAGGAGGGAGAAAAATATTTTATATTTTATCTTAAATAAAATTAAGTTAATTACACTCAACTTCCCTGAGGCTTGGCTAATTACATTCGGAATCAAAGTTTGCATTAATGGACACTAACCTCCCCCCACGTTAACGTTGACCGTCAAAATAACCGTTGACTTTTTTAAATTTTTAAATGACCAAAATACCCCTTTCAATTTATATTATCAATTTTTTACTATTCATTAAAAAAAAATTAATGGTGAGATCCAGATTGGATTTCCACCGTCCATCAACAATGATGAACGGTGGAGATCCAAACAAAGAAAAAAAAATTTGAATGTGTTCATCGTCGAACCCTCTAGGTTCGTGGAACCCAGAGGGTTCGAAGACCCAGAAGGGTTCGAAGAACGAACCCTTCTGGGTTCGATGAATTTCGAACCCAGAAGGGTTCGAATTGAACCCTCTGGGTTCGTGGAACCCAGAAGGGTTCGAATTGAACCCTCTGGGTTCGTGGAACCTAGAGGGTTCGAAGATCGAACCCAAAAGGGTTCGATCTCGAACCCAGAAGGGTTCGTTCTTCGAACCCAGAAGGGTTCGTTCTTCGAACCCAGAGGGTTCGATTCGAACCCTTCTGGGTTCGAGATTCATTGAACCCAGAAGGGTTCGTTCTTCGAACCCTTCTGGGTTCGAGATCGAACCTAGAGGGTTTGTTCTTCGAACCCTTCTGGGTTCGATCTCGAACCCAGAAGGATTTGATCTTCGAACCCTCTGGGTTCCACGAACCCAGAAGGGTTCGATAACACATTCAAAAAGATTTTTTTTTTCTTGGTGGTGGATCTCCACCGTTCATCATTGTTGATGGACGGTAGAGATCCAATCTGGATCTCACCATTAATTTTTTTTAATAAATAGTAAAAAATTGATAATATAAATTGACAGGGGTATTTTGATCATTTAAAAAATTTGAAAAAAGTCAACGGTTATTTTGACGGTCAACGTTAACGTGAGGGGAGGTTAGTGTCAATTAATGCAAACTTTGATTCCGACTGTAATTAGCCAAATCTCAGGGAGGTTGAGTGTAATTAACTCAATAAAATTTTATTTAATTTAAAAATATTTTCGATTTTTATTATGTTATAATTACCTTTATATCTTTCAAAATTTAATAGTTAAATTTAAAAGTTAAATAGAAATTTAACAAGAGGAAAAATTTTAGATATTTTTATAAACTAAAGGAATAAAAAATATAAAATTAAAGGATAAAAAATAAAAAATACCGAGAAAATGATTATATCCCTTAAAATTATTCCCCGAAATGAGACAAACAAAAGCATCACCAACATATAAACAATTGAAGCAAGTAGTTAAACAGAAGCTTAATTTAATATATATTTTCAATTATCTTCCTAATTAATAATTGAACAAATTGTTTAATAATAAAAATATTAAATTAAAATTATTGATGGGATTTATAAAACAAAGCCTCTCCAATCTGGCTGTCTCTGCCTTAAAAACAAGTGGGGATAGAAATTATATTGAAGCTTAATTTAATATATATTTTATATTATCTTTTCAATAAGTAAAAAAATAAAATAAAATTACAATAAAGTACCATGATTAAATTTAAAAAATTTGATATTAACAATAAAAGAATTTTCAAAAATCAAATAATAACAACAGAAAAATTAAATAGCGGATAATGAGAGTATAATTTTTTTTAGAAAAAAGGTGAAATAATAGTATAAAATTTGTAAATATAATATAATAACAACAATAAATTTTTAAAAAAATTCTGATAACAATAAAAATTTAAAAATATTTTATAACCTCTGTTTTATAGCAGATGGGTCTTTAACCCACAAAAAGATATATAGAAATGGTGAGAAAGTATATATATATATATATATATATATATTATAGTAGATAGTTTTATAATTCAAAACACTAGTTATCCATCCTCTTACATTCTTTAATGAGATCGAATCAGATTTCCTGTGTAGATTTGTTTTTCTTTTTTTGATTGAGTTTCCAGATCTCAAATAGAGATTTTTTTTTTCAACTATTTTATACTCTTTTATTCATTTTTTTTATATAAAATAATTATCTTACCCTTTTAACTATTAACCCTTTAAGGTAAGGATATTGATTTTTAATTTCGATAAAAGTTTAGTATATCATTTATATAAAATTTAAGATATTTTATTACAATTTATCAAAAAAAAAAAAAAAAACGATGAAGGAGAAGACAAGATAGAATTACATATGAGCCAAGTGTCGCTTGGGCAACAGTCCATAGCACTACATTAGTACATTTGTTCCTTTTATTTACGTTATTGCAATTATCTTTTCCATTTAAATATTTTTCACAGTAAGTTGATTTTTTTTTTAAAAAAAAAATTAGAGTTGTTTTCTCAAACTAAAGATAAAAAATCAATTTTATAAAAATTTTTAGTTAACATATTAAATTAATTATATTAAATATAAGCTCATTTTTAATTTGTTCATTGCATTTTTTTTTTTATCAAAATTAAAAAAAATTAAAAATTGACTACACAATAAGAAAAGAATCAAATGAAAAATCTTTTAATATTATAACCCATAAGTTTAGTGTTGGTGGAAAAATATGTACCGATGAAAATATTTTCTTTTATTAAAAAATTTGATCAACGAATTAAAAATGAACTTTTGTTGATATGAATAATTTTGTAATATATTGACAAAAAAATTATAAATTAATTAATTTTTCAATGTTTAATTTTATTAAACAATTCTAACTTTAAGAAAAAAAATTAATGTGAGAAGTATGTATGGAAAAACCGTAGCAATATTATAAATAAAGAAAAAAATATATAATTTTATTTAAGTTAGGGCCCGTGGCTGATATAGAACCACTTTATAAGGACCGTGGCCCAAGCAACTGTGCCCAACACAGCTCGTTTGTATAATTAAAGGTATATAAAAAAGGTAATTATACCTAGATCCCTTTAAGATTTTATCAACTATAAGTACAGTCAACTTTATCATTTATTGATAATGACCTTCCCTGCTATTAGTCAAATTCTATTAGATTTAATGGTTGACCAGGTTTAACCGTTAAAAAGACCAAAATACCCCTAAAATAATATTTAAAATTATTAAATAAAAAGAAAAAATAAATTTAGATCTTTACCGTTCATCTCATCTGAGATGGACGACGGAGATTTTTTCTTTTTTAAAAAAAGAAAATTATTTAAAAAAATTAAAATTCAGATCTTCATCGTCCATATTTGAATGGACAGTGGAGATCTGAAATTTATTTATTTATTTTATAAAAAATAAAAATAAAAAGTGGGAGGAAGAGAGATGGAGATCCATGAGTTCGTCTTCGTTGCCGAATCCAAAAATATTTTTTATAATTTAAAATATTTTAATGTACGGTGAAGATCTAATTTGGAGATTTTTTTTTATAATTATTATTTTTAAAAAATATTTTTTAAATAAATTCTAACCGTCTATCATCTCAAAGATGGAGAGATGAGATTTTTTTTAAAAATTTAAAATTTTTATTTTTTTATTTTTTATTTAATAAAATAAAATTTAAAAAGAGTGAAAAATAAAAATATCTTTATACATGTTAAATTGATTAAAATTAACTAATGGCAATCTTTATTAATAAATTTAAAAATTAACTTCATCTGTAATTAAATAAATCTTAAAAAATAATAGAAGTTATTTACGCTAAATAAAATTTAGGCATGTGATCAATGATTAGACATTTTAAAAAAATATTTTGTAATTTCGAGAAATAAATATTTGACCTTGTGAGATTCGAAGCATATATGCTCGCATTATTAAAGATATTAATGAAGATAAGAATTGAGACATTTACGATGATAAGGCTCAATCATTAATAGTTGTTTTTTTTCTTTTTACAAACAAATGAAAATTACAGTCACATTACATATTGTGTCACTGTAGATTTGGTAGTGTGCATTTATTAATTTGATTATTCATGATTTAAATTTTTTTTAAATACAATACAAAATATATTAATTTTTTAATTCAGTATATCAATTAACAATTATATATACATTAAAGATGATCACTTGGACCATAGTTCACTTACCATAGTAAATGGAGTCTCACAAGCTTATTTATATCAATAGGGTCTAAATCTTGTTACGTAAATATTATCCTACTATTTGCATATAAAAGCTCCATTATTGTGGGCAAACTTCTCTCGTATTATAAGTAGACTAACTTGCCGCATATTAAAATTAGGATAAGTACTAATAAAAAAAAAAAAAAAGTCATTTCACAATTTAAATTTCTTTGAAAATTTTTTGTAATTAAAATGACATACATACCCTTACTGATTTTCATAATTACCAAAAAAAAAAGCAATTATTATATTAATATGTGGGTTTAAATAAAAGTATGGAGAGTCAGAGATGTTCACTAACTGTGTGAAAAGCATGTAATAGGGCATGGGGTGAAGAAATATTATATAAGGGTTATTATCATTCTCAACCCTATAGTTTAGAGTATTCTCTATTTTTCACCCTATAATTTTATTTTCCTCTCTTTTACACCCTATGTTAAAAGAGTCTGTTAGTATTTCAGTTATAAAGACTATTTTGCCCTTATTCTTTAAAATAATAATTAAATATAATAAATAAAAAATAAATTTCCACCTTTCATCAGATCTGATAGACGCTAGGGATCAAACTCAAAATAAAAAAAAATAAATTTTTTTAAATATATATATATATATCAAGTGAAGATCCAGATTAAATCTCCACCGTCCATCTTCAGCTGATGGACGGTGGGCATCAAACTCAAAATAAAAAAAAATTTAAAAAAAATATAAGAGGTGGAGATCTAGATTTCCACCGTCCATTTTGAAGATGGACGGTAGAGATTCAATCTGAATCTCCAGAGTCCAAAAAAAAAAAATTAAAATAGTGGTGGGATCCAGAACGGATATCTACCGTCCATCTTAAAAATGGACGGTGAAGATCCACTCTGAATCTCCAATCCACAAACCCAAAATAAAAAATAAAATAACAGTTAAAAAAAAAATATTAACAAACCACACCAATCCACAACCACAACCACCCCTCCACCCCATCAAAACTACACAACCAGTCAACCACCACAGAACCTTCCCCAAAGCCACCAGTCCAAACCCCCCATTTTCATCATCAAAAAACTAGAAGAGGAAGAGAGAGAGGAGGGTTGAGGAAGAAGGAGAGAGACGATGAGGAGGAAGGAGAGAGATAGAAAAAAGAGAGAGAAAAGAGAAAGAAGGAGAAAGAGAAAAAAAAATATGAGAGAGATAAAGAGAAAAGAGAAAAAAGTATGAGAGAGGAGTGGGTGTGGGGCGGTGAGAGAAAATGGTGGGTGGGGTAGGTGAAAGGAATAAAAAAATCTTAATTTTATATTATTTTTTAATTAAGATTTTTTAGTTTAAAATTATTTATTTGTTTTTATTTTGTAAATTACCATTATACCCTTAAAAGTTTAATAGTCAACTGTTAATTTTTTAACGGAATTTATCGGTAGGGTTTTTTTAGAGATTTTTGTAAAATAAAGGGTGTAAAAGAGAGAAAAATAAAATTATAAGGTAAAAAATAGAGAATACTCTAAACTATAGGGTCGAGAATGATAATAACCCTATAATAAAAGTGTTGAATTCAACGAATCACAAATTTTTCTTCTCCAATAATCATCTAAAATCTTTGATATTGGGGCCTATTCCGTAATATTTGACTCTCGTGACCATATTGATGAGAGTCTACATGGCAATTGGGTGGTTTGGCTCGATTAATGGTTAAAGGTGCGTGACATCTCTCGTGCTCGTGGAGACACAGGCATTTGTTAAAGGTGCATTACATATTTATCGAATATGAAAAAGAAAATTTAAGTTATTTAGAGGCATTTGTGTATTGAAGTATATGAATTTTATACGTATAGATGTATAGATAGATAGATAGATAGGTTTGATTATTTAACTTACAAAAAAATAAATTTTAACTATTTATTAACAGTTAATAAATTTTATACATCAATAAATAAATAATGTGGGAACATCTCTTCCGTATAATAAGAATTACTTTCTAAATCATACTTATAATGATTAATTTTATTAGATACTAATAGATCTCTAATTCCATTAATGTCGGTTCGTAAAAAATAAAAAAGAGTGCCAACTTTGCAATATATATATATATATATATATATATATATATATATATTCAATAAATATTAGATTTATAATTTATTTAATACAATAACTGTGTCATGAATTATTCCAATAATATTTTCACATGTTCCGAGTCATACAATTCCCAACAAAAGCCTCACCGACATATAAACAAGTGGAACTATTAATTTTCTTAATAATTATATTTGATAATTGAATCCATTCATGTTTTTTTTATAAAAAAAGATTAATAATCGAATAACTTGTTTAATAAAAAGATTAAATTAAAATTATTGCACGGATTTGTAAAAACAATGCCTCTCCAACCTGGTTGTCTCCGCCTTATAAACTAGTGGTGATAGAAACTATATTGAAGCTTAATTTAATATATATTTTATATTATCTTTTCAACAAGTGAAAAAATAATACAACTCAGTGGATAGTACATCTTTCTTTAACCTTAGTAGTGAAGGTTTAATTTTCATCATACATATTTATCAGCATGTGTGGATGGTTTTCTTCTCTTATTGTGAGGGTAAATATTTACCGTTACGGGAGTAAATATCCGAACCGCACATTTAATTATTAATTTCGGCAGGTCCCAACAGTTATTAATTATGTAATTATATCCCTTTAAAAAGAAGTAAAAATATAAGGCAAATTACGATAAAGTACCATGACTTTAGGTGTAATTGTAGATAAAATAAACTTTTGTTAAAATTACATATTAATACTTTTGATCTAACCGTTAACTATAAAAATTAATAGTTGACCAGTCAAATACTATGAAATATCCGAAATTGCTATTAAATTTGCATAATTGTGATATTTTTATAAATATATATATATATATATATATATACATAATAAATAGTTTTACTACTCAAAAGACTAATTTATTAAATTATAACATATATTGGTATATGTACCGCTCTCTTACTTTTCTCAAGGAGATCAAACCAGATTTCATATATATATATATATATAATAGATAGTTTTACTATTCAAAAGACTAATTTATTAAATTATGACATATATTGGTATATGTACCGCTCTCTTACTTTTCTCAAGGAGATCAAACCAGATTTCTTATGGAGATTAGTTTTTTTGTTGAGTTTCTAGATCTCCAATACAAATATAATTTTTTTATTTTTTATTCTTTTATTCATTTAATATTTTCATGTAAAATGATCGTCCTGTCATTCTAACATGAAATTAATGGGAGAGAAGCTTATGAATGATCAACGAAATCACGAAGCAGTGGTTCACTTATAATGACAAAGAGCAGCTGTGCACAAAGGTGAAGTAAAAAAATTATATTTGGGAGGCCAAAATATTAAAATACAATATCTAGGGAGCCATAATAAAAAAATTTTAAAATTAAATAATAAATATATTTTTTAATTTTTTTTGGGGGGAATGGGGCATTGCACTCGCCGGCCCTCCCCTAAATTCACATATGGCCGTGCATGTATGCTATGCAAGGATCCAATATATATATATATTTTAAAGTTGATGCTTGAAGGGTCAGAAGACTACCGGGACCAACCGAGATTAAATCATACAAGCACAACCCAGACCACTACTCCCAGTAACGGGAGGGGTCTAGTTCCATACGGGGAAAATGTCTATCTATACAATTGCGGTGTTATAGGCAATGGTGAAAAATAATTATTTACAAATCTACACCACCAGCAGTTACAGCCACAACCTATCACTCTGAAATAACATGTCATTATTCAGTTGTTAGTCCTGATAAATTTAATTATAATCATTGTAAAAGTTAGTTATGATTTGAAGAGAAATGAAGTTAGTTTTGGTAGTTAAGTTGACATGGCAATATCAGTCGGAAACTAGTTTTTGACGGCGGTAATTACCCTCATAGAGTCTAAAAATTAGTTAGAAAACGGTTTAGAGAAGAAAAACAGCTTGTATATAAATTGGATGAATCACACCTTGAAAGTGTGAGTTTGAGAAATGAAAAATCAATTTTCTCTTCGTAGCTCTAAGAGCTATCATTAATGGCGTCTTCACAAAAGTAAAGCTTCTCTCAACATTTCATCAACTACTAGTGTTTTCTCTTTGACATTTTTGTCATTTTCACAATTAAAAGTTAAGCCTAACGATTGATCCTTAAACCAAGGATATTGATCAGTAATTTTAACACAAGGTTAGTCTATCGACATTTATATAGAAAGTAGGATACCTCGTTGTAATTTGCCAAAAAAAAATTGAATTACAGAACAGTTGTAGATAAGCTTAATATAATAATTAAAAGAAAAATAAATAAATAAATAAATATATATATATATATATATATATATATATATATATATATATATATATATTCAAGCATGTGATGCATGCATCAGTTCACGTATGAGATTGTCTTTTATCAAACCATTTGAATAAAGTTTATAAAATATGCATACACACATCAGTTGTGGGCCATAAATACACACATATCGAGAAAATGATTATTTTACCACGTGATATTCGGAGCATGTATGTCCCTAAAATACTAAAATGAAGATAAGGATTGAGACATTAATGAGGTAGACATTAATGAAGTTATGGCAAAATCATTAATTAATAAAAAACTAAAATCAGATTTTATATTGTGTTACTGTCCATACTTCTTTTTTAAATTTACAATAATTGTACATAGAGGTAATTATACCGATTTTTTTTAGAGTGAATTGCACTTAAGTACCCTGACTTATAACGTAATTGCACGTTTAATGTCAGTTTTACTATAATTGCACTCGAGTACCCTGTAATCCGTTGACCGCCGTTAGGATAATGGTTGACCAAACGGATTCAGGGGTAAATTGGTCTTTTTCACTTAAATTTATTTTTAAAAAATTTAAAAAATCATCCAACCAATAAGAACATGCCTCGTCATATTAAAAATATTTTTAAAAAAATTAAAAAAACTCAACATCAAAAAAAAAATTAAAAAAAAATTCTGATCTGGGTTCGAACGCGAACCCATATCTGATTTTTTAATTTTTTTTTCCTTTGCAGGGGCAGTTTCATTATTTTACCTGAATCCGTTTGGTCAACCGTTACTCTAACGGCGGTCAACGGATTACAGGGTACTCGAGTGCAATTATAGCAAAACTGACATTAAACGTGCAATTACGTTATAAGTCAGGGTATTTGAGTGCAATTCACCCTTTTTTCTGAGGTTTTATCAACTATAAACAAAGTTAGCTTTATTGTTTATTGACAACGATCTCCCCTGATATTAGCCAAATTCCGTCAGAGTTAACGATTGATTAAGTTTAACCGTTAAAAGATCAAAATACTCCTACACTAATATTTAAAATTATTAATATCATTATATAAAAAAATAAGTTTAGATCTCCACCGTCCATCTCATTTGAGATGGACCATGGAGATCCAATCTAAATATTATTTTTTAAAAGTATTTTTTTAAATAAATTTTAACCGTTTATCATCTTAAAGATGGAGGGATTAGATTTTTTCTCAATTTTTATTTAATAAAATAAAATTTAAAAAGTATAAAAAGATGAAAATATCCCTGTACATGTTAAGTTTTATTAAAGTTGACTAATGGTAGGGGAGTTCTTTGTCAATAAACGATAAATTTAACTCTGCTTATAGTTGGCAAAAACTCAAGGGAGGTTGGTATAATTAGCTTTTGTTCATATCTATGTGTATAAAAAAAATATTGAAAATAATTTTTATTTTTATAATAAAGCTTAGGATTAGCAAGAATAATTTCACAAGGATAATAATCTTATCTATAAATTAAATAATAATGTTAAGTAATTTAATTTATATAAAATATAGTAAATAATATATACATTTTAATTCCAATGTCGTTAATGAATCAATGTTAGATAAGAAGGTAACTCAGTTATTTGATATTTTAAAAAGGCAAAGAAAGTAAAATAATATATATATATATACATATATATATATTCTAAAAATTAAAATAAAAAACAAAATTTTCAAAAAAATTAAAATAAAAGGCCATCAGGATCCGGTGTTAGATTTTTTTTATAATACGTAGTATATTTATTAATAATAAAAAAAATAAACATGCACATCCACTTATACTAAAGTGGTTAGTGCACCTCTCTTCCACTCCCACCATGTGCATGTATGGGTAGTTTTCTCCCCTTATTGTGAAAGCAGTATTCTCCCACTATGAAAGTAATTTTTACTTGCTAATGTTTTTTTGATTTTGAAATATGAGGATTAACTTGCGACCTTGAAAATAGCGACAAGTAGAATGATGAACCAAATTTATGCTCAAAATACTTGTTTAAATTCATGTCCAAATAATATGACATGTAAATTGTCAACACCACATTAAATTATTAAATGATGTAGTATTGACCACTCACATGCCACTTGGACATAAATTTAGACAAATTAATATTACTCTAAATTAATATGATTATGTAACATTGGAAACATCAGAGTCAAATAAAAACAGCTACGCAATATTTCTCAGAAATGTATAACCTTAGAAAATTTTTTTAATCTAATAAGACATATCTCTTGATCAATGAAAACAATCTAATATTTTTCAAACATAATTTCTCTTGTTCACAGTTCACGTGCGATGTCTCCCTCTCGAATAATAAGCACATTAAAATCACGTTGCAAATTTTCAGTGCTCTCCCTCTAGATTTTTTTCCCCTATATAAGGAGAGGCCTACTCTCAAGTCTCAACCATCCCTCCTTCTTCTTCTTCTTACAATGTTGAAACCACAACTTAATCAGCAGAGTCATTCAACCAAAGCCCTATTCCCATTGGAGAAGCCATTTCTCCATGGAAATGGAGGCCAATCTTTTCTTCTTCAAGTCCAATCAAGGCCCTCCTCGAACAAATCAACCAAAGTTCGAGTTGGGTTCTCTCCAAGTAACAACATCAAGGCAATAGCAAGTCCTTTTTCCACCAAGAAATCTCTCAGTGTCAAGGCAGTTATCACTGTTAAAAGAACTATTGGTAGTATCCTCTCTGATGTAACCGTAGACTTGGATGACATCAAAGATTTGCTCGGCAGATCACTCCTTTTGGAGCTTGTTAGTGCCGAGCTTGATCCTAGTAAGTATTCAAAAATTATAAAATGTATATATTCGTCATTTTACATACATTTTTTTATTTTATTTTAATGAATTATCTTTTAATATGCATCCTTAAAATACGAACTAATATAATTTATTTTTTTTAAAATGTAACACCTTTACGGGATAGAGAACTACCGGTACTAACTGAAATTAAATCGTACACATACTAATATAATTCTTATTAATCTCAGATACGGGATTGGAGAAAACAACCATTAAAGATCATGCAAACAGATCCGTCTTCGAGAGGGATGGCACGGACATTTCCTACAAAGCGGACTTCAAGGTTCCGCTAGATTTCGGAGAACTGGGTGCCATTTATGTAGGGAATGAGCACAACGAGGAGATGTTTGTAAAGGATGTGGTGATTGAAGGGTTCCCTAATGGTCCTATCACAATAAACTGCGACTCCTGGGTTCAATCCAAGAACAAAGAGAAGCGAGTCTTCTTTACTTACAAGGTCAGTTATGAGCATCTCTCTCGTGGTTTGCACGCGTTTATTAATTATGTATTAAACTAGTTACAATGAGATAAAAGTTATACAAATAAAATAAATACTTTAAAATTATTGGACGTCACGCTGAGATTGTGATCGTGATATATAAAAAGGGAAAGTTATATTTTAATAGAATAAAAAACAATGGGTTTTCTTATTAATAGTTTGGATCATTATCCAAGAGTACCCATAAAATACCAAAAATTCATATTTTAACTCAAGCAAGAGTGTCCTTTTTTTGGATCAGTCATACTTGCCATCTAACACACCAAAAGGATTGGAGAGGCTTAGAGGTGAAGAACTGGTGAAATTGCGAGGAAATGGACAGGGAGAGCGCAAACTTGGTGAACGTATATATGATTATGATGTGTATAATGACTTTGGAGACCCGGATAAAAACAAAGATCTGGCCCGGCCTGTGCTTGGCGGCAATGAACATCCTTATGTTGGTGGGATGGTATGGTTTGAGGTCACTTGTGGTGCACCTCTGTAAGAGATTTCGAAACACACAAGAAGGAGAAGATTTTATTTCTCTCTTTATCAACTTACACCACTCCACACATATTTAATACAATCTTCATTCCTTTATATAGGAAATGAGATAAACAAAATAACAAAATAACAATCACAAACACATGCAAATTACAGCTGGGGAGATAAGAGTTGTTGGAGTCAATTGTGGTAGTTGAGTCAATATTGCATGGCTTCTAGCAAGTTTGATTCAACAATGGTGGATGGCTTCTAGAATGGTGGTTGTTGAGTCCATGTTTGTAGGCTTCTAGAGGTAAGTTTAATTTTCAACATCCCCCCTTAAACTTGACTCTCATTGTTTCGTCATACCGAGCATGGACTTCAGTCTTGAAAACACATCATGTTTGAGTGGCTTAGTGAAAATATCAGCAACCTGATCATATGTCCTGCAAGAGACTAGTTCCACCTCTTTGTTCTTCACATGCTCTCTGATGAAATGATACCGCGTATCAATGTGTTTGCTTCTCTCATGAAATACTGGATTCTTTGCTAGTGCAATCGCTGACCGATTGTCGATGTAAACCTCTGTAGGATTAACTTGTGGAAATCCTAAGTACTCCAACACATTCCTTATCCATATACCATGACAGACAGCTGAGCATGCAGCAACGTACTCAGCTTCACATGATGACAGTGTCACAATAGCTTGCTTTTTGGATGACCATGTGAACGCTGTATCTCCCATAAAAAACGTAAAACCTGTCGTGCTTTTACGTTCATCCAGATCTCTTCCCCAATCACTATCTGAATAGCCAGTGAACCTGCAATCTTCACATTTTGTATACAACATACCATCATTAATGGTACCTTTTATATAACGGAGTATCCTCTTTGCTGCATTTAGGTGAGACTGATCAGGAGTCTCCATGTATCTGCTGACCAGTCCAACTCCATAGAGTATATCTGGCCTGGTACATGTCAAGTATCTCAGGCTTCCAACCAAGCTCTTGAAATAGGTCGGATCAACATCTCCTTTTTCATTCTTTCTTAATTCTAATCCTGTTTCTACTGGAGTTGTAACAGGATTGCATTTTTCCATACTAAATCTTTTCAGAATTTCTTTAGCATAGATACTCTGGGAGATGAAAATACCTTTTTCGCTCTGCACAACTTCAATTCCGAGAAAATGAGCCATTAAACCAATATCAGTCATCTCAAATTCTTTCACCATTCTCTGCTTGAAATCTTCGAACATGGCTGGATTATTGCCGGTGAAGATCAAATCATCAACATATAGGCATGCATATAACATACTTCCATCAGTTTCTTTCTTCAAATACAGTGCATGCTCATACGGACATTTATCAAATCCGTTTTTCTGGAAGTAATCATCAATCCTCATGTTCCATGCACGAGGTGCTTGCTTCAGACCATATAAAGCTTTCTTCAGTCTGTATACTTTATCTTCTCTGCCTTTCTTCACATATCCAGGTGGTTGTTCCACATAGATTTCTTCTTCAAGAAAGCCATTCAGGAATGCTGACTTTACATCAAGTTGGTAAATTTTCCAACTTCTCTGGGCTGCCAAAGATATTAGCAATCTGATGGTCTCTTGTCTGGCAACTGGGGCAAAGACTTCTCCGTAATCAACTCCTTCCTTTTGCTTATAGCCTTTTGCTACAAGTCTTGCTTTGTATCTCTGGACTTCTCCTTTGGCATTTCTTTTTGTCTTGAAGACCCATTTCACTCCGATGGTTTTTCGACCTTTTGGGAGATTAGTCAATTCCCATGTCTTGTTCTTTTCAATGGATTGAATCTCTTCATCCATTGCACTTCTCCATTTTCTTTCTTGGTTAGCCTCTTCAAAGCTCACTGGATCACTTGTCATCAGTAGACAATACAATGTAATATCTTCTTCCACCTGTTCTGTTTCTTCATACAGATCTTCTAGGCTACGTGTCCCTCTAGGCCTCATATCAGAGAATTCACGTTCAATTGGTAATGGAGCATCAAACCTTTGTGGTGAAGGGAAACCATGTTGAGGAGTCTGCTGATCTCTGGGAATTTGTGGCTCTGTAGCCACTTCTCTTGTCTCTCCTTCATGTACTAACTCTGTACTTGTGGAAGCTTTGGTCTGATCCCAATTCCAAGATTCATTTTCTTCAAAAATGACATCCCTGCTGAAGATTACTTTTTTGGTAACGGGGTTGTATAGCCGGTAACCCATAGTTCTGTCACCGTATCCAACCAGGATACACTTTTCTCCTTTATCTTCAAGTTTGGTTCTTCTTGCTTCTGGGACTTTGATGTAGGCAATAGAGCCAAAAACTCTAAGGTGGCTCACACTTGGTTTGTGCGTGCTCCATACTTCATGCGGTGTCTTTGTATCAAGACTCTTCGTAGGACATCTGTTTAGTAGATATACCGCACACAAGACTGCTTCAGCCCAAAAACTTTTCGGCATATTTTTATCCTTTAACATGCTTCTGGCCATGTTAAGGATTGTTCGATTCTTCCTTTCAGCTATACCATTTAATTGAGGAGTATAAGCTGGTGCAAACTGATGTCTGATTCCTTGTTGCTTGAGAAATTCCTGGAAAACACCTGCAGTGTATTCTCCACCTTGATCTGATCTCAGTGTTTTGATGTAGTAGCCACTTTGCTTCTCCACAAGAGTTTTAAACTCTTTGAAGTAACCAAATACTTCAGACTTCCTTTTAAGGAAATAAACCCAAGTCTTCCTGCTGTAGTCGTCAATGAATGTAAGGAAGTATTGATTCTGTCCATTTGATACCGGCGTCAATGGACCACACACATCTGTGTGAACGAGCTCAAGTGGCATGGTTGCTTTCCAATTTGCCTCCTTTCCGAAGCTATTTCTGTGTTGTTTGCTGAGAACACAACTTTCACAGATCTCATTAGGGTGATGGATGTTTGGCAATCCTTTCACCATCTTCTTACTTCCCAGCTGCTTCAAACTTTCAAAATTGAGATGTCCATACCTGAGATGCCATAGCCAGTCTTTGTCATTGATGATGGCTGTTAAACACCTTGGCACATCATGGTGAATTGCGAGAGGAAACATCCTATTTTTCGTCATCTGGACTTGAGTAACCAGCCTTCCTTGAGCATCTGTAATAGTGAGTTGCATATTTTGAAGGCTAATGTGATAGCCTTTCTCCAAGAGTTGTCCGAGACTTAGAATGTTTGTCTTCATGTCTGGAACATAATAAACATTGGAGATGAAAGCATGATCTCCATTCTTCTGCTTGATCATAACATCTCCCCTTCCTTGGACAGGGATTTTAGAGAGGTCGCCAAATGAGATTTCTCCATGAACTTTCTCATCAAGTTCAGTGAATAAGTCTTTTCTGCCAGTCATATGGTTGCTGGCTCCAGAATCAAGAAACCAAACATTTTGGTTTTGATAGGTTGAGTTGTGTGCCATCAACATCAACGATTCTCCTCCAACTTGCTCTTTCTCTGCAAAGTTAGAACTTTCATTTACCTCATTTGGGTTGCCTCTGCACTCGTTGCTATAATGGCCATATTTGTGGCAATTATAGCATTGGACATTTCTTTTATCAATGATCGGACGGTTGTTGTATCCGCCTCTTCCTCCTCGTCCTCTTCCTCGTGGGACATAGTTCTGATGTCCACGTCCTCCTCTATTTGTGTCTCTTCCTCCTCTGCCTCTACTTCTGGCTTCTGAACCTCTTCCACGAGATCCTCTACCTCGTTCTCTTCCTTGTTGTGAGGTCCCTCCTTGTTCGTATCTTTTTTCATTGATGGAGAGCTTTGACTGGAGAGCTTGCTCCAATACTCTGTCGTCACTTCTTCTTGTGACTTTCTGCTCATGGGCTTGCAATGAACCCACTAGTTCTTCAACGGACATTGTCTCAAGATCTTTTGTTTCTTCCAGGGCCACAACAATGAAATCAAACTTTGGATCTAATGATCGCAAGATTTTCTCTGAAATTCTCATGTCTGTGAGAGTTTCTCCATTTCTTTTTAGCTGATTCGCAACGACCATCACTCGTGTATAGAATTCAGCAATGGATTCATTTGATTTCATTCGTAGGGATTCAAACTCCCCCCGTAATGTTTGAAGACGGATCCTTTTCACTTTGTCAGCACCTTTGTAAGTTTTGAGAAGGGTGTCCCAGACTTCTTTTGATGACTTAGCGGATGCTATGATCTCGAACGTCGCTTCGTCCAGTCCTTGATAGATTATGGACTTTGCTTTACAATCCTTCTTTCGATCGGCTCTGAGAGTTGTTGCTTGAGCTTCTGTCAGGGTTCCTTCAGCTTCTTTGGATGCAGGTTCTGTATATCCATCTTCTACAATCTCCATAACATCTTGAGAGCCTAGTAGAGCTCTCATTTGTATGCACCAATTGTCATAGTTGTCTTTGGTGAGTTTTGGAATGACAATATGCGCGTTATTGTTGGCCATCAAGACTTGAAGTGCTTAGAACACTAATTTAGAGTCTGAATTTGCAACAATGGAGTGCACGGTTGCGTCCGGAATGGTCCAAAACCTTGGAAACCACTCTGATTTTGTCAAAAAATGAGTTTGGAAGCGTCTGAAACGGGCGGTCAAACTTATTTGGAAAAGTCAACCGCTGTTAACGGAATATTCCTTTGACTGACGGAATATGCTATTCGGGATAACGGCGTTAGTGACGTCAGCAACCGGGTCGGTTCACGGGTCGAACATGGATCCTGGGTCGAACTTGAAACCGGTTTGGATCCACGGGTCGGAAACGGGTCGAATACCGGGTCGGATCCTGAAAACGGGCGAAGAAGACGACCGGAGCGTGTAGTTCACTCTCCAACTTCAAACGGCGCGTGCGGACTCTCTGGAACTCCGATTTGGGTGAGGTTTTCACCGTTGAACTCGTGGGGACGAGTAGAACACACTGGGATGCTCAAAAATTGATTTGGACTACTTTGATTTCTGGGCAAATTCAGCTTTGGCCTCTGTTCTTTGTATTTCTGGTTCTCCTGGGCTCTGATACCACTGTTGGTGGGATGGTATGGTTTGAGGTCACTTGTGGTGCACCTCTGTAAGAGATTTCGAAACACACAAGAAGGAGAAGATTTTATTTCTCTCTTTATCAACTTACACCACTCCACACATATTTAATACAATCTTCATTCCTTTATATAGGAAATGAGATAAACAAAATAACAAAATAACAATCACAAACACATGCAAATTACAGCTGGGGAGATAAGAGTTGTTGGAGTCAATTGTGGTAGTTGAGTCAATATTGCATGGCTTCTAGCAAGTTTGATTCAACAATGGTGGATGGCTTCTAGAATGGTGGTTGTTGAGTCCATGTTTGTAGGCTTCTAGAGGTAAGTTTAATTTTCAACACCTTACCCTAGACGTTGCAGAACTGGCCGTCGCCGTTGTAAGACAGGTAAATATTAATTAAAATATAGATAGATTCAAATGGTTTTGAAATACTTAAAGTTCATATCATAGTCTTCCAAAGTTTACTGAAATTTATAAATTCTCTATCACATTCTATTCATGCACAATATATTAATGTCATTTTCACATGATCAAAATCATGTATCAGTACATGTTTGAAGAAGAATTATATATATGTCAGTATGTCACTAATCATTATATTTTTTTTTTCTTGTTTTATTTTCAGAAAATAAAAAATTATATATAATGTATATATGATAATTAACGACTTGTATCAATGGTTGCAGATCCAGCCTCAGAGAAAAGGGATGCCCTATTATTCTATGTGCCCAGAGATGAATCATTTTCTGGGATCAAAACACTAAATTTTGGAGCCAAGGCAATTTACTCAGCGTTGCATTCATTGATACCTACCTTAGAAAGTGCAATTATGGACTCTGATAGAGGGTTTCCATACTTTACAGAAATTGATTCACTCTTCAATGAAGGAGTTAACTTGCCTGAAAAGAGTAAAAAATCGTTGCTAAATGCTCTTCCTAGATTGGTCAAGACTGTTAAAGACAAAGCTGAAAATATTTTGCGATTCGAGACCCCCGAGGCCATGGACAGTAAGAACCCGAACTTTCGGTTATATATGATTATCTTAATATGATTAGCATATATATGATCATCTGACGTCTTGATCTAATGATCTTGCAGGGGACAAATTCTTTTGGTTAAGGGATGATGAATTTGCTCGACAGACTCTAGCTGGCCTCAATCCATACAGCTTACAGTTGGTCACGGTACGTATGATCTACCACTATTTATATATGTACTTTTACTAGGATCATCTGACCGTAAATTTACATATCTTTGATGAGGACAGGGGCGGATGTTTTGAGGGCTGGTTAGGCCACGGCCCCACCCAAAAAAATATTTTTTAAAATTTTTAAATATATATATATATAAATACGATTTTGAAATTTTCTTATCTTTACCCCTTAATTATTATATTTTATTATTTTAACCCTAAGTATAATTTTTCTGCTCCGTCTATAGATAAGAATGCATTTAATTATACTTACGTCAATTAGAATAACAATTTTTAAGATCTGTACAAAAAATTGTAGGAATGGCCGTTGAAAAGCACACTTGATCCTAAAATCTATGGATCACCAGAATCATTAATCACCAAAGAAATCCTCGAACAAGAAATTAGAGGCTTCATGACCGTTGAAGAGGTATACCGTCAAAACCCTTAAAACTCTTATTGACAAGAAATATTTGATTTATTTGTTACACTAAACCTCTAAAATTATTGGTTTTGTGCAGGCTATAAAACAAAAGAAGTTGTTCATGCTAGATTACCATGACCTATTTCTACCTTACGTGAAAAGGATAAGAGAGCTCAAAGGCACAGTCCTGTACGGATCTCGAACTGTATTCTTCCTGAACCCAGATGGCACTTTGAGACCACTAGCAATCGAGCTGACTCGGCCACCAATTGATGGAAAGCCAGAGTGGAAACGAGTGTACACACCCACTTGGCACTCCACCGAGTGCTGGCTTTGGAGGCATGCCAAAGCTCATGTTCTTGCTACTGACTCTACCTATCACCAGCTCGTCAGTCACTGGTATGCACTATCTCTCGATTTTAATGTCACATTGATACATTATCATCTATAGCTCGATCAGCTTTCTAATTGAGCAGGTTGTTTAATTCCATTGATTAACATGGCTGTACCTATATTTTCCTTGCAGGTTGAGAACTCATTGCTGCGCAGAGCCTTACATAATCGCCACCAATCGGCAACTTAGCGCAATGCATCCGATCTACAGGTTGCTCACTCCTCATTTCCGGTACACAATGGAGATCAATGCTCTAGCTCGACAGGTTCTGGTCAATGCTGGTGGAATTATTGAAAGTACATTCTCTTCTAGCAAGCACTCAACAGAGTTCAGCTCTTATGCCTATGACAAGCAGTGGCGGTTCGACCATGAGGGACTTCCCAAAGACCTCATTAGCAGGTATAACACGTTCATTAGCGAGAATGAAAATTATGAAAATGCGTCTAATACTAATGTTTAGATAAGTAGAAGAAGCGTTTTGTGAATTTTTCAAATATATTGTAATTGATTGCTTTTTGTTGTTTGGCTAACCAGGGGATTGGCTGTTGAAGATCCAAGTGCTCCACATGGCTTAAAACTAACAATTGAAGACCACCCTTTTGCAAGCGATGGTCTAGTACTATGGGACTCCATAAAACAGTGGGTTACAGACTATGTCAACCACTACTACCCCAACCCAAGCCTTGTAGAGTCAGACGAAGAGCTCCAAGCATGGTGGTCCGAAATCCGGAACGTCGGACACGGTGATAAGAAGGATGAACCATGGTGGCCTAACCTGAAAACCCCAGAAGACTTGATTGAGATCGTAACAACCATAGCCTGGGTGAGCTCTGGACACCATGCAGCAGTGAACTTTGGCCAGTACACATATGGAGGCTATTTCCCTAACAGGCCCACTGTTGCAAGAACAACCATGCCTGATGAGGACCCAACTGAGGAGAGCTGGAAGTTCTTCATGTCAAAACCAGAAGCTGTGCTTTTGGCTAGCTTCCCTTCACAAATACAAGCCACAAAAGTAATGACTATTCTGGATGTTCTGTCGAGTCATTCAACGGATGAGGAGTATGTGGGCGATAAGGCGGAACCATCATGGAAACAAGATCCTGTCATAAATGCTGCATTTGAGAGGTTCAATGGAAGGATGAAGGAGTTTGAAGGGATTATTGATGATAGAAACGCAAACACAGATTTGAAGAACAGAAATGGAGCTGGGACGATGCCTTATGAGCTCTTGAAGCCATTTTCTGGACCTGGTGTGACAGGAAAAGGAGTCCCCAACAGCATTTCTATCTAAGCTTTCTATAGAAAAATAAGCTGCCATTGACAAGCTGCTAATTAGGGCTTGAAGCTTGATGTTGTTTTTGCTGTGTATTGCTTGTGTGATTTGCTATGTATTTCCCTAATAAATGAACTTTCTGTTTTTCCTTTGAATAAAATTTCTCTTGTTAGAAATGAAAATCAAAATACTTATTCATGTTGTACATGATTGTTATTTATATTAAATAAAAAAACTAATGACAAGTAATACTTATATTATATCTTAGTGTAATAATTCCAATAATTTCATTATAAATGCAAAACAAGTAAGTTGCAATTTATTAGTTTTTTTATATTAACAAGTATGTTGCAATTTTATCATTAGTGGTACACTTTTTTTTTTTTTCTCATTTATTAGGGTTAATTACACTAAAATTTCTGTATTTAGGTAATACTGTATTTAACTAATTTTGTCATAATTAAATTAGGTTGACTTCGGTCTTGACAAATAGCATTTTAATATTTAACGGGCTAAATGATTTTTTTTTATTTTTGGGTTGTCAACATGAAGAAGTGACGTATATACAGATAATGATTATAAATATATCCATTCCTAGGAAACAAAAACGACAAAAAGCATCTGGACTTTTTGTCTTTTTTTTCTTTCCTATTTAAATCATTGTTTGGTTTCCAAGGAAAATGTAGGAAAAGAAAAGAACACGATAGTTTAAATTTTGCATATATGTATCATTATCCAACAAAAAAAAAAAAACTGAAAACAGCTCAAACCGTCAATGATTTTTTTTTCTTTCTATTCCTCATAATTTTCCGAGAAACCAATAAAAATAAAATGAAGAGCAAAAAATGGAAAAAAAAAATATATTGTTAGTGATACTACAGAAACTAACTATGGTTCACAGAAAAGAAACCTTGGTGAGGCTTCTCAACAAACACCTGGTGAACATCAAGCAGAGACTACCAGCCTCTCTACACAAGTAACCGCAGAGACTACCAGACTCCCTACACCAATAACCCAGAAATCTAAAGAGACATCACTTATCAGTAACCATGATTATCACAATAATGATCATGGTTAAATCCAGTCAGTAAAGGGTTGTTAGGGTAGTTCTTTAGGCGGGAAAGTTTGTTATTTTCTAACAAACTTTCCAGCTCACAAGTTAGTTGTTAAACATGTATATATATGTGAAGACTGTGTAATCTATGATTATGATTCAGAAATGAAAAACAAAAATTACAGAGAGAAATTATTTTACAGTTGTTTGATTGTTTACAAAAGAAAAATAATTTCTCACCATTGCTGATCTTCGATTTCTTCTCCTTTGAGTGTGATCTTCTTCTGTAGCATCAGCTCTTGATCTGTGAAGTGAAGATCTTAAGAGATCTGTAGCTCTAGCTCCTGATCTGGAAGAAGAACTTCTCGAGTGCACTGTTGACCTAGCTCCTGCATTGAGAGAGAAAAGATTCGAAGTGTTTGTGTTACTGTTAGAAGAAGAGATTGGAAAAATATCAATAGAGCTAACTCAGAGAGATAATTAGTGCGTGTAACCAGAGTGAAAATTAACCAAACTAGAGTCAAGCCAGAAACGACAGCGTTTCAGTTATATATCAATATGGAAGCAGATCTCCCTTGTGGAATTCTATAGATCTCCATTGGAGGAAATCTTTTAGAGACAAGCTACAAGGGTAAACTTTGCCACGGTTACAACATGTGTCTCTAGCTTCAATGTAATCCCTGAGCTATGATATTAGTTTTTAGGAATTACGTTGAATTTATTTTGCAATGGAAACAGAATTATTTATGCAAAAACATACTAAAAATAAAACACATACAAGAAAGCAAGAAGAATAAACAAGATATTAATTTTACGTGGTTCGGAAACTTTCCTACATCTGTGGAGTCCATATGCACTCAATCCACTATAAAAAAACTGATTACCAAGACATCTAAAAAACTCTCACAATATTTTTCTCTCTGTGTATACCATTTGCTAATCTCTTTCTTCTATTATTTTTGCCCTACTCAAACCCTTAACATTACATGGGTATTTATAGGAAAAAGTAAGACTAAAACGACCTAGGAAAGCATTTTTAATCTGGTCAGAATTCAGACTCAAAATAGGAGTTTTGAAACAAAACATGAAACGTTTAACGGCTGCACGCATGACCTGTTAGTCGCGCGACTTTCTCCAATGTACCGACCGACCTATAGGTCGTGACGCTCTCTGCTAGTTTTTCCTACTCACTGGCGTGAGTAACTGTGTGACCTTTAGGTCGCGTCCCTGGTCGCACAGCTCTCTACCATTATCTTCCACTTACTGTCACAACGCTATTTCCAAGAAACTCTGTTGAATTACGAAACGAATTCACTTTTGATTCAAGCTTCACAGAACCCAACAATCTCCTACTTGAAAGTTGAAGCATGAGGAAGCATCCTTCTCTGATGATCAACAGAAACAACGCATTTAAATAACATGTCTTCAACCTCGGAGACCCTACTAAAGCTACCTTTTAGCTCAAGTCCCTCTGCTTTAACTGACTTGATTAATGAGTGTTCACAAGTGACCACTGTTCATGATCGCAAGTGACCCCTGACTTGCCTCGTCATAGTATTCAGGTTCTTTACCTGATCTCGTGGCCCTATGCTCACATCGATCTATGATGGTTGATATGTGACCTTTAACACTACCTGATCTCGTAGCCTATTGCTTACGTCGATATTTGGTTACTAATTTACGGCCTCTAGTACATCTTGATCTCTCAGCCCCTACTTGTGAGACACCATAGACTTCGTCCTCTGACTGTATTGTTAATCTCATTGGTTAAACCTTCTCTCAAAGTTCTGCCAATTTGTTGAAAAATCACCGTTTTCTGTTTCCTCAAATTGCTACTCTTATGCAAATCATTGTCGCCTGACTACAAACCTGTCTGCTTTTCATCTGAAAGCACAATCTCTGACCCTTTGACACTCCTGTATACAAGTCTCTGGTGTTGCTGATTCGGATATTTTATCCCTGTTGAATCTTACACCCCTAACTATATCCCACACTTTAAGAAACAAATAAGGGCATCACCAAAATCTTCTGAAAGTACGTTGACCTTTGACAGATCATCATCGTTTTTCTCAGCACTCTTTTTCTGATTTTTATAGTGTATATTCTTACAACAATTCGACCATTCATTATCTCTCTTACCTTGATTGGAATTGTCGGTATCCTGGCGGTCTCTTGACCTTCCAAACCCCTATTTGGATCTGCCACTTTGGCTGCTCATATCTCTGTTTTGCCTTTGCTCTTCATGTTTAGGGCTCATGACTCATTGCCACCCCTACCTCTTGCCTTCTGATTTCCTCGGTCATAATCATATCTACAACCTCCTGGAACTTCAGTTTTCCCTTCCCAAACAACCCACTAATTGACTAGAGTCTTCCTTTCTAACTCACCGACATCAGTCCTAGAAGAAGTAGAGCTTGAATTTCATCATCAAAATTCAAGTCAATAAAGTTTAATTGGCATTGATCTCATTGGAGGCGTTCGGGTATTTCTTAAGGTTACCATTCTCTAGCATATTCAAAGCAAACAACTTTTTATTAATATGTACTTTATTTGCTGAGCGGCTATTCTTACATATTTGATAGGGCTATGATGAGGGCTGCTGTCGTCTCTTGATTCTTGATGTTGAAGGCCAATGACTTCGACAAACTCAATCGAACTGCTCCCAATGCCTTGCGATCTAACACCATCTATTCTTTTTCTTTCATGACTTCTGACTTCACACCTTTCAGCCGTAAGTTCAGGTCCTTCTAGTATACATAGTCTTTCATCTGTATTTTCAGAAATTGAAATTCTTACCATTGAATTTCTCTACCCCGTACTATTCTCTTTAACTTGAGTTGGATATATATATATATATATATATATATATATATATATATATATATATATAAATGTTAAAGAAGAGATCTGGAAAAAATTTTCAGATCTCTTCCATTTCTAGATCTGGGTACTTTTCCTTTTTTTTTTTTTTTTTGTGATGTGGCCTTTTGATTTTTGGATGGATAGTTGGTGGATTAATTATTGAAGATGGATGAGTGGTGGTGACAAATATAAAGAGTTGAGGAGATAGTGGATTGATTGAGGAAGATAATGATGGTGGATATGGTGAACTATTATTATTTTTTTATTAATTACTATTTTTTAATATTATTTTTATATTTATTAATAATGGTATTTATGTTATTTTTAAAAAAAATTAGTCAATAATTAGTTTTAATGAAGTCAACTTGATTAAGGATATTTAAGTGTAATTAACGGTAAATTGACATTATATATAATTATATATAAATTCAGGATAATTTAGTGCAATTCATTCAATATAAAATGTACCCAGTACTATTTATAGATAAATATTATAAGTTAGCGTAGTGTTGCAACTTTGATGTTGTGCAACTTCGATGCAGTATGTAATAATTTTATTTTTTTGGCTACATGTAATAACTTCGATGTACCCAGTATGATAAAGCGTGTAACTATTTATACATAAATGTTGCAAGTTATATGTAAATTTTGCACACATTAATAGTAGTATTATAATTTTGACGTCACTCCTTTTTAGTTCACATATTACCACTCTCTATCGCAACACGTAGCAAATATAATAAGACAACTGGTTTTGATAGGTTACATGTTTACTTCCTTCCAATTATTTCAATAAAATTTATTTAATATTAATCAATGCATTTAATGCTAATGACATTACAATAAAAGTTAGGTAGGAAGACGCCATAATTAGCTGGAAAGATATTGGAGAGAGTCAGAGAGCAGAGGATACATATTGTTCCAATAAATTTTCACATGTTCCAAGGGAGATAATTTTGCATCCATCAATGCATCGACTCTATGTCTCTATCAATGGCAAAGCCATCCCATAATGTATCATTCAAATTCAGAACCACGTTTTTTTGCTTTTCATTATTATGTGTGAATTCGTTTATTAGGTCCACAGATATGTACACCGACATTTGATTCAAAGTATGATTTCGATTTGGAATTTTTGATAAAAAGCAAGATAAAGTCGTTTGTCATATATGTTTAATCAAATTCCTACCTTCTAATGATTTGCTTTAGGATTAATTATGGGTTTAGAGAGAGAAAAAAATATATCACTAAGGTGATTAATATTAGATAGGGTTCGTTTTGGCATTTTATAAGAGCGTAGAGAGTGTCATTCAATATAATTTGATGGCAAATGATACGTATCTAGTTTGATAATATTTTAAATATGAATAATCGCACCGTATTATTATATATATATATATAAAAGAGTTGTAGAGAGAAAAATAATAATTTTTAATGGAGATCTATACTCATTTGAAAAGAAAAAAATTCATTTGTTTTTTTTCATGTAAAATGACCGTCTACCGTTTCAAAATGAAAATAAGAGTCAAGTCTAACGGTTAAACCCTAAATAAGGATGCTAATGTGTAATTTTGATAAACATTTAGTCCATTTGTAATTACACCAAAAGTTAGGATACTATTGCAATTTGCCAGACACTAAAATAAGGAGAATATCAAATTACAGATAAGTTGTCAAATTATCTATTACATATGATGGATGCTAGCCATAGCTGTCTAAGGCGACTGTATCTCCATAAAGGAGGAACGCGTGTCTCCAAATTCTTTTTTTTTTTCAAATTTTGTATATAATTTTAGTTTATTCTTTATATTTATATTTAATTTTTATAACTATTAAATTATTGTAAATGTATCAATTTAATTTATATAATAAATTTTTTAATAATAAAACATAAATAAAACCACACTTAATTATATTTAATTATTGTTAAAATTTAAAAATTAAAAGTAAAAAAAATTGATAATAATTAAAATTTAAAATTTAAATAAAAAATTAAAGTTAACTAACGTTGAGAGAGGTTTATGTCAATTAACTATAAAATTGTATATATAAATGAACAGACTATGTTATGTAAAATTTATTTAATTTTTGAATTATTTTATTTAATAATTGACCAATTAAATACTATAAAATGTCCAAATTGATCTTAGTTTACTTATTCATCAACTATACTTTAAATAATTATTAAAAACAAGTAACAGGTTTTAAAAAATAACGATAAAAAAATTAAAAAGTAGATATTAACTAAATAGACTAGTCTTTTATAGCCCACTTATTGAGTAGGATTGAATTGAAATTAGACTATTTTCAGTTTAATTTCACGATTGGTAACTGCATAAAATTTTTATATAACTGCTGAGGCAGGATAAAATTGTCCCGTTGAGGCACTTCGGGATAATTTGTCCCAAGTTGTTTTACTTTTTTTTTTATTAAAATATTATTAATAATAGTTATATTTGTTAATTATAAATAGTTGTATTTATTTTTAAATAATAGTATAAACATTTTTATTTTAAAAAATATAACCAAATTTAATTTAAATAATTTAACTTTTATTATTAATTTAAAATAATTTTATCTTACTTTAAAATTAATTTAATCTAATTTTAAACTAACCAATCTCACACTATATAAAATTTAAAACATAATAACTTTTTTGTCCAATCACATACTACAAAATAAGAGATAATATTATTTTTAATTCAATCCCTACTGCACCAAACACATGACAGTACTAATAATTCATTTTAATCATATCCAATCAAATCTCGTAAAAATAGTATAATTTAATTCAGTACATTAAACGCACCCTTAGGATGAAAGGTTATAGGTTACTCTATATATATAAATATACATATATATATATTATTGTGTTTTTCTCTTTTTCTCATTTGTTATTCTGGATTCATTTATAGTACAATATATATGAGTAGTTTTCTTCACTTATTATGGGAATAGATGTCTTCCGTTATGAGAATTGATTTTTGAACCTTGAATTTAGTAATATTATAATTGTACCCTTCAATATATATATATATATATATATATATATATATAAAATAAAATAAAAACAAAATTAAGGGTGGCGCTCTATTGCTTCCCAAAACATTTCTTTCTGCATCCATATTTTAAATTTTAAAGAAAATTTTCATGCCTAAAATATTTATAAACTAAATTACTTAAAAGCATATAATAACTTCTTTTTTTTAAAAAGATATAATTACTATCTAATCAATAGAAAAGTTACTTTTTGCATCCATCAATGCATCGACTCTCTATATCTATTACTGGCAAAGCCATCGCATATTGTTTCATTCAAATTCAAAACCACGTTTTTTTTTTTTGCTTTTTTTTGTTTTTATTATTATGTGTGAATTTATTTATTAGGTCACAGATATTTGATTCAAAGTATGATTTCGATTTGGAATTTTTGATAAAAAGCAAGATAAAGTCGTTTGTCATAAATTCCTACCTTCTAATGATTTGCTTTAGGATTAATTATTGGTTTGAGTTAAAGGTTGTTAGGTTTTTCAAGAAGTTATGAGTGCTAAAACTAATAAAATGGGTTTTTATATATATATATATATATATATATATATATATATATATATATATCACTAAAGGTGATTAATATTATATAGGATTCGTTTTGTCATTTTAAAAGGGTGTGGGGAGTGTTATTCAATATAATTTGGTGTTAAATGACGCTCATCCAATTTGATAATATTCTGAATATGAGTCGCCGCACCGTATTATTATATATATATATATATATATATATATATATATATATATATATATATATATATATATATAAAAGAGTTGTAGAGAGAAAAATATTATGGGTTTAGAGAGATAAAAGGATAAATTACACCTAACCTACCTGAGGTTTGGATTTCTACAACTAGAAACAACTTTATCACAAATTAACAGTGAACCCCCCTCCAGTTATCTTTGACAGTTAAAAACTAACGGTTGACCAAATCAGACAGTGAAAAGATGAAAATACCCCTAGAAAAACACAGAGTCAAGGGTATTTTCATCTTTTCGGACTTTTTAAATTTTATTTTATTAAATAGAAATTAAGAAAATTAAGTAAAAATCTCATCCCTCCATCTTTAAAATAACGGACGGTTAAGATTTATTTAAAAAAATTAAAATAATAATAAAAAAAAATTAATTACAAATAAAAAATTAATTATAGTTATGTAAATCCATTTTTCAGATTGAATCTCAATCGTCCATCAAAATTAGTGGACGGTAGAGATCTAATCTGAAAAATGGATCTCCACCAAAAAAAAAAAAAAAAAATTTTTTTAGAATCGAAGAACCTAGAGAGGGTTCTTCGCGAAGAACCCAGATTGGGTTCTTCGCCGAAGAACCCATATGGGTTCTGCGGCGAAGAGCGAAGAACCTATATAGGTTCTACGGCGAAGAGCGAAGAACCCAAAGAGATGGGTTCTTCGCGAAGAACCCAAATGGATCTCCAGCGCAACGAAGCCTTCTGGGTTCGTCAACGATCTGGGTTCGAAGGCGAACCCAGATCTACATAATAGAAAAAAAAAAATTTAAAGAACCAATTTCTGGATTCTTCGAAGAACCCAGAAAATGGGTGCTTCGAAGAACCCATCTGGGTTCTTCGAACGAATCCAGAAAATGGTTTCTTCGATCGAACCTAGAAGGGTTCGAATCGTTCGAACCCATAAGGGTTCGAACGAATCGAACCCATAAGGTTCTTCGAACCCAGATCTACGTATTAGAAAAAAAAAAATTTGAAGAACCCTTATGGGTTCTTCGTTCGAACCCTTTGGGTTCTTTGAACCCAGATCTACGAATTAGAAACAATAAAATTTTGAAGAACCCAGAAGGGTTCGATCTTCTGGGTTCTTCGAAGAACCCTCTCAGGGTTCTTCGATTCCCATAATTTTTTTTTTGTGGAAATCTATTTTTCATATTGGATCTACACCGTCCATTAATCTTGATGGACGATTGAGATTCAATCTGAAAAATGGATTTACATAACTATAATTAATTTTTTATTTGTAATTAATTTTCTTATTATTATTATTTTATTTTTTTAAATAAATCATAGCTGTCCGTTATTTTAAATATTGAGGGATAAGATTTTTACTTAATTTTTCTTAATTTTTATTTAATAAAATAAAATTTAAAAAGTCTAAAAAGCGAAAATACCCCTGACCTTGTCTTTTTTTAGGGGTATTTTCGTCTTTTCACTGTTTGATTTGGTCAACCGTTAGTTTTTAACGGTCAAAGATAACTGGAAGGAGGTTCATTGTCAATTTGTGATAAAGTTGTTTCCAGCTGTAGAAAGCCAAACCTCAGATAGGTTAAGTGTAATTTACCTTATATATATATATATATATATATATAAACCAAATTAAGGGAGGCACTCTATTGCTTCCCAAAGCTGTAACATCCCTAATTTTAAATAATTAATTTTGAGTATGTTAATATAATATTTATGATTTGAGGGTTGTAAAATGTAATTAAATGTATGTATATTTTTATGGTTCCAGGTGGACTAGATGAAGCGGTCCAGAAATAATGCATGAAAAGAATGGTGAAAACTGGGCAGTGAGTACAGCGACCAGAGATCGTGATGAGTCGTTCGCAATGAAAAATGGTGATTTTAGGCAGTGAGCACCGCGACCAGTCACCGCCACCAGGGATCGCGATGACTAACTCGCGATGAAAATGTGGATTTTGGATAGTGAGCAACGCGACCAACGTCGCGACCAGGTACCACGATGAAAGCGGTGAAACTCCTCCAGTAAGCAATGCGACCAAGTGGCGCGACCACAGATCGCGATGACCGAATTTTTATAAAAAAAAATAAGTGGGCGGTGAAGCTTCTGGAGGAAGCAATCAGGAAAAGAGAAAGAGAGAACGTGAGAGGAGAAAAGAAAGAAAAGAGAGAGAAAGGAAGAGAGAGGAAGAGAAAAAAGAAAAAGGAGAAGAAGAAGAAGAGAAGAAGAAGAAGAAGAGAGGAGGAAGAAGAAGAAAAGGAAAGGAAGAAAAGAGAAGGAGAAAGGAAAAGAGGAGGAAAGAGAGAAAAGGAAAAAGGAAAAAAAAAAAGAAATTCAGAAAAAGAAACTGTCGAAAAACGGTATTTAGGTTGGTGTACACACATTTTTGAAATCTTTATGAATTTTGGATAATTTAGTAGCTATATGTTCATATTGTTTTTCCATTTGAACGATTTTGCTTTAATCGTATTTCGAGTATTATCCTTTAATCGTATTTTGATTTGTTTGAATATGTTGAAATTAATTGTTTCAGAATATGATATGAACAAATAATTGAATTTCCATGAAATCAAGTATATATGTTTTACTAATATCGAGTAAATTGTTATATTAGTTGAGTTTAAATTCGATTTATGGATTACAGTTGTTATGTGAAAATGTTGTATTGAAACGGCCCTAGGATACTTGGACATATATACGGATATAGGAGGTTGGTATACTAGCTGGGATCATTTAACAGTACTGTACCGTTATTGATATTGATGTGATATTATGTACCACCTCAAGAATTCGTCCTGGGGAAGGGAGATACGTACCTCCTCAAGGATTCATCCTGGGGTAGGGGGACACGTACCTTCCTAAGGATTCGTCCTAGGATAGGGAGATATGTACCTCTCTAGGTTACCGAACACTCGGTCCAAGGGTAGGGAGTTATACGTACCACCTTTGGATGGAACAGACCCCAAATGCCGGTCCTAGGGTGGGAGTTATGTTCGATAGACAGCCCTTGTGGTCGAACGACCTATATTACAGTCCTGAAGTATGTTAAGTATATCAAAGGGCCAGAATTAAGAAAGAATTGAGTAAAATGATTAGAAAATAATTGAAAACTGAATTTAGTATGAGATATTTATTGAATTTGAATGCTTTTATTAACCTGATTTCATATGCTTTCTTCCAGTGATCGAATTGAATTTTATAATGTTGTTATACGTTAGCATTGCAATATTTTTATTATGAAATTATTTTATGATTTTGATAATTGAATTTAGTGTACACCCACTAAGCTATGTGCTTAGCGCGTTGGTTTTTATCACGCGTAGGTAACAGAGATACCGAGGAAGGAAAAGACTGAAGAGGTACTAGCTGCAGAGGAGAGTTCAAAGTCACATTTCTGGGGTAGTTATATAGTTCTGTGTATTATATTCAGTACGCATGCATATACAGAAATCTGTAAATATGTTATATATTTATGTTTTGTAAATAATTGGTTTTATGGTTTCTGTTTTAGTTTTCAAAGGATTGTAAATATTAAATTATGAATTGTTTTATTTGAAAATGCTTGGAAAATCGCACTAAACGGCAGAGTGCGCATTTGATTGGGAAAGAGATTTGAAGTGCTGATTGTTTTATATTATTTGGACTTTTGTTGGAAACAGGATTTTTGGGAAATCAGAAAAACTGAGGAAACTCTGCCGAAATTTTTAAAACTGATTTTGATGGGCTCACTAGAAAAGCATTTTAAAAATATAATTTATTTGATTTTCAATAGTTTGCAAATTATAAAGTGACTTAAGAAAAGTTTTGAAAACTCGATAACACTCTCTGGATCGATCCAGACGGATCGAGTCAGGAGGTGTTACAAAAACATTTCTATTTGCATCCATATTTTAAATTTTAAAGAAAATTTTCATGCCTAAAATATTTATATACTAAATTACTTAAAAGCATATAATAACATTTTTTTTAAAAGGATATAATTACTATCTAATCAATAGAAAAGTTACTTTTTGCATCCATCAATGCATCTACTCTATGTCTATCACTGGCAAAGCCATCGCATAATGTTTCATTCAAATTCAAAACCACGTTTTTTTTTTTTGCTTTTTTTTGTTTTCATTATTATGTGTGAATTTATTTATTAGGTCACAGATATTTGATTCAAAGTATGATTTCGATTTGGAATTTTTGATAAAAAGCAAGATAAAGTCGTTTGTCATACATGTTGAATCAAATTCAATACCCTTCTAATGATTTGCTTTAGGATTAATTATGGGTTTAGAGAGATAAAAAAAAATATATATTTAAGGTGATTAATATTAGATAGGGTTCATTTTGGCATTTTAAAAGGGTGTTGAGAGTGTCATCCACAATGATTTGGTAGTAAATGATGTGCATCTAGTCTATTAATATTCCAAATGTGAGTTACTGCACCCTATTATTATATATATAAGAGAGGTATAGAGAGAAAAATATTAATTTTTAATGGAGCTCTATACTTTTTTGAAAAGAAAAAAATTCATTTATTTTTTTCCATGTAAAATGACCGTCCTACCGTTTCAAAATGAAAATAAGAGTCAAGTCTAACGTTAAACCCTAAATAAGGATACTAATGTGTACTTTTGATAAATATTTAGTCTATTTGTAATTATACCAAAAGTTAGGATACAGTTGCAATTTGCCAAACACTAAAATAAAGAGCAGATTGAATTACATATCAGTTGTCAGATTATCTATTACATATGAGGAATGCTTGCTACAGTCGTCAAAGGCGACTGTAGCTCCATAAAGGAGCGACATGTGTCTCAAATTTTTTTTTAAAAATTTTGTATATAATTTTAGTTTAGTGTTTATATTTATATTTAACTTTTACAACCATTAAGTTATTATAAATGTATTAATTTAATCTATATAATAAAATTTTTAATAGTAAAATATAATTGAAATAATAATTAATTATTGTCAAAATTTTAAAATTAAAAGTAAGAAAAAAATTAATAATAATTAAAATTAAATAATTAAATAAAATAATTTAAAAATTGAACAAATTTCACACACAATATGTCTAAGATTTGTCTTCTCACCTGTATATACAACTTTATGGTCAATTGACACAAATTTTCCTCACTATTAAGTGAGAGACCAATTTAAATATCCATAGAAACGAGATCGACAAAGATAAGGCCTCCATAATAGAGACCAGACCTGGTCAAAATAAAAGCATGGAGATCAGATTTAGTCTCTATCAATGGAGATCAGGCATCTATATTGATATGAGGTCTTCACTGTCTCCATGGAGACGATCTCCATCGTCAGATATGAAGGTGGAGATCCCATCTCTTTTTAAAAAAAGACAAAAAAAAGGTGGGGATCTCTCCACCTTTATTTTTCTTTTTAATGATTTTAAAAAAATTATATTTAATCTCCACCATCCATCTAGATCCAAAATTATATTTTTAATTTTAATATTTTCAATATTTTTTTAAAAAACATAAATAAATTGAAAATATTAAAATACCCTTTTAACAGTTAAAACTAATTGGAGTGGACTAACGGTGAGGGGGGTTTGTATCAATTAACTATAAAATTGTATATACAAGTGAACTGTTATGTAAAATTTATTCAATTTTTAAATTATTTTATTTAATAGTTGACCAATTAAATACTATAAAATATCCAAATTGATCTTAATTTACTTATTCATCAACTATACTTTAAATAATTATTAAAAACAAGGTTTTAAAAAAATAACGACAAAAAATTAAAAAGTAGATATTAACTAAATAGACTAGTCTTCTATGGCCCGTTTGTTGAGTAGGATTGAATTGAAATTGGACTATTTTTCAGTCCAATTCCACGATTGACAACTGCATGAAATTTTCATATAACTGCTGAGGTGGGATAAAATTTTCGCGTTGAGGTGCTTTGGGATAATTTGTCCCAAGTTGTTTTTTTTTTTAAATGTAATATATTTTATTAAAATATTATTAATAATAGTTATATTTGTTAATTATAAATAGTTGTATTTATTTTTAAATAATAGTATAAACATTTTTATTTTAAAAAATATAACCAAATTTAATTTAAATAATTTAACTTTTATTATTAATTTAAAATAATTTTATCTTACTTTAAAATTAATTTAATCTAATTTTAAACTAATCAATCTGACACTATATAAAACTTAAAACACAATAACGTTTATGTCCAATCACATACTACAAAACAAGAGATAATATTATTTTTAATTCAATCCCTACTGCACTAAGCACATGACAGTACTAATAATTCATTTTAATCATGTCCAATTAAATCCCGTAAAAATAGTACAATTTAATTCAGTACATTAAACGCACCCTTAGGATGAAAGGTTATAGGTTACTCTATATATATAAATATACATACATACATATATATATATATATATATATTATTTTGTTTTTCTCTTTTTCTCATTTGTTACTCCGGATTCATTTATAGTACAATATATATGAGTAGTTTTCTTCCCTTATTATGGGAGTAGATGTCTCCCGTTATGAGAATTGATTTTTGGACCTTGAATTTAGTAATATTATAATTGTACCCTTCAATATATATATATATATAAAATAAAATAAAAACAAAATTAAGGGTGACGCTCTATTGCTTCCCAAAACATTTCTTTCTGCATCCATATTTTAAATTTTAAAGAAAATTTTCATGCCTAAAATATTTATAAACTAAATTACTTAAAAGCATATAATAACTTCTTTTTTTTAAAAAGATATAATTACTATCTAATCAATAGAAAAGTTACTTTTTGCATCCATCAATGCATCGACTCTCTATATCTATCACTGGCAAAGCCATCGCATATTGTTTCATTCAAATTCAAAACCACGTTTTTTTTTTTTGCTTTTTTTTGTTTTTATTATTATGTGTGAATTTATTTATTAGGTCACAGATATTTGATTCAAAGTATGATTTCGATTTGGAATTTTTGATAAAAAGCAAGATAAAGTCGTTTGTCATATATGTTTAATTAAATTCCTACCTTCTAATGATTTGCTTTAGGATTAATTATTGGTTTGAGTTAAAGGTTGTTAGTTTTTTTAAGAAGTTGTGAGTGCTAAAACTAATAAAATGGGTTTATATATATATATATATATATATATATATATATATATATATATATATATATATATATATATATATATATATCACTAAAGGTGATTAATATTAGATAGGATTCGTTTTGTCATTTTAAAAGGGTGTGGGGAGTGTCATTCAATATAATTTGGTGGTAAATGATGCTCATCCAATCTGATAATATTCCAAATATGAGTCGCCGCACCGCATTATTATATATATAAAAGAGTTGTAGAGAGAAAAATATTATGGGTTTAGAGAGATAAAAGGATAAATTACACCTAACCTACCTGAGGTTTAGATTTCTACAACTAGAAATAACTTTATCACAAATTGACAGTGAACCCCCCTCCAGTTATCTTTGACAGTTAAAAACTAACGGTTGACCAAATCAGACAGTGAAAAGATGAAAATACCCCTAGAAAAACACAGGATCAAGGGTATTTTCATCTTTTCGAACTTTTTAAATTTTATTTTATTAAATAGAAATTAAGAAAAAATAAGTAAAAATCTCATTCCTCCATCTTTAAAATAACGGACGGTTAAGATTTATTTAAAAAAATTAAAATAATTATAATAAAAAAAAAATTAATTACAAATAAAAAATTAATTATAGTTATGTAAATCTATTTTCCAGATTGAATCTCAATCATCCATCAAAATTAGTGGACGGTGGAGATCCAATCTGAAAAATGGATCTCCACCAAAAAAAAAAAAAAAATTTTTGGAATCGAAGAACCTAGAGAAGGTTCTTCGCCGAAGAACCCATATGGGTTCTTCTGCGAAGAGCGAAGAACCCAAATGGATCTCCAGCGCAACAAAGCCTTCTGGGTTCGTCAACGATCTGGGTTCGAAGGCAAACCCAGATCTACATATTAGAAATTTTTTTTTTAAAGAACCAATTTCTAGATTCTTCGAAGAACCCAGAAAATGGGTTCTTCAAAGAACCCATCTGGGTTCTTCGAACGAATCCAGAAAATGGTTTCTTCGATCGAACCTAGAAGGGTTCGAATCGTTCGAACCCAGAAGGGTTCGAACGAATCGAACCTTTTAGGTTCTTCGAACCCAGATCTACGTATTAGAAAAAAAAAATTTTGAACAACCCTTATGGATTCTTCGTTCGAACCCTTTGGGTTCTTCGAAGAACCTATCTGGGTTCTTCGAACGAACCCAGATCTACAAATTAGAAAAAATAAAATTTTGAAGAACCCAGAAGGGTTCGATCTTCTGGGTTCTTCGAAGAACCCTCTCTGGGTTCTTCGATTCCCATAATTTTTTTTTTTTTTGTGGAGATCTATTTTTCATATTGGATCTACACCGTCCATTAATCTTGATGGATGATTAAGATTCAATCTGAAAAATGGATTTACATAACTATAATTAATTTTTTATTTGTATTTAATTTTCTTATTATTATTATTTTATTTTTTAAAATAAATCTTAGCTGTCCGTTATTTTAAAGATTGAGAGATGAGATTTTTACTTAATTTTTCTTAATTTTTATTTAATAAAATAAAATTTAAAAAGCCTAAAAAGACGAAAATACCCCAGACCTTATCTTTTTTTAGGGGTGTTTTCATCTTTTCACTGTTTGATTTGGTCAACCGTTAGTTTTTAACGGTTAAAGATAACTGGAATTAGGTTCATTGTCAATTTTTGATAAAGTTGTTTCCAGCTGTAGAAAGCCAAACCTCAGATAGGTTAAGTGTAATTTACCTTATATATATAAACCAAATTAAGGGTGGCAGTCTATTGCTTCCCAAAACTGTAACATCCCTAATTTTAAATAATTAATTTTGAGTATGTTAATATAATATTTACGATTTGAGGGTTGTAAAATATAATTAAATGTATGTAATTTGCTACTCTGATGCAAATTATTGTCGCCTGACTACGAACCTGCTTGCTTTTCATCTGAAAGCACAATCTCTGACCCTTTGACACTCCTGTATCCAAGCCTCTGGTGCTGCTGATTCGGATCTTTTATCCCTGTTGAATCTTACGCCCCTAACTATATCCCACACTTTAAGAAACAAATAAGGGCATCACCAAAATCTTCTGAAAGTACGTTGACCTTTGACAGATCATCATCGTTTTTCTCAGCACTCTTTTTCTGATTTTTATAGTGTATATTCTTACAACAATTCAAGCATTCATTATCTCTCTTACCTTGATTGGAATTGTCGGTATCCTGGCGGTCTCCTGACCTTTCAAACCCCTATTTGGATCTGCCACTTTGGCTGCTCATATCTCTGTTTTGCCTTTGCTCTTCATGTTTAGGGCTCATGACTCATTGCCACCCCCTACCTCTTGCCTTCTGATTTCCTCGATCATAATCATATCTACAACCTCCTAGAACTTTAGTTTTGCCTTCCCAAACAACCCACTAATTGACTAGATTCTTCCTTTCTAACTCACTGACATCAGCCCTAGAAGAAGTAGAGCTTGAATTTCATCATCAAAATTCAAGTCAATAGAGTTTAATTGGCATTGATCTCATTGGAGGCGTTCGGGTATTTCTTAAGGTTACCGTTCTCTAGCATATTCAAAGCAAACAACTTTTTATTAATATGTACTTTATTTGCTGAGCAGCTATTCTTACATATTTGATAGGTCTATGATGAGGGATGCTGTCGTCTCTTGATTCTTGATGTTGAAGGCCACTGACTTCGACAAACTCAGTCGAACTGCTCCCAATGCCTTGCAATCTAATACCATCCATTCTTTTTCTTTCATGACTTCTGACTTCACACCTTTCAGCCGTAAGTTCAGGTCCTTCTAGTATACATAGTCATTCATCTGTATTTTCAGAAATTGAAATTCTTACCATTGGATTTCTCTACCTCGTACTATTCTCTTTAACTTGAGTTGGATATATATATCCAACTCAAGTTAAAGAAGAGATCTGGAAAAAATTTTCAGATCTGGGTACTTTCGTTTTTTTTTTTAAATGTTAAGGAAGATATCTGGAAAAAAAATTTCAGATCTCTTCCATTTCGAGATCTGGGTACTTTTCCTTTTTTTTTTTTTTTTTTGTGATGTGGTCTTTTGATTTTTGGGTGGATAGTTAATGGATTAATTATTGAAGATGGATGAGTGGTGGTGACGAATATAAAGAGTTGAGGAGATGGTGGATTGATTGAGGAAGATAATAATGGTGGATATGGTGAATTATTATTATTATTATTATTATTATTATTTTTTATTAATTACTATTTTTTAATATTATTTTTATATTTATTAATAATGGTATTTATGTTATTTTAAAAAAAAAATTAGTCAATAATTAGTTTTAATGAAGTCAACTTGATTAAGGATATTTAAGTGTAATTAACGGTAAACTGACATTATATATATAATTATATATAAATTCAGGATAACTTAGTGCAATTCATTCAATATAAAATGTACCCAGTACTATTTATAGATAAATATTATAAGTTAGCGTAGTGTTGCAACTTTGATGTTGTGCAACTTCGATGCAGTATGTAATAATTTTATTTTGGGGAATTTAGCAAAATTGCCCAAGCTCCACTAACAGTTGCAACACTACCCAAGCTCCACTAATTTTTGCAACATCTACCCAAAACCATTTTTTGGACAAAATTGCCCTTACTTTTACATTTGACCACTGCACTTTCTTCTTCTTCTTCGCACTGTCTTCTTCTTCTTCATCATCTACGCAAATTTCTTCACCTCACCCGGTTCTCTCTTCGTCTCTTCTTCTCTTCTCTTCTTCACATTTTCTTATTTTTCCTCTCTTATCTTCTCCATAAATCTCTTACCCAACCTAAGCCAAGAAATTCTGAAGTTATCTCTTGCAAATAAACCATCGATCCATCTCACACAGTCTTCTTCTCCATCAAAAATTCCAAGGTTAGTGTTAAACTTTTTTTTTTTAGTCAATGCAGACCTTTTTGGGTTTTGAATCAGTTGTAGACATTTCACATTTGTTAATCCTCCATCAAAAAAATGAAGAACGAATTTTTATAAAAAAAATTTTCATCATGCCGACCCGATGGTTTTGGCCTGATGCGTTGTTTTTTCATTGTTTTTGGCCCGATGGTTTTATCATGTCGGCCCGATGGCTGGCCTTGGCCCGATGGTTTGATCATGTCGGCCCGATGGTTTTATCATGTCGGCCCGATGGTTTTTCTTCATGTTTTTTCATTGTTTTTGGCCCGATGGTTTTATCATGGCCCGATGGCTGGCCTTGGCCCGATGGTTTGATCATGTCGGCCCGATGGTTTGATCATGTCGGCCCGATGATTTTATCATGTCGGCCCGATGGTTTTTCTTCATGTTTTTTCATTATTTTTGGCCCGATGGTTTGATCATGTCGGCCCGATGGTTTTATCATGTCGGCCCGATGGTTTTTCTTCATGTTTTTTCATTGTTTTTGGCCCGATGGTTTTATCATGTCGGCCCGATGGCTGGCCTTAGCCCGATGGTTTCATCATGTCGGCCCGATGGTTTTTCTTCATGTTTTTTCGTTGTTTTTGGCCCGATGATTTTATCATGTCGGCCCGATGGTTTTATCATGTCGACCCGATGGTTTTTCTTCATGTTTTTTTCATTGTTTTTGGCCCGATGGTTTTATCATGTCGGCCCGATGGCTGGCCTTGGCCCGATGGTTTCATCATGTCGGCCCGATGGTTTTTCTTCATGTTTTTTCATTGTTTTTGGCCCGATGGTTTGATCATGTCGGCCCGATGGTTTCATCATGTCGGCCCGATGGTTTTTCTTCATATTTTTTCATTGTTTTTGGCCCGATGGTTTGATACTTTAATTGAATCAATGTTTTATTTACATTTTTTATTTGAATGCAGGAAGGAGCATGGATGATGTGCAGTTGATAATCAACTGGGATGGACATTGGGTACGTGAACAAGGGGTTTATTGGTATGATGGCAAGAGATCAAAATGGGTGTTATTTCGAAGAGAAGCAACTTATACTCAACTATTAGATAAAGTGTATGCCGTCACTGGGATTGACAGAAAGTGCTTTCGAGTCATTATAAAGACGGTTGCTCATACCATCCGCCCAAGCATGCCTGTTGAGATAAGTGATGATGATGATGTTGTAATATTATTACGTCAAAAGAATGTTGACCCTTTAGTTTGTATAACCGTGTCTGAGATTGGCCATAGTGACCGACAATTGCAGCATCAATGTTTTCCAGAGTCATCTAATCAACAACACCATCCCATCAATCTTCAATTTCCTTCATCGAAGGGAAGTAACTACATTCGGGAAGGCTACACACCAAATTTAAATGATGCTACGGTTGAAGAAGAATTTCAAGTTGTTGATGATTTCAGTAACGAAGCCAGAGATAATGAGAAGTCCGAAGATGTTCAGGGTGCTGGAAACAGTAATGAAGGGTTGGTTCGAGCCACGTCTGTAATGTGTTCAATTAATGATGTTGAAGTAGCTTCGAGAGCTATGCCGATTCTGATTGCAAATGGGGAAGTCTTTGACAGTAAGAAAGAGTTGCACTCCCAACTAAGAAGGTACGCTGCTGCAAATCGTTTCAATTTGAAAGTGTGGAAGTCCGATACTTCACGTTTTGAGGTACGTTGTGCTGTTGGAGAATGCAAATGGCGGCTACATGCATTCAAGGTTACAAACACTGATTTTTTTCGGATTACCAGATTTGATGACAAACACAGTTGCTCAATGGAGAAAAGGTTTTCATGGAATAGAAAGGCTAGTGCACAGTTTATTGGCCAACATATCAAGGAGAAATTTCGTGATGGTCGTATCTACAGACCAAAGCAAATCATAAGAGATATCCAAAATGAATTGGGCATTACAGTAAATTACCACAAAGGATATCGGGCTAAACATATTGCTATGGAGGAGGTACACGGATCATTTGAAGTTTCTTTCAGTATGTTACCTTATTATTGTCACATGTTAGAGGAAACAAACCAGGGACGATCACGAACATTAAGACTGATGATGAAAATAGGTTCATGTATCTGTTCTTCTCCATTAAAGCGTGCATAGATGGTTTCAATGCTGCCATTAGACCGGTTATTGCAATTGATGCCACGTTTCTGAAGGGTTCATATGGGGGCATTTTGTTTGTCGCTGTATGTCAGGACGGGAACGACCAAATATTTCCTTTGGCATTTGGTGTTGCGGATTCCGAGAATGATGCTTCATGGAGTTGGTTTCTATCTCGTCTGCATGATACCATTGGAGATGTTGAAGATCTTGTTTTTGTATCTGATAGGAAAAACAGTATTGTCAAAGCTATTGCAACGGTTTTTCCAAATGCATACCACGGTGCTTGTTTCATGCATTTAGAACGAAATATGATTTCCATTTATAAGAACAAAGATCTTTCCATACCATTTCGGAAGGCAGCCAAGGCCTACAGAGTTAATGATCACTCATTTTACATGCTACAGTTGTCCAGCATTAGTGTTGGAGCTTATCAGTATGTCGTTGATGCTGGAGAAGAGAGGTGGTCCCGAGCATTTTGTCCGAGGAAAAGGTACAACATTATGACTACTAATATTGCTGAGTCGATGAATAATGCAGTGAAAGATTTTCGAGAGTTACCCATTGTTGCTATGATTGACCGTATTCGAGATATGATGCAACGTTGGTTTCATGATCGGCGTACAGTGGCTGCTTCTTACGATACGCAGTTGACAGAAAGGGTTGAGGCACTTATTGGGGTTAGTGATGAATCTGCGCAACATATGAAGGTGTCCCCAATTGCAGTGTACCAGTTTGAGGTGCACGATGGAAAACAGAATGGCATTGTTGATTTAGAAAACCGTACATGCAGTTGTAGGGAATTCGATCTTGATCAGATTCCATGTGCACATGCTTTAGCTGCCATAAAATATAGAGGATTGCATTACACAACATTCACCTCACCCTACTACTCGACTGCTTATCTGCTTTCAGCCTACAGTGGTGAGGTTCATCCAGTAGGCCATCAAGGTGACTGGTTGGTCCCAGCGGACGTTGCAAATACAATTGTTCTTCCACCAGTTGCCCGACGGCCACCAGGTCGACCAAAGAAACAACGTATACCTTCGATTGGAGAAGAGGTTGTACGCAGAAGGTGTAGAAATTGTTGGCGCCACGGCCACAACAGCCAAACATGCAAGAATCCTAAAGTAGCGGAACCATCCGGGTGATGAGGATATGCAAAATACGATGTTGATTTATTTATGATATTCTGTTTTGTTGTATTTAATTGCATTTTCAGTCGGAGACTTGCAGGAAATGAACAATATAATTGACATTATTGTACAATTTGGAACACATTATTGTACTATTTCGAAATCAATGTTTTGTTGTATGTATGCATTTGAAAAGTTTTATTATTGTACAATTTTAGTTAGCTGTTTTGTTGTATGCAATGAAGAGTTTTATTTTGGTTTTTTGAAGAGTTTGTCATCAAATAACTTATGAAATTTTTGCCAGAGTTTCCTCTGTTTTTTTAACAACCCAAAACCTGATTTACAAAATCAATGCATTAACCTGAACGTCTATACACTTCATAGCACGATGTTCAATCATTTGCGCATCCTACAACCAATAATTTCCAATAACCAATTATATACCTACAACCAATAATTTCCCAATAACCAATAATATTCCAATAACCAAAATTGACAATCATTCCCAAAAACCAATAATATTCACATAAATGAAAATGTAACAAAATGCAAAGTTCATTCTGAATCTGAATCTTCTAGCCTTGCAGAGTTTGCAAATATCTCGATGGACATTTTCTTCCTGAGGGCATCCATTTGCTTCCAGCTGAAATCAAACTTCTGTCTGTGTGCAATAATGTATTCAGCAAAGACAAGGGTAAATGCACCACAGTGACCACTGCAATAATTTCAATATAATACCACTGTCAATTATTGAATTAATTACAATAACAATTACATAATAAAAATATTGAGTTCAATTTCACTTACGCGCCCCGTTGTTGTGGAACATTATCGGGACCTAGTCTTTTGCATGTAAATGGAGTAAGCTGTGGTTGTCTCCCCTTGTGTTCAAAATAGCCTCCTTGATACATAAGGGACGGCAGAAGAAGTGCTAGCGGGGCGACATATTGCTCCCGAAAAGACGGTTCAGTGTCCTTACATAAAGAATCATAGATCCGTACTTTTCTTTCAACAAGATTGACAGCCACCAACACCCAATGATAACCATCCACATTCACAGGCATCAACAACTACATTGAACACATAATTAGAATTTAACTTATAAAGATATTGTACTGTAACATAGATGCATTATTACACTTACATTATCGATCTCCCACCATGGACGAGACCCTTCGGGTCGTTCACCGCGAACATAGCCAAGGTAGAAATCCTCCCAAGGAAAGGTAAGGGGATCGTATGCCTCCTCTGGTATGGTTCCATCCTCGTTCTTCGGAAGTTTTTTCCACATGTGTTGAACGGTTGACTGCAAAAATTTCAAAAATCAGTATGTTCTTTATAAGTAAGTCATGGAAAGTTTATTAAATAATTTATATTTCAATTACAACTTACAAAGAATTGTGGGTCAATCAAGTTGTAATTTTGGGAAAAAATTGTCGGATGCGAAAGTTGGCGCCTCCGTAGTACTGCCAAATAAACCTCAAGGTGCTGTTTTGTGGTTAGTTCATGCAAAAAAAATTGCCATTGAGAACTCATCATAAGAAACAGTGCAAGTTAATGACATTAGCATGAAACTAACAAAAAAATTTCATTTATTTACTAACCAAGCCGTCCAACCAGTCGGTCGCACTCTCAAACGTATTGAAAAAATCGGGGGTTGCATTCAGTGGTGCCCCAACGTAGCACCTGCATATACGGAATAATATTCAGAGGAATATAGATTAAAACATCACACCAAAAAAATAAGTCTGAAAATAGGTTATGCACTTAAATTATGTATGCTTACCTAGCTTTGCTATTTTTTTTGAAAGCCTCGTACTCCGACTTTACTTCCTTATGAACCGGTTTTAACGGCTCGAACTTAATTGGATGGGAGGACCGTGTCTTTTGCTTCTTTGGCCTAGTCGGGTCAATGTACGGGCTACATACGAATGCAGAACGCTTTTTTTTCCTCTGACCATATCTTACGCCGAATGCTTTTTTTTCAAGAGCTTCGACACTCTGACTACCTGTGGCACTCGCTGTGACACTCGCGATATGCGCCAAGGGAGAGGGAGGACGGTAAATAGTTAGGTCCATGCATTGATCAGGTTCAAGACCCTCATCCTTTGCTTCATCATTTTTTACATTTTTGTCCTCCTCCTTTGCTTCATCATTTTTTACATTTTTCTCCTCCTCCTTTGCTTCATCAATTTTTACATTTTTTTCCTCATCCACATTGTAGGTTGTATCAAAGATGTCGTCACTCTGATGCAGTTAATAGAACAGTATACGGTCAATACAATGTCGCCAAGGAAATGACAAATGTCGACGTGATTAAATAAAAAATAAATTACCTGTGGCACCTCAGTTCCAGCTGGAAATTTTTCATCACTGCCTCCTGTCTTGCAGACAACTTCAATCAATTTCTCAACTCCTTTCCGCATCTCATCAAGTTGTGTTTGTAGGGTTGCAAACCCTTTGTCAACTTTATCATTCAGTGCGGTCATAGAAGTCTTCAGACAGGCTACTTCTGTGTGGAGGCCATCGAATTTTCTATTCACATATTCTGAGTCCTAGCATAATGTCCAAGAAAAAGTTAAATTAACATTTACATAAAATTTAATGAACAATACAATTAAGGGACAATATTGGCAACATACCGATGGCCTCCGTCCAATAGGCCCCTCTTCTTGTATTTCAGCTTGCTTATATTTCGGTTGTGGTTGCTCTTCTTCAGCAACATCATCACTATGACTGTCATGACGGTACTCGTCATCTTCCTGATCACCCATCTCTATATATGGGGTTGACGGATCATTTGTAGTGGCACCCGTATCGAACCCCATAAAATAGGACAACTTAAGTTCTTCCTCCGTTGGTTTCAAAGTTTGAAACGTTGAAATCTAACCAAAAAAACAAAAAAACAGCCCACGTAGTGTTATAATAACAATTTATATACCTAACATAAGTCTTTCAATGTAGTTCATACCTTTCGCCTACTGAAAATCTTATTTCTCAAAACCTCATATCCAGGACTCGTTTTCACTTCCCAGTTCAGAATACGAGGGGCTGAACGAGACACCCTGGTAGCATACTTCTTGATTGAGTAAAGCGGAATCGCTTCAATTGCCCACACCTACCAAATAAAACAAAACCATGTTTCAATAAGAGTTTTAAAGAGGTTAAGGGTAAAAAAAGTTAAACAATTAAAATTACCTGAAAAGCATAGACAAATCCATACAGGTTGATCTTCTCCGCTGTATGGCTCGGATCCTTTTCAGCCTTCTCCCTAAACTTCTGATCTCGACCTTTGCAACAGGTGGAGAAAGAGTTGAATGTCCTTGAATAGATAAATGAACCCCATGGGAACCGATTGAATTCTTCTAAGTTATCAACCAACTTCATTGCCCAATATTCGACCTTAGTCCTCAGGTCCTTTCCAAGCAATGTCATCTCCAAGATCAGCAACAAAGCTACTTTAATCATGTCATCATCAGCATCATGTTCTTCCTCCATACGTTCGAACAAAGTTTGCAATTTTGTTCCAGTCACCTTTTTCACTCCCTTAAAATATTTCTGCCAAATTCTACACATATGATCTTCCCCTACAGTAGGGACGACTGTATCCCCAAAACGTAGACCGCTGACGAGGCAAAACTCGTTTGCACTAAACCGTATTCTGTTCCCGCCAATCAAAAACCACATTTCGTTTTCAGCATTGTCCACATGGCACTCCCGCAACAAGATATGATGAAGCAATTGACCCGTGAAGGCCATTTCATTAACATCTAAGAAATGGCCAAAGCACGCTGCTCTTATTTGTTGTTGTTGACGTTCGGTGAGTTTACTCTTCAGCAGCCCGATGCAACCCCATTTAGAATATGTTGTCATCTTGGCATGGAAAAAATTTCTTTCCTTAATTTTCATCGTCCCAACCAACTTCTCACTTGCCATTGAATATTAGCCTGCATAAACAAAAAAAATTCGAATTCATCAACATACTAAACAATACAAATATATTTCATCAAATCATGTCGGCCCGATGATTTAATTTCATCGGGTCGCAGTGGCCCGATGCTTTGATTTCATCTGCTTTTGTTTCATGGTGATGCTTGCAGGCTGCCCGATGGTTTAGTCTGATCGGCCTGATGAAAGAAAACCGTCGGCCAACCGTGGGCCGATGATTAAATGTCATCGGGCCTCAGCTGGCCGATGGTTTACTTTCGTCGGGCCACAGTGGCCCGATGAAACAAAACCGTCGGGTCGCGGTGGCCCGATGACATTTAATCATCGGGCCACGGCTGGACGATGGTTTTGTCTGATCGGCCTGATGAAACAAAACCGTCGTCAAGCCGTGGCCGGATGATTAAATGTCATCGGGCCACCGCGACCCGATGGTTTTGTTTCATCGGGCCACTGTGGCCCTACGAAAGTAAACCATCGGCCAGCTGAGACCCGATGAGTCATCGGGTCTCAGCTGGCCGATGGTTTACTTTCCTAAGACACAGTGGCCCGATGCATGTAAACCATCGGCCAGCGAAGACCCGATGAGTTTTTCATCGGGTCTCAGCTGGCCGATGGTTTACATTCGTCAGTACCTCAGTGGCCCGATGAATGTAAACCATCGGCCAGCGAAGACCCGATGAGTTTTTCATCGGGTCTCAGCTGCCCGATGGTTTACTTTCGTCAGTACCTCAGTGGCCCGATGAATGTAAACCATCGGCCAGCGAAGACCCGATGAGTTTCATCGGGTCTTCGCTGGCTGATGGTTTACTTTCGTCAGTACCTCAGTGGCCCGATGAATGTAAACCATCGGCCAGCGAAGACCCGATGAGTTTTTCATCGGGTCTCAGCTGGCCGATGGTTTACTTTCGTCAGTACCTCAGTGGCCCGATGAATGTAAACCATCGGCCACCCGTGGCCCGATGCCCAAAACACAAACCTCTACACAAAAAATCAGAAGGAGGAGACGATTTCAATCGGTGTGGAATGTTACCACCGAAGAAGGAGACGATTTCGTTGCTGTGACCCGATGAACAAATCATCGGGTCTCAGCTGGCCGATGGTTTTGTTTCATCGGACCACTTAGACAGTGACCCGATGAAACAAAATCATCGGCCAGACGTGGCCCGATGCCCAAAACACAAATTTGTAAACAAATAATCAGAAGAAGAAATTTTTCCTTACTTTGAACAAGAACAGAAGAAGACGATTTCCTTGCTGTGCAGACCGCTTTATAACGCGACTCGCTGAACCTGCAAACACAAACGAAACGAAGAAGACAGACGAAGAAGACAAACGAAGAAGACAAACAGCAGCAGAGAACACAAATGCAGAAGACGAACAGGCGACGAACAGCAGTTGAGATGAACAGCAGTAAAAACAAGCAAGTCAAAAACTGTAAAGTGAAAACGTGGAGTCTGGGTCAAATGTGAAACTAAGGGCAAATATGTCCAAACAAAGTCTTTGGGTACCGATTGCAAAAATTAGTGGACCGTGGGTAGTTTTGTAATTATTGATTACTGTTTGGGCAATTTTACTAAATTCCCTTTATTTTTTTGGCTACATGTAATAACTTCGATGTACCCAGTATGATAAAGCGTGTAACTATTTATACATAAATGTTGCAAGTTATATGTAAATTTTGCACACATTAAAAGTAGTATTATAATTTTGACGTCACTCCTTTTTAGTTCACATATTACCACTCTCTATCGCAACACGTAGCAAATATAATAAGACAACTGGTTTTGATAGGTTACATGTTTACTTCCTTCCAATTATTTCAATAAAATTTATTTAATATTAATCAATGCATTTAATGCTAATGACATTACAATAAAAGTTAGGTAGGAAGACGCCATAATTAGCTGGAAAGATATTGGAGAGAGTCAGAGAGCAGAGGATACATATTGTTCCAATAAATTTTCACATGTTCCAAGGGAGATAATTTTGCATCCATCAATGCATCGACTCTATGTCTCTATCAATGGCAAAGCCATCCCATAATGTATCATTCAAATTCAGAACCACGTTTTTTTGCTTTTTTTTTTTTCATTATTATGTGTGAATTCGTTTATTAGGTCCACAGATATGTGCACCGACATTTGATTCATAGTATGATTTCGATTTGGAATTTTTGATAAAAAGCAAGATAAAGTCGTTTGTCATATATGTTTAATCAAATTCCTACCTTCTAATGATTTGCTTTAGGATTAATTATGGGTTTAGAGAGAGAGAAAAAAATATATCACTAAGGTGATTAATATTAGATAGGGTTCGTTTTGGCATTTTACAAGAGCATAGAGAGTGTCATTCAATATAATTTGGTGGCAAATGATACGTATCTAGTCTGATAATATTTTAAATATGAATAATCGTACCGTATTATTATATATATATAAAAGAGTTGTAGAGAGAAAAATAATAATTTTTAATGGAGATCTATACTCATTTGAAAAGAAAAAAATTCATTTGTTTTTTTTTCATGTAAAATGACCGTCTACCGTTTCAAAATGAAAATAAGAGTCAAGTCTAACGGTTAAACCCTAAATAAGGATGCTAATGTGTAATTTTGATAAACATTTAGTCCATTTGTAATTACACCAAAAGTTAGGATACTATTGCAATTTGCCAAACACTAAAATAAGGAGAATATCAAATTACAGATAAGTTGTCAAATTATCTATTACATATGATGGATGCTAGCCATATGTCACGATCTTTCTAGAACCTTCCGGAACAACCCGGAAGAATAGAGAACCTTGTGGAGCAACCTAGAAGGATGGAGAAACTCCTAGAGAAGTCTAGCTCTTGGGACATTCTAGAATGTTGTGGAGACTTGTAGGATGTTCAAGACATGGAATTCTCTAGAACATGTACATTGTAGGGATTTCTTGTACATTGTAGAATTGTCTAGAACATTGTAGATAGGTAGGGACCTAGAATGTTCTTTGGTGCCTATAAATAGATGGCACCCCTCATTTGTACAAACCATCCAAGAAATCCAAGAAATCTTGGAAAAGCATTCAAGTATTCTCTCAAACACTTGTGCTCTCTTCTCTTCTCTCTTCCTACAAGCTTTCTTGAGTTTGCTAGCAAGTTACTTGCCTAGCTCGTGGGGATTAAGGCTGACTTAATCTCTTCGACGGGACGAAGTGTGTTAAGTGCCGCACGGTTGGCTTAGAAAATACTAAGGCCGTGACAAGTGGTATCAGAGCCTGGTTGCTCAACCAAGGAAGAGATAGCATAATGGCAGGAGTCGAGGAAGTTGTCGTCCAAGAGCCAAGCCGTGGAAGGGATGCCAACCCAAGCAGGTCGAGGAAGGACAAATCTCGGGATGCCGCCTCAATCTTGGAGTCAAGGTTGGCTAGGATTGAGCTCGCCATAGCTGATTCGAGGGAACGGCTGGATGTGTTGGAGCAATGCGTGGAGAGGGACCTAGGCGATCTTAAGGAAAGGATCGAGGACCTCCGGGGAGACATGCAATTTGGCTCTACGTCAGGGCGAGAGGCGCAAGAGGGGAACGAGATCTTCCAAGCTCGGTTGGAGAACACGGTAATGGGGAAGCTCGCGGAGTTCGAGACACTTCTTGAAGACATGCGGGACGATTGGGCCTTATGCAAGAGAGCTGTCAGTGGTGGGGCTTTCCAAGGTGCTCCGAAGAATGAGATACCTAAGCCGAAGGAGTTTGATGGCAAGCGAGATGCCAAGGAGGTAGACAACTTCATTTGGCACATGGAGAGGTACTTTGAGGCCGTCAGGATCACGGATGATCAGGAGCAAATTCGGACCGCAACCTTATACCTCGCCGATACAGCCACTCTGTGGTGGAGGAGGAGACATGCCGACATCCAAAGAGGTACGTGCACTATTGATTCTTGGGATGATTTTAAGAAAGAGCTCAAAAAGAAATTCTATCCGGAAGATGCCGCATATCTTGCTCGGAAGAATTTGAAGAAGCTCAAGCAGACGGGTTCAATTATGGACTATGTTAAGGAATTTTCTAGTCTCATGCTCGAAGTTCCTAACATGTCGGACGACGAGTTGTTGTTCAACTTCATGGACAACCTACAACCTTGGGCGGAAGTAGAGTTGCGTCGTCGCAATGTGCAAAATCTCGCGGAAGCTATAGCCATTGCGGAATCCCTAATTGATTACCGGAGGAGTGAACCACCCAAGAAGAAACCACCACAGGATAACCATGGCAAAGGTGGGGGAGACAAAGGGAAAGGTCCATACAAGCCTCCAAGTGGGAAAGACAAGGGCAAGCAGAAGGAAGGTCAAGGCAAGAAAGACTTCAAGCCAAAGACCAACTGTTTCCTTTGCGACGGTCCTCATTGGGCAAGAGAGTGCCCAAAGCGCAAAGCTATCAACGCGTTGGTAGATGAGCGCGAGAAGGAGATGGAGGAATCTCACATGGGCTCTCTTCGCATGCTCATCGCCATCAAAACCCAGTCAGCCCCAAAGACCCGAGGGAGTCATGGTCTGATGTACTTGGACGTACACATCAATGGGAAAGCTACCCGCGTCATGGTCGATGCGGGAGCTACAAACTCCTTTGTCTCGGAGGAGGAAGCAAGGAGACTTGGACTGAAGGTGTCCAAGGAGACCGGATGGTTAAAGGCGGTGAACTCTAAGGCGAGACCGCTTATTGGCATGGCTCGAGGAGTAAGCATCAGTATGGGTAATTGGAATGGGAAGATAGACCTGACAGTCGCGCCCATGGATGACTTTGAGGTAGTGCTCGGCATGGACTTCCTCGAACAAGTCAAGGTAGTTCCTTTACCCTTCCTACATTCTGTTGCTATATTGGAAGATACTCATTGCATCATTCCAGCTATTGCCAAATCCGGATCAAAGACCCCTCATCTTTCGGCCTTGCAAGTGAAGAAAGGCCTTAAGAAGGGAGAGGTGACATACTTGGCCGCGGTAAAGCATGATGAGGGTGGAGTTCCAACGGAGGAGCTACCTAGGGAGATTAAGAAGGTCCTTGAGGAATACAAGGACGTCATGCCCGCGGAATTGCCCAAGAAACTACCACCTAGGAGGGAGGTGGATCACCAGATCGAGTTGGAGCCGGGAACGAAGCCACCTGCCAAGGCCCCTTATCGGATGGCACCACCAGAGTTGGAGGAATTGAGGAAACAGCTGAAGGACTTGTTGGATGCTGGCTACATTCAACCATCCAAAGCTCCATATGGCGCACCAGTGTTGTTTCAAAGGAAGAAGGACGGGTCCATGCGATTGTGCATCGACTATCGCGCTTTGAACAAGGTAACCATCAAGAACAAGTACCTTATTCCTTTGATTGCTGACTTGTTTGATCAGCTTGGTAGGGCTCGATATTTTACAAAGCTTGATTTAAGGTCGGGTTATTACCAAGTGAGGATTGCGGAAGGCGACGAGGCAAAGACTACGTGTGTAACGCGTTACGGTGCTTATGAGTTCCTAGTGATGCCATTCGGCCTCACCAACGCACCGGCCACGTTTTGCACACTTATGAACAAGATCTTCCATCCTTACCTGGATCGGTTTGTAGTGGTGTACTTAGACGACATCGTGGTCTATAATAATACCCTCGAGGAACATGCTCGATACCTACAAGCTGTTTTCAAGGTCCTAAGGGAAAACGAGCTCTACGTGAAGAAGGATAAATGTTCTTTTGCCCAACCGGAGGTGTACTTCTTGGGGCATAAGATCAAGGATGGTGTGCTCATGATGGACGAAGCGAAGATCAAAGCCATTTGTGAATGGGATCCTCCTACGACGGTGCCTGAACTACGGTCATTCCTTGGCCTAGTTAACTATTATCGAAGATTCATTAAGGGGTATTCAGCAAAGGCAGCTCCACTCACGGATCTTCTGAAGAAGAACAAGGCGTGGGAATGGTCGAGTGAGTGCCAAGAAGCCTTTGAAGGATTGAAGAAGGCGGTAACGGAGGAGCCAGTGTTGAGTCTTCCGGACCATTCCAAGCCTTATGAAGTGCAAACGGATGCTTCTGACTTTGCCATTGGAGGAGTTCTAATGCAAGATGGGCATCCTATAGCCTTCGAGAGCCGCAAGCTGAATGATACAGAACGGAGGTATACCGTTCAAGAGAAGGAAATTACTGCGGTTGTTCATTACCTTCGCACATAGAGACATTACTTGCTCGGCTCTCACTTCGTCATCAGGACTGACAACATTGCCACTAGCTACTTCCAGACGCAGAAGAAGCTAAGCCCAAAGCAAGCTAGATGGTAAGATTTTCTGGCAGAGTTCGACTACACGCTGGAGTACAAACCTGGGAAAGCCAATTTGGTGGCAGATGCACTGAGTCGCAAGGCAGAGCTTGCAACTATGAGGAGTGCGCCACAGGGAGAAGTCATCGGTCTCATCAAGGAGGGGCTACAACGAGACCCACTGGGTAAGAGTCTCATGGGGTTAGCCAATGATGGGAAGACCAAACGGTTTTGGGTGCAGGATGACTTACTCTACACCGTGGGAAACCGGCAGTATGTCCCGAAATTTGGAAACCTACGGAAGAACTTGATCAAGGAGTGCCATGATACAAAGTGGGCAGGACATCCGGGGCAACAGAGCACTAGGGCTTTGCTCGAGGCAACTTACTACTGGCCGCACATGAGGGATGATATAGAGGCCTACGTGAAGACTTGTCTTGTGTGCCAACAGGACAAGAACGAGCAGCAATCGCCAGGAGGATTGCTAGAGCCGTTACCCATCCCCGAGAGACCATGGGAGAGTGTCACCATGGACTTCATTTCGGCCCTACCAAAGTCGGACGGCTGCGGATCAATCATGGTGGTGGTCGATCGTTTCTCAAAATATGCAACTTTCATTGCTGCCCCTACGGACTGCACGGTGGAGCAGGCAGCTCGGTTGTTCTTAAGAGATGTAGTGAAGTATTGGGGAATGCCAAGAACGATCATTAGCGATCGAGACCCGCGCTTCACAGGAAAATTCTGGACCGAGCTTTTCAACCTTTTGGGGTCGAAGTTGCATTTCTCTACAAGCTTTCACCCACAAACGGATGGGCAAACAGAGAGGGTGAATGCCTTGTTGGAGCTATACCTGAGGCACTTTGTGAGTGCCAACCAGCGAGATTGGGCAAAGTTACTTGATGTGGCCCAATTCTCTTACAACTTGCAGAGGAGTGAGGCAACCCACCATAGTCCCTTTGAGTTGGCAACGGGCCAACAACCCCTCACTCCGCAGACGGTAATGGTGGGATACACGGGAAGAAGTCCAGGATCGTATAAGTTGGCCAAGGATTGGCAAGAACAAGCCGATATAGCATGATCCTCTCTCGACAAGGCCGCACGGAAAATGAAGAAATGGGCGGACAAGAAGAGGCGACGAGTGGAATTTCAAGTAGGAGACTTGGTGCTTGTCAAGTTGCTGCCCCAACAATTCAAGGCCTTCAGGAAGGTGCACAAAGGCTTGGTAAGGAAGTACGAAGGACCCTTTCCGATCCTGAAGAAGGTAGGAAAAGTTTCCTACAAGGTCGAATTACCTCCGAGGCTCAAGATCCATCCAGTCTTCCATGTGAGTCATTTAAAACCCTATCATGCGGACACGGAAGACCCCAGCCGAGGAGAATCATCAAGGGCGCCAACTGCCGTAGTAACCTCCTACGATAAGGAAGTAGAAGAGATCCTAGCGGATCGAGTCGTGAGGAAAAGGGGTGTTCCTCGAAGTAGCGAGTACCTGATCAAGTGGAAGGGACTTCCTACGAGTGAAGCTACTTGGGAACCGAATGAGGCTTTATGGCAGTTTACAAAACAAATCGAGGAGTTCCACAAGGAGACTACGACGAGGACGTCGCCGGATTAGGTGGGGGAGAATGTCACGATCTTTCTAGAACCTTCCGGAACAACCCGGAAGAATAGAGAACCTTGTGGAGCAACCTAGAAGGATGGAGAAACTCCTAGAGAAGTCTAGCTCTTGGGACATTCTAGAATGTTGTGGAGACTTGTAGGATGTTCAAGACATGGAATTCTCTAGAACATGTACATTGTAGGGATTTCTTGTACATTGTAGAATTGTCTAGAACATTGTAGATAGGTAGGGACCTAGAATGTTCTTTGGTGCCTATAAATAGATGGCACCCCTCATTTGTACAAACCATCCAAGAAATCCAAGAAATCTTGGAAAAGCATTCAAGTATTCTCTCAAACACTTGTGCTCTCTTCTCTTCTCTCTTCCTACAAGCTTTCTTGAGTTTGCTAGCAAGTTACTTGCCTAGCTCGTGGGGATTAAGGCTGACTTAACCTCTTCGACGGGAAGAAGTGTGTTAAGTGCCGCACGGTTGGCTTAGAAAATACTAAGGTCGTGACACATAGCTGTCTAAGGCGACTGTAGCTCCATAAAGGAGGAACGCGTGTCTCCAAATTCTTTTTTTTTTTCAAATTTTGTATATAATTTTAGTTTAGTCTTTATATTTATATTTAATTTTTATAACTATTAAATTATTGTAAATGTATCAATTTAATTTATACAATAAATTTTGTAATAATAAAACATAAATAAAACCACACTTAATTATATTTAATTATTGTTAAAATTTAAAAATTAAAAGTAAAAAAATTTGATAATAATTAAAATTTAAAATTTAAATAAAAAATTAAAGTTGACTAACGTTGAGAGAGGTTTATGTCAATTAACTATAAAATTGTATATACAAATGAACAAACTATGTTATGTAAAATTTATTTAATTTTTGAATTATTTTATTTAATAGTTGACCAATTAAATACTATAAAATGTCCAAATTGATCTTAGTTTACTTATTCATCAACTATACTTTAAATAATTATTAAAAACAAGTAACAGGTTTTAAAAAATAACGATAAAAAAATTAAAAAGTAGATATTAACTAAATAGACTAGTCTTTTATAGCCCACTTATTGAGTAGGATTGAATTGAAATTAGACTATTTTCAGTTTAATTTCACGATTGGTAACTGCATAAAATTTTTATATAACTGCTGAGGCAGGATAAAATTGTCCCGTTGAGGCACTTTGGGATAATTTGTCCCAAGTTGTTTTACTTTTTTTTTATATTTTATTAAAATATTATTAATAATAGTTATATTTGTTAATTATAAATAGTTATAAAGGAAAGGAAGAAAAGAGAAGGAGAAAGGAAAAGAGGAGGAAAGAGAGAAAAAAAAAAAGGAAATCCAGAAAAATAAACTGTCGAAAAACGGTATTTAGGTTGGTGTACACACATTTTTGAAATCTTTATGAATTTTGGATAATTTAGTAGCTATATGTTCATATTGTTTTTCCATTTGAACGATTTTGCTTTAATCGTATTTCGAGTATTATCCTTTAATCGTATTTTGATTTGTTTGAATATGTTGAAATTAATTGTTTCAGAATATCATATGAACAAATCATTGAATTTCCATGAAATCAAGTATATATGTTTTACTAATATCGATTAAATTGTTATATTAGTTGAGTTTAAATTCGATTTATGGATTACAGTTGTTATGTGAAAATGTTGTATTGAAACGGCCCTAGGATACTTGGACATATATACGGATATAGGAGGTTGGTATACTAGCTGGGATCATTTAACAGTACTGTACCGTTATTGATATTGATGTGATATTATGTACCACCTCAAGAATTCGTCCTGGGGAAGGGAGATACGTACCTCCTCAAGGATTCATCCTGGGGTAGGGGGACACGTACCTTCCTAAGGATTCGTCATAGGATAAGGAGATATGTACCTCTCTAGGTTACCGAACACTCGGTCCAAGGGTAGGGAGTTATACGTACCACCTTTGGATGGAACAGACCCCAAGTGCCGGTCCTAGGGTGGGAGTTATGTTCGATAGACAGCCCTTGTGGTCGAACGACCTATATTCCAGTCCTGAAGTATGTTAAGTATATCAAAGGGCCAGAATTGAGAAAGAATTGAGTAAAATGATTAGAACATAATTGAAAACTGAATTTAGTATGAGATATTGATTGAATTTGAATGCTTTTATTAACCTGATTTCATATGCTTTCTTCCAGTGATCGAATTGAATTTTATAATGTTGTTATACGTTAGCATTGCAATATTTTTATTTTGAAATTATTTTATGATTTTGATAATTGAATTTAGTGTACACCCACTAAGCTATGTGCTTAGCGCGTTGGTTTTTATCACGCGTAGGTAACAGAGATACCGAAGAAGGAAAAGACTGAAGAGGTACTAGCTGCAGAGGAGAGTTCAAAGTCACATTTCTGGGGTAGTTATATAGTTTTGTGTATTATATTCAGTACGCATGCATATACAGAAATCTGTAAATGTGTTATATATTTATGTTTTGTAAATAATTGGTTTTATGGTTTCTGTTTTAGTTTTCAAAGGATTGTAAATATTAAATTATGAATTGTTTTATTTGAAAATGCTTGGAAAATCGCACTAAACGGCAGAGTGCGCATTTGATTGGGAAAGAGATTTGAAGTGCTGATTGTTTTATATTATTTGGACTTTTGTTGGAAACAGGATTTTTGGGAAATCAGAAAAACTGAGGAAACTCTGCCGAAATTTTTAAAACTGATTTTGATGGGCTCACTAGAAAAGCATTTTAAAAATATAATTTATGTGATTTTCAATAGTTTGCAAATTATAAAGTGACTTAAGAAAAATTTTGAAAACTCGATAACACTCTCTGGATCGATCCAGACAGGTCGAGCCAGGAGGTGTTACAAAAACATTTCTATTTGCATCCATATTTTAAATTTTAAAGAAAATTTTCATGCCTAAAATATTTATATACTAAATTACTTAAAAGCATATAATAACATTTTTTTTAAAAGGATATAATTACTATCTAATCAATAGAAAAGTTACTTTTTGCATCCATCAATGCATCTACTCTATGTCTATCACTGGCAAAGCCATCGCATAATGTTTCATTCAAATTCAAAACCACGTTTTTTTTTTTGCTTTTTTTGTTTTCATTATTATGTGTGAATTTATTTATTAGGTCACAGATATTTGATTCAAAGTATGATTTCGATTTGGAATTTTTGATAAAAAGCAAGATAAAGTCGTTTGTCATACATGTTGAATCAAATTCAATACCCTTCTAATGATTTGCTTTAGGATTAATTATGGGTTTAGAGAGATAAAAAAAAATATATGTTTAAGGTGATTAATATTAGATACGGTTCATTTTGGCATTTTAAAAGGGTGTTGAGAGTGTCATCCACAATGATTTGGTAGTAAATGATGTGCATCTAGTCTATTAATATTCCAAATGTGAGTTACTGCACCCTATTATTATATATATAAGAGAGGTATAGAGAGAAAAATATTAATTTTTAATGGAGCTCTATACTTTTTTGAAAAGAAAAAAATTCATTTATTTTTTTCCATGTAAAATGACCGTCCTACCGTTTCAAAATGAAAATAAGAGTCTAAGTCTAATGGTTAAACCCTAAATAAGGATACTAATGTGTAATTTTGATAAATATTTAGTCTATTTGTAATTATACCAGAAGTTAGGATACAGTTGCAATTTGCCAAACACTAAAATAAAGAGCAGATTGAATTACATATCAGTTGTCAGATTATCTATTACATATGAGGAATGCTTGCTACAGTCGTCAAAGGCGACTGTAGCTCCATAAAGGAGCGACATGTGTCTCCAATTTTTTTTTAAAAATTTTGTATATAATTTTAGTTTAGTGTTTATATTTATATTTAACTTTTACAACCATTAAGTTATTATAAATGTATTAATTTAATTCATATAATAAAATTTTTAATAGTAAAATATAATTGAAATAATAATTAATTATTGTTAAAATTTTAAAATTAAAAGTAAGAAAAAAATTGATAATAATTAAAATTTAAAAATTAAATAAAATAATTTAAAAATTGAACAAATTTCACACACACTATGTCTAAGATTTGTCTTCTCATCTGTATATACAACTTTATGGTCAATTGACACAAATTTTCCTCACTATTAAGTGAGAGACCAATTTAAATATCCATAGAAACGAGATCGACAAAGATAAGGCCTCCATAATAGAGACCAGATCTGGTCAAAATAAAAGCATGGAGATCAGATTTAGTCTCTATCAATGGAGATCAAACCTCTATATTGATATGAGGTCTTCACTGTCTCCATGGAGACAATCTCCATCGTCAGATATGAAGGTGGAGATCCCATCTCTTTTTAAAAAAAGACAAAAAAAAGGTGGGGATCTCTCCACCTTTATTTTTCTTTTTAATGATTTTAAAAAAATTATATTTAATCTCCACCATCCATCTAGATCCAAAATTATATTTTTAATTTTAATATTTTCAATATTTTTTTAAAAACATAAATAAATTGAAAATATTAAAATACCCTTTTAACAGTTAAAACTAACTGGAGTGGACTAACGGTGAGGGAGGTTTGTATCAATTAACCATAAAATTGTATATACAAGTGAACAGGCAATGTTATGTAAAATTTATTCAATTTTTAAATTATTTTATTTAATAGTTGACCAATTAAATACTATAAAATGTCCAAATTGATCTTAATTTACTTATTCATCAACTATACTTTAAATAATTATTAAAAACAAGGTTTTTTTTTAAAAAAAAAAGGATAAAAAATTAAAAAGTAGATATTAACTAAATAGACTAGTCTTCTATGGCCCGTTTGTTGAGTAGGATTGAATTGAAATTGGACTATTTTTCAGTCCAATTCCATGATTGGCAACTGCATGAAATTTTCATATAACTGCTGAGGCGGGATAAAATTGTCCCGTTGAGGTGCTTTGGAATAATTTGTCCTAAGTTGTTTTTTTTTTAAATGTAATATATTTTATTAAAATATTATTAATAATAGTTATATTTGTTAATTATAAATAGTTGTATTTATTTTTAAATAATAGTATAAACATTTTATTTTAAAAAATAGAACCAAATTTAATTTAAATAATTTAACTTTTATTATTAATTTAAAATAATTTTATCTTACTTTAAAATTAATTTAATCTAATTTTAAATTAACCAATCTCACACTATATAAAACTTAAAACACAATAACTTTTTTGTCCAATCACATACTACAAAATAAAAGATAATATTATTTTTAACTCAATCCCTACTGCACCAAAAATATAACAGTACTAATAATTCATTTTAATCATATCCAATTAAATCCTATAAAAATGGTACAATTTAATTCAGTACATTAAACGTACCCTTAGGATGAAAGATTATAGGTTATTCTATATATATATATATATATATATATATATATATATATTGTTTTTCTTTTTTTCTCATTTGTTATTCTGATTCATTTATAGTACAACATATATGAATAATTTTTTTTTCTTATTATGGGAGTAGATGTCTTCCGTTATGATAATTGATTTTTGAACCTTAAATTTAGTAATATTATAATTATACCCTTCAATATATATAATAACCTTTTTTTTTTTAAAAAAAAGATATAATTACTATCTAATCAATAGAAAAGTCATCCCATAATGCATCAACTCTATGTCTATCACTTCAAAGATATAATTACTTGAAAAAGATATAGTTACCTTTTGCATCCATCAATGCATCAACTATCACTGGCAAAGCCATCCCATAATGATTCATTCAAATTCAAAACCACCTCTTTTTTTTTTTTTTGGCTTTTTTTGTTTTCATTATTATGTGTGAATTCATTTATTAGGTCACAGAAATTTGATTCAAAGTATGATTTCGATTTGGAATTTTTGATAAAAAGCAAGATAAAGTCGTTTGTCATATATGTTTAATCAAATTCCTACCTTCTAATGATTTGCTTTAGAATTAATACTTGTGAGTGCTAAAACTAATAAAATGGGTTTATATATATATATAAAGGTGATTAATATTAGATAGGGTTCGTTTTAGCATTTTAAAAGGGTGTAGAGAGTATCATCTAGTATAATTTAGTATTAAATGACGCTCATCCAGTTTGATATTATTCTTAATATGAGTCGCTGCACTGTATTATTATTATATATGAAAGAGTTGTAGAGAGAAAAATATTAATTTTTAATGGAGATCTATACTTTTTGAAAAAAAAAATTAAATTTTCTATTCATTTATTTGAATAATAATGTTTTGTGGAAATTTTAATAAAAATCTTTGAATAATAATATTTTGTGGAAATTTTAAGAAACATTACATGCGTGTTTGTGGGGTCATACACACACATAAATTAATATTCTCGTGATATTAAAGATATTTATGAAGATAAGAATTGAGACATTAACGATGATAAGGTTCAGTTATTAATAATTTGATCGTGTTCATATATTGGGACAAATTTTGTCATATATTTTGCATTGGATGGCAATTAATTGTCATATATTTTGCATTGGATGGCAATTTTGTCATAATGGAGTGATAAGTATCTCTCATTTCTTTTTTTTATTTTGTGTATAAATTTTAATTTAGTCCTTATATTTATAATTAACTTTTATAACTACTAAATTATTATAAATGTATCAATTTAGTTTATACGATAAAATTTTTAATAGTAAAATATAAATAAAATTACAATTAATTATTATTAAAATTTAAAAATTAAAAGAGAAAAAAAATAATAATAATTAAAATTCAAAAATTAAATAAAATATTTTAAAAATTAAATAAATTTCACACAGAATCTGTCTGAGATTTGTATTTTTATTTGTATATACAACTTTATAGTCAATTAACACAAACATCTCTTATCATTAATTAAGATCAAGTCTAATCTCCATGGAAATGAGATTGACAGACACAAGGGTTCTATAAAGTCTAATATCTAACGATGAAGATTGTCTCCATGGAGACAATAGAGACCTCATATCCATCTGAAGGCCTGATCTCCATTGATGGATGCCTGATCTCTATTGATGGAGATCAAATATGATCTTCATACTTTTATTTTGACCAGGCCTGGTCTCCATTATGGAGCCTTCATCTCTGTCGATTAGACTTGTGTCAATCAATGAAGGAGGTTTGTGTCAATTGACTATAAAGTTGTATATACAAGTGAAAATACAAATATCAGACATAGTGTGTGAAATCTGTTCAATTTTTAAAATATTTTATTTAATTTTTGAATTTTTATTATTATTAATTTTTTCTCTTTTAATTTTTAAATTTTGACAATAATTAATTGCAATTTTATTTATATTTTATATTAAAAAATTTATCGTATGGAATAAATTGATATATTTATAATAATTTAATGATTATAAAAGTTAAATATAAATATAAGGATTAAACTGAAATTTGTATACAAAAATTTTTAAAAAAAAAAGGAATGGGGGACACTTGTCACTCCATTATGGAGCGAAAATTTCGGATTTGAAAAGGACTCGAACCAAATTTTTTAAGACCACATTTTTTGTTTAATTATAGACAGAGTTAACTTTTGAGTTTATTGATAAAAACTTCATCTCTCGTTAGTCAGCTTTTGAGTTTTTTTACAAAGACCTCCCCCGGTCAACTGTTATATTTGATCAAATTTTACTAAAGGTAAGAGAGGTATTTGTCAATAAACGATAAAGTTGACTCAACTTGTAGTTGGTAAAATATTAGGTGAGATCGATGCAATTAGCTCTAAAATAAATAATACACTCATAACTTCCATATCAATATTGAGGGTTCAAGTGCCACTATATATATTTACTAATATATATGAGTAGTTTTCTTCCCTTATTGTGGGAGTAAATGTCTCCCGTTCTGATAATAAATTTTTGGATCTTAAATTTAGTAATATTATAATTGTACTCTTCAATATATATATATATATATATATATATACACACACAAAATTAAGGATGGCGCTCTATTGCTTCCCAAAACATTTCTTTCTGCATCCATATTTTAAATTTTAAAGAAAATTTTCATGCCTAAAATATTTATATACTAAATTACTTAAAAGCATATAATAACTTTTTTTTTTTTTTGAAAAGGATATAATTACTATCTAATCAATAGAAAAGTTACTTTTTGCATCCATCAATGCATCAACTCTATGTCTATCACTGGCAAAGCCATCCCATAATGTTTCATTCAAATTCAAAACCACTTTTTTTTTTTTTTTTTTGCCTTTTTTTGTTTTCATTATTATGTGTGAATTCATTTATTAGGTCACAGATATGTGATTCAAAATATGATTTCGATTTGGAATTTTTGATAAAAAGCAAGATAAAGTCGTTTGTCATATATTTTTAACCAAATTCCTACCTTCTAATGATTTGCTTTAGGATTAATTATTGGTTTGAGTTAAGGGTTGTTAGGTTTTTCAAGAAGTTGCGAGTGTTAAAACTAATAAAATGGGTTTAGATATATATATATATATATATATATATATATATATATATATATATATATATATATATATTTATGCACTAAAGGTTATTAATATTAGATAGGGTTCGTTTTGGTATTTTAAAAGTGTGTGGGGAGTATTATCCAATATAATTTGGTTGTAAATAACATTAATCCAATATGATAATATTCCAAATATGAGTTGCCTTACCGCGTTATTATATATATAAGAGTTGTAGAGAGAAAAATATTAATTTTTAATAGAGATGTATATTTTTTTAAAAAAAAATTAATTTTTTTCATTCAAAATGAAGGTAGAGAGTAAAGTCTACTGGTTAAACCCTAAATAAGGATACTGATTATTTTTTTTTTTTCAAATTTTGTATATAATTTTAGTTTAGTCCTTATATTTATATTTAACTTTTATAACCATTAAATTATTATAAATGTATCAATTTAATCTATACAATAAAATTTTTAATAGTAAAACGTAAATAAAATCACAATTAATTATTGTCAAAATTTAAAAATTGAAAGTAAGAAAACAATTGATAATAATTAAAATTCAAAAATTAAATAAAATAATTTAAAAATTGAACAAATTTCACACACAATCTGCCTAAAATTTATCTTATCACATGTATATACAACTTTATAGTCAATTAACACAAATTTTCCTCACTATTGAGTGAGAGACCAAGGCTAATCTCTATGGAAACGAGATCGACAGAGACAAGAGCTCCATAATAGAGACCAGACCTGGTCAAAACAGAAGCATAAAGATCAGATTTGGTCTCTATCAATGAAGATCAAGCCTCTAGATTGATATGAGGTCTTCATTATCTACATGGAGACAATCTCCATCATCAAATATCAAAGTGGAAATCCCATCTATTTTTAAAAAAGGAAAAAAAATTATATTTGGATTTCAAATAAATTATGTTTGATCTCTACCGTCCATCTAAGATCCAAAATTATATTTTTAATTTTAATATTTTTTTAAAAACAAAAATAAAGTGAAAATATTAAAATACCCTTTTAATAGTTAAAATTAACTGGAGTTGACTAACGGTGAAAGGACGTTTGTATCAATTGACTATAAAATTATATATACAAGTGAACAAACTGTGTTGTGTAAAATTTATTCAATTTTTAAATTATTTTACTTAATTTTTAAATTTTAACAATAATTAATTGTGATTTCATTTATGTTTTATAATTAAAATTTTATTATATGAATTAAATTGATATACTTATAATAATTTAATAATTACACATCCACTTGTAGTAAAGTGGTTAGTGCACCTCCCTCCCACTTTAGTGGTGAGGGGTTCGATTCCCACCATGTATATGTGTGGGTAGTTTTCTTCTCTTATTGTGAGAGTAGTATTCTCCCACTGTGGGAGTAGATATCCGGACCGTGCGTTTAGTGGTTAATCTCAACAGGTCCCGGCAGTTGTTGATATTGTAATTGTATCACCTTTAAAAAATAATAATTTAATAATTATAAAAATTAAATATAAATATAAGGATTAAATTAAAATTATATATAAAATTTTAAAAAAATAATTAAAAAACACGTGTCACTTTTTTATAGAGCGACTGTAGCCACAGTTGCTCATTTGGGCGTACATGTTTACATGCGAAGCACGAAGCATTAGATTGTCGTTTTCAAACCATTGATTGGAATAATAATTTTTGTGGGGTCATACGCACACAGAAATCAATATTTTACCACGTGAGATTCGAAGCATATATATTCTCGTGATATTAAAGATATTGATGAAGATAAGATAAGCATTTATATTCTCAATTATTAATAATTTGATCGTGTTCATTTATTCTCGGACAAATTACAGCCTATATTTTGTATTGGATAGCAATTCTTTTTGTTTTTGTTAGGGATGCTAGGCGACTGTAGCTAGAGTCACTCCATAGCAACAAATGTCCTCTATTTTTTTTTTAATTTTTATGTATAAATTATAGTTTAATCATGATATTTATATTTAACTTTTATAATTATTAAATTATTATATATATAAAAATTTAATTTATATGATAAAAATTTAGAATATAGGACATTATAAAGTCTCCGTCTTTGTCGATTAGATTTGTCTCAATTAATAAGAAAAATTTGTATCAATTGACTATAAAATTGTATATACAAGTGAAAATATAAATCTCAAATATAGTGTGTAAAATTTGTTTAATTTTTAAAATATTTTATTTAATTTTTGAATTTTTATTATTATTAATTTTTTTCTCTTTTAATTTTTAAAATTTGATAACAATTAATTGTGATTTTATTTATATTCTACTATAAAATATTTTATCGTACTAAATTGATATATTTATAATAATTTAATGATTATAAAAGTTAAATATAAATATAAGAACTAAACTGAAATTTATACACAGAAATTAAAAAAAAAGAATGGGGACACTTGTCACTCTATTATGGAGTGACAATTTCGGATTTGAAAAGAATTCGAACCAATTTTTTTAAAAAATTTTTGCTTATGATACTAAAAAAAAGGAATCGGGTCAGACATGAGAATTTGGATTTTAGAATCGGATTCTAATCAGAATTGGACCGAATTTAAATTGAATTTTCTTTTTCAGAACAAATTTCATTTTCTATTAGTTTTACATGCAGAATCTCTAATAATAATTATAAAATAAAAAATTATACTTCTAAAATTATATTTAGAGAACCAAAGTAATAAAATATAATAATTAAGAAGATCAAAATAAAAAATTAATAATAACTAATAAATATTTTTTTTTAATATTTTTTTTTTGTTAAAAACATTTTAGGGAAGAGTATGGCCCCCACCCTAAAATTATATAGGGGTAATTGCATAAACATTTTGCAAGTTTGGTCTGATTGCACCTATGTGGACATTTTGTCAAAATTGACACAAATGTCCTCTAAGGTTAACAATCAACCATCGAAACTAACCATTGATCCGACTTTTTAAGTAAAAGATCCAAATTACCCTTAATATTATTTATTTAATATTTTATCACCCTTAATAATAATTTAAATTTTAACCGATAGATCACCACTAATAGATCAGATGATAGCTTTGCTTCTCCATTGAATGAGCAATTTGCTCATCATTAAAGGAGCCTCTGCTACTTCATCGAAGGAGAAGATTCGTTCTTCAGTGAAGGAGCATAAGCTCCTTCGTCGAAGGAGATGAATGAGCAGATTGACAAAGGAGCAGAAGCTCCTTCTTTCGCTCCTTCATTGAAAGAGACGAATAAGCGATCTGCTCCTTTTAAATGGATGGTTGATCTCCTTCATTTCAAAGGAGATTATGAGATCAGCCATCCATTTAAAAGATACCATTTACCCATTGACTTAACCGTTGACCACTAATGGTAGAAAATGTTTATATAAATTTTGACAAAATATCTATATTCATGCAATTAATCCTAAACTCGGATATATTTGTGCAATTAACCGTATTTATTTATACAAAATATCACTAAAACTGATAAATAATATAATCATACTAGGTAGTGTATATATTATTCTTACCATTGCCCATAAAAGCACAATTGTGCAGGTAGACATTTCTCCGTGTTAGGAGTAGACTCCTCCTGTTATTGGGAGTAGACGACTTCCGAAATAAAAGTAGATGTCCGGACCGTACTCGTATAGTTTAATCTTAGTAGGTCCCGATAATCCTCTAACTCGTAAGGTGTCAGATTTTAAAAGAGAAATAAAATACAATCATATTAGGAGAGGGCTAGTCACCAAATCTGAACTGTCCATCTCTTCTTTAAAAGAAAAAAAAGAAGTTGAAACCACAGGTTCACTAGCAGACTCAATCAACAACTAAAACCCTATTCCCACCGGAGAAACCATTTTCTTTTTTAGGCTTTAGTTGTGATCTTCTCAATAAATTTCAAGTTGTTTGAATTTATACAATGAACCTTAAGTAATTAAAGAAGTAAAATGCATATTTATAATTAAGAAAAATAATACAGTCATATTTTATATAAATTAATAAGTATTAATTAGTTAATTAATAAATAAATACTTAATTAATAAATTTTATATTATCCCAACGTTCTAATAATTAAAAAAAAATTAATAAGAAGAGTGAATTAAAATTAGGGTACAATTATTTTTCCATTTTATTTATTTCTATTTAATATTTAATTAAAAATAAAATTATTATAGTAATTAATAAGTAGGGGTAATTAGACATTTTATACATTTTAATTAGTCAATCATTAACTTTAATGATCAACTGATTAGTTAATAATATTAAATTATAATTTAAATAAAATTATAATTTTATTATAATATAATTAAATACGAGACTAAATTATCCTTCAAATTATTGCTCCAAATGTGACAAACAAAGCATCACATATAAACAAGTGGACCTTCATTTAATATATATTTTCAATTATCAAATACTCTTTAAATAAAATAATTGCACGCATTGGTAAAAGCAAAGCCTCCGGTCTGGCAGTCTCCGCACTTACAAAACGAGTGGACCTACAAGTTACATAGAAAGCTCAAATTAATATATATTTTATTCAATCTTTTAATAATTAAAATTAAATAAAATGACAATAACTTATCCTGACATTAGATATAATTGCAGATATAATAAACTTTTACTTATTAAAATTTCAGATCCATACTCCATCTAACTATTAACTTCAAATATTAGTAGTTGACCAATTAAATACTATAAAATGTCCAAATTGATCTTAAGTTACTTATTCATCAACTATACTTTAAATAATTATTAAAAACAAGTAACAGGTTTTAAAAAATAATAATAATAAAATTAAAAAAATAGATATTAACACTAAATTTTTTAAAAAATCAAATAAAAAAAAGGCCCTCTATTGCTACCCAAAATTTTCTCTCTAAAAAATATTTTATGCCTAAAATATTCACATACTAAATTACTTAAAAACTGATATAATTAGTATTTAATTCATAGAAAAGTTACTCTTAACACGCATTACTAAATTACTTAAAAAATATAAAACAACATAATATATATAGTTTTTCCTTTTTTTTTTTTTTTTTTCATTTGTTATTCTGAATTCATTTATAGCTAGGCGTAGTATGTGCAACCAGCATTCGATCAAAGAAATCAACTTTTATTCTATTTTTTCTTCTCATTATTTGTAGAAGCTTGACGAATCAAACTCCAACCTTCTATGATTTGGTTGGTTTGGTTCTTTAAGAACTTGATGCGGTGCTAAAAGCCTAAAACTAATAAAAGGGGTTTTGAGATATAAAAAAAATATATAGGGTTAGTTTTGGTTTTCAAAAGGGTGTAGAGAGTAAAATATTAAATTTTTAAAACTTAAAATAGGTGTAAAGAGTAAATGAGTGTGCCACCCAAAAATTAAATATCTACTCATCATAATATTTTTTTTTTGAGGAAAAAAGAATACATTAACCAACGCTGAAAAGACAATAATTAAATAGGACAATCGTCCTAAACCAAACCAAAACTAGTAATATTTAATTTTTCTATTCAAAATAATTTTAATGATTATTTTCGAATTTGTTCATTAGAGTGATATCTTAACTCCTCCTCTTATTAAATTGAACAAAATATAATCTTTCACTACAAATAAAGTAATATTTTTATATAAAAAAAATATGTTATAATTCGCAGTAAAAAAGTATTGCAAATAACCTTTTAGGTTTTTTAAGGTTTCTTCGAAGAACCCAGATCTGAATTTTTTTTTTTATTTGGTTAAAGAACTCAGATTAAAAAAATTCAGATCTCTACCGTCCATTTAAAGATGGTCGAAGGAGATTTGAAGTTTAATTTTTTATAATAATTTTCTTTTTTAAAAAAAAATTTTCACCGTCCTTCTTTAAACGGTAAAGTTAACTTTATAAAACTTTAATGAAGGTAGATGTTACTAATTTTTTTTTTTTTAAAACATTTGATCCGAATCCCATCCAATTTTTTTTCGAACCAAGCTCGATCCGAATTCGAAAATTCAGATTATTCAAATCCCGTTTGACACGGCTGTGGCGAGATGAGCTTAATGTAATTATTAAAAGAGAGTAAATATAGACATTCAAGCATGTGATACTTGCAGCAGTTCATGCATTTAATTAATGTTTGCGGAGTCAGCTTTCAAAAAAAAAAAAAGTAATGTTTGCGGGGTCATATATAGTACACAGATAGCGATAAAACCACGTGAGATTCGAAGCATATATGCTTGAGAGTTGCAATATTAAAAAAAAAAAAATTAATGAAGATAAGGATTGAGACATTAATGATGTTAATAATTTGATCGAGATTTATTTATTTATTATTTATTAATGACGTCAATGGACCGTATTATGGTTGTTACAGCAAAGCATTTGAGTGTAATTAATTTAGTTTGATAGTAATTGTAATTAGTTAATTCAGTTACTTTGTAACTAGATATTATTATAATGTTAATTAAGTTAATCTTAGTTAATTAACTACAATTGATTTGTTAACCACACATATATATATATTAAAGTGGTTACTGTTGAAGATCAGATAACAAAAATCTGATTTCCATTTCATCTCTCTCTCTCGAATCTTCTTCTTCTTCTAGGGTTCTCTGTTATTCTCTGATTTTCACCATTGTTTCATGGTATCAGAGGCAAAATGGAGTCATCAGCTTCTCTACCTTCTTTACCAGCCTCTCCTTCAAAACATAATCCCTCTGGAACCTTCAATCGAACACCAAAACTCACTCGAAAACAAAGAGAGAATCAATCTCAACTTATTTCCAAAAATCTCAACTTCAACCTTCCTATCAAGCTAGATGACAACAATTTCATCTACTGGAAGACTCAGATCTTGCCAGTAGTCAGAGCCTTTGACCTTGAAGACTTCATATTTGGAGCTACAACCTGTCCTCCAAAGTTCGTTAGTTCTGTTGATGAAGAATCAGGTGAACAGATCCAGTGCTACAATGATAATTATCTGGTCTGGAAGAAGATCGATCAACTTCTTGCAAGCTGGTTGATGTCAACACTGACTGAATCTGTACTAGAAAGAGTTACTCAGTGTATCACTTCATGTGAGGTATGGCTTACAGTGACGAATATGTTCTCTCAACAGTCCATGGCGAGGATCATGCATCTTCGATCTCAACTCCAGACATTGAAGAAAGGCTATATGAAGATAAGTGAGTACATCCTTAAAATTAAAGGAGTAGCTGATGCCTTGATGGCAGCAGGACAGACAATGACTGAACAGGATCTGGTCGCCTACATCCTGGGAGGATTAGGGCTCGAGTTTGATCCTATTATCTGTAATATTGCTTCTAAGAAGGAAGAAATTACTCTTCAAGATGCTCAATTCCTGCTGATGGAATACGAGTCAAGATTAGAGCAGTATCATGCTTCTACCACCATAGATACCAGTCAAGCTACAGCTAATCTGTCTGCCAAGACAGCAAATTTTGTAAGAGGAGGAAATCAATTTCAGAACAACAACAGTGGCAGATCACGAGGTAGACGAGGAGGCAGAGGTGGTCGCTATTTCAATCAGAGGCTTGTTTGTCAATTGTGTGGCAAACCTGGGCATTTCTCTGGTATCTGTTATCATCGTTTTGATCAGACTTTTGCTGGAACATTGGGCAAGCAGCACCAACAACATCCGCAATCTGTCTCAAATTATCCTATGCAAGGGAATTTTGCACAGCAACAGCAGATGGAGTATTCTCTCAATTCATCTTATCCTCATCAGTCAGATACAACTGCTTATTTTGCTACACCTACCTCTGTATGAGATCCCAGTTGGTATATGGACAGTGGAGCTACACATCATATTACTCCAGATTTCTCTAATCTCAACATCAACAATGAGTATAAAGGGAATGATCAGCTTGTAGTAGGTAATGGTCATCTACTCCCTATCTCTCATATAGGTAGTAGAATGATATCCACTCATTACAATCCACACTCACATCTCACTATGAACAAGATACTGTATGTGCCACAAATCAAAAAGAATCTGCTGAGTATTTCTCAACTTACTCACGATAATAATATAATTGTGATTTTTGATGATAAATCATGTTTTGTCAAGGACAAAACTAAGGGGAGAACACTGCTCCAAGGAGTTCTGAAGGCTGGCCTCTACAATCTCACCCTTCCAAGGGCTGAGACACTTATGAACAAATTTCATCATAATATTGCTTCTGCTTCTGCTAATAATGTTTCTATACATTTTAATTCATGTAATTCCTCAACTGATTACTTACAGCAGCCTTATTTTTCTGCACTTAGGGCACCTGAATGTAATACTTTTAGTGTAGAAAAAGGATTATTACCTGCTCCTGTAAATGTTCTTGCTACTACTTGGCATTAAAAGTTAAGCCATCCCTCTGCTAAGATTCTTAATCAGGTGTTACAATTGTTAAATGTTAGAATTAAGGGTGTTGATCTTGTGAATGAGTGTGATGCTTGTAAGGTTGGTAAACTGCATAGATTACCTTTTGAAAAATCTGAGTTTAAGGCTACTGCTCCTTTAGAACTTATTTGTTGTGATGTATGGGGACCTTCACCTATAGTTTCTACTCAAGGGTATCGTTACTATGTCAGCTTTGTAGACTCCTTCACTAGATTCTGCTGGATATATCCATTAGTCACTAAGTCTCAGGTTAGGAATATTTTTCCTATATTTTATAGACTTGTTGAAAGGCTATTCAACACCAAAATTAGGATCCTCCAAAGTGATAATGGAGGTGAATTTAAAGCCTTAACTCCCTATCTCTTGCAATATGGTATTAGTCATAGATATTCATGTCCATATGTTCATCAACAAAATGGACTTGTTGAAAGAAAACATAGGAGCATAGTTGAGATGGGTTTGACATTTCTTGCTCAGGCTGGTATGCCTTTGAAGTTCTGGTGGGAAGCTGTAACATCCCTAATTTCGAATACATATGAAAAGTATGATTGAATTCATTTTGAATATGTGAATATGATTTTTATGATTTGAGGGGTAGAAATGGTAATTAAATGTATGTATATTTTTGGGTTTCATAATGGACCAATTTGAACGGTCGAAACGATGCACGAAGAGAAGATTGAAAAACTGAGACAGTGAGTATCGCGACCTGGTCATCGCGATCACAGATCGTGATGAGCTGCTCGCGATGAAGAAAGGTGATTCTTGGCAGTGAGCACCGCGACCAGGTCATCGCGACCACAGATCGCGATGAAAGTGGCAACTTTGACCAGTGAGCATCGCGACCAAAGCGGCGCGACCACCGCTCGCGATACAGGTCGCGATGACTCAAAAATTGTAAAAAAATAAAGCGGTGGAGCGGTGTGTTTAAAGAAACCAAAGAGAGCAACAGCTCTCAAAACAAACACACAGAAACAGCAACAAGAGAGAACGAGAGAGAAGAGAGGAGAGGAGAGAGAAAGAAGAAAAAGAAGAAGAAGAAGAAGGAGAAAATAAGAAGAAGAAGGAGAAAGAGAAGAAGGAAAGGAGAAGGAGGAAGCTTTCAGGTTTGGTGTACACGTATTTTTTGAATTTTCAATTTTCCAGAAGTTTTCGGAATTGTCCAATTTTAGAGTTTCTGAGTTATTTGAATTATATGGATTATAGATTATAATTTAGATTTGCGATATACGAGTTTTGGAAGTTTTCCAGTTTTTCAGAAATTTTTGAAATATTTCAGATTGATTAAAATTGATTATATTTGCGTTATTTGAATTATATTGATTATCGAATATAGTTCAGGGTCGATATATACGAGTTTTGGAATTTTTTCAGTTTTTCAGAAATTTTCGGAATTCTCGAAGTTTATCGTTTTTGAATTATGTGAATTCTATTGAGTAGAATTGATAGTTTGAAACTGATTTCGGAATAATTTGAATACGATTTGGTTATAATAGTTTTATGGAAATATATTGGTAAGGAAATATATTGTTGAAAGAGACTTAAATTATATTGTATTGTGAAATGTATCGGAAAATGATTTTGGGGCAATTTGATTCGAAACGGAATTATGAAATACGTTTGAGTATCTTTTGGATTGATTTCATATGATTATTGATTTATATCCGTTATATTATATTTGATGAAATTTGAATTTGTAAAAATATAAATATATGGATATGTATTGAAATTGAATTCGATTATTCGGAAAGAAAGAACATATGTTGATATTGGATTGGAGAAAATATTTTGGCTCTGATGTGTATGAACATAGATATGGATATAGGAGGTTGACATGTCAATTGGGTTTCTGTCTGAACAGTACTGTGCCGATTATACCACCCTTTGGATAGTACAGGCCCCAAGTGCCGGTGCTAGGGTTCTGAAATTTGTCATGGGACATGTACATCGGGTGATTCCGTTGGTGTTCCATTATGATCTGATGTTCGGTGAGTGACCCCGTTTGCGTCCAATACCGAACAACCCGTAATCCAGTCCGATAACTTATGTTGTATATGTCAGGAGCCCAATCTGAAAATATATTTGTTATCTGGAAATGTTTGAGAAATTAAGAAAATATGTCTGGTAATTGTGTTTGGATATGTTTGATTTGATATGAGCCCCATATATTGTTTCTCTATTTGTTATTTATAGTTTTAATTGATATAAAATATTTGTATATACGATTTTGTGTACATCCACTAAGCAATATGCTTAGCCTGTTGAGTTTTCTCGCACGCAGGTAACAAAGGTTCCAAGAGCGAAAAAGATAAAGAAGAGTAGAGTTTGCAGAACCAGAGTCAAGATCACATCTTTCCTGCATACATTTTGGTAGTTTGTTTGTATTAAGTTTATATATTTTGATACCGTATGCATATACAGAAACTGTTTGTAAATATTTAACGAGCTTCCGCTATGTAAATATTTTATGATGTGTTTATGTTATGTGAATCTTTATAAATTATATTGTGATAAATTGGTTGGTAAGTCGCACTATAATTGGAAGGGTGCGCAAAATTGATTTGAGGTTTTGGAAGTCGATTTTATAAATTGTATATGTAAACAGGTTTTGGAAAGTCAGAAAAATAGAGGAAACTCTGGTGAGATTTTCTTAAATTATTTGGACCATGTTCAAAGGTTTTTAATATCATATTTTATCTACAGTAAAAGTTAGTTTTTAGTACATAGTAGCGCTCCCTGATTTGGTCCGAGTGGATTTGGGTCAGGGGGTGTTACAGAAGCGTTTCAGACTGCTGTTTTCACCATTAACAGACTTCCTACAGCTATTTTACACTTGCAGTCTCCCTATTCTGTCGCTTTCCATCGAAAGCCTCATTATATAGATCTGAAAACTTTTGGGACAGCATGTTTTCCTTGGCTTAGGTTATACAACAGACATAAATTCAGTTTTCATTCTTCAAAATGTCTGTTTATCGGCTATAGTGACAGTCACAAAGGATATAAGTGTCTTCATCCTTCTGGTCGAATCTACATCACTAGACATGTTCTATTTCATGAAGGAGAATTTCCTTATTCTCAGTTATTTCCTTCTAAAGCTTATATTCCCTTACTGTCACAGTTACAGTGTTTACAGCCTGCAGTGCAGGCCTCTCCTACACCTCTGTGTTTTTCTCAGCTGTAACACACTCCTGCACATATTATCTCTCCAATTTCTGCTTCCAGAACAGTATCCTCTCACCCTATGGTTACTCGATCTCAAAATGGGATTTTTAAGCCTAAATCCCTCAACAGTGCAGTTTCTGTTTCTGCTATTGATGTACCTAAATCTGTTGCAGCAGCCCTCAGTGATCCAGATTGGAGTGCTGCAATGCAATCTGAATTTGATGCTCTTAAAAGGAATAAGATTTGAACTTAGTTCCTTTTTCTGATAGTATGAATGTAGTTGGGTGCAAATGGATTTTTCGTGTCAAATATAAATCTGATGGTAGTGTTGAGCGATATAAGGCTCGACTTGTAGCTAAAGGGTTTCATCAAACCCCGGGTTTAGACTTTAAGGAGACTTTCAGCCCTGTAGTTAAATCCTCCACAATTAGGATTATTCTTGCTTTGACGGTTTCTTCTAATTGAGATATTCAACACATAGATATTAATAATGCATTTCTGAATGGTGATCTTCAAGAGGCTGTCTACATGAGTCAGCCTGAAGGTTTTGTTCATTCCTCACAGCCCTCCATGGTCTGCAAACTTCACAAGTCTCTCTATGGTCTTAAACAAGCTCCTCGGGCTTGGTATGATAAACTAAAGACTGCTCTGTTGCAGTGGGGATTCAGCAACTCTAAGGCAGATTCTTCTTTATTTTTCTTCAAATCACCTAAAGCTATTTTGCTGGTGCTCATCTATGTTGATGATATATTGGTTACTGGTGACAGTCCTCAATTAATAGCTCAAGTCATTCATGATCTGAACTGTCAATTCTCTCTCAAGTCCTTGGGATCCCTGCAGTATTTTCTAGGTTTTGAGGCATATCGCACAACTGCTGGCCTCTCTCTTACTCAGTCAAAATATGCTTGGGATTTTTTAGTCAAAACCAACATGACTGACTCTAAAACTTGCCCAACTCCTCTGCCACCAGCGTGTAAAATTTCAGCATCTGATGGGGTAGCCTTTGATGATCCTACTCTATATAGAAGCACTGTTGGTGCTCTGCAATATCTCACCTTAACAAGACCAGATTTATCCTATGCTGTTAATAGGTTAAGTCAGTTTCTTGCTTCTCCAACTCAAATTCATTGGCAAGCAGTGAAACGTGTACTTCGTTACATTAGAGGTACTCTCTCCTATGGTCTGTATTTTACTCCTTCCAAATCCATCACATTGGAGGGCTTTGCTGATGCTGACTGGGCAAGCAATCCCGATGATAGAAAATCCACTGGCGGTCACTGTATTTATTTAGGTGGGAATCTCATCTGCTGGTCGTCTAAAAAGCAACGAGTGGTAGCTCGTTCGAGCACAGAGGCTGAATACAGATCCTTGGCATCTGCAGCCATTAAATTTGTGTGGATTCAGTCTCTTCTCAATGAGATTCAGCTTCCTTTGGTTGGGGTTCTACTTCAGTGGTGTGACAATGTAAGTGCTAACTCATTAGCTCACAATCCGGTGTTCCATGCTCGTACCAAACATATTGAGATTGATGTCCATTTTCTTCGTGATCTTATTACCACTAATCAACTGGAAATTCGCTATGTTCCTACTACTGCCCAGACAGTTGATATTTTTACCAAATCACTGTCAATTTCCAGATTTCAGCTACTGTGTTCCAAGCTTATTTTTGACAGGGCTCAGCTACATTTGAGGGGGAGTGAGTCTGCTGCTGTCTCAACTACACCAAATGCTGCAGATGGTTCAAATGCCCAGATTTCTAAACTCAGATTTCATATTACTGAATTGGAATAAGTTGCATTTGAGGGGGAGTGTTACAGCAAAGCATTTGAGTGTAATTGATTTGGTTTGATAGTAATTGTAATTAGTTAATTCAGTTACTTTGTAACTAGATATTATTAGAATGTTAGTTAAGTTAATCTTAGTTAATTAACTGCAGTTGATTTGTTAACCACACATATATATATTAAAGTGGTTACTGTTGAAGATCAGATAATAAAAATCTGATTTCCATTTCATCTCTCTCTCTCGAATCTTCTTCTTCTTCTAGGGTTCTCTGTTATTCTCTGATTTTCACCATTGTTTCAATGGTTATCAGGATCGGATATAGAATTTTTGAATAACGTATTTGGACTTACATAGAAAAGGGACCAGATTTTAATTTTTTTCAGATAGAATTAGAATTGGATTTACATTTTTTATATTTTTTTAATGCCAAAAAAAAATTCTTTAATATGTTATCTTATTTTAAAAATATGAAAATGTTTTATGATTTTAACAATAAACTTCTTGTCAAAAAATAAAAAAAAATAAACTTTGAATATAGTTTATCCAATAAAGTACACATAATTAATTAAATAAAGGAGAGAGTATATATGAACATAAATTTTTTTTTTACTATAAGTTTGAAAAAATTAATAGTAAATTGAATGGGATGTGATTGCATAACAGTAATTAAAGTACACCCCAACTAGGTACGTCTACTAGTACTAAAGTGGTTGAGTACTTTTCCTTTTACTTTTGTAATTGGGGTTCCAATCTACATTTGCCAATTAAATTGCAAAGTGTGGGACGACCCCACCCTTGTAGTGTGAGTTGTCATTTTAAGTCGAACTTATAGCGTTTGATTTCGTCAGGTCCAACTATACCCTATCTAATTAGTATCATATTTCTAAAAAAAAAAAAAATGGGTTGGCACATAACAAATTATTAATTACAAGTATTTAACAAACAATAATGCTAAACATTAATATTTCAATCTCAATCTCAAACTTATATCTCAATTTGTATCCCAAACTTTTTAATTTAATGTATTAATTAACAATGAAAAATGTTAACATGTGCGTTAAGGCCGAATGCACATGTTAGGATTGAAAAATTAAATAAAAAAATTATATTTATTATTTCAAGACATAAGATGATAGGAAACTGTGTAATGATATAAATTGTTTATATATATAACTTTCGGCTTTTCAACTTGTGTCCTAAGAGCACATATCAATATAAGGTTAATTGCACAAACATCCCGTGTTGAATGGCGTTATTGCACTCGCTGGCAGATTTTTCATTTATTGCACAAACATCCCCTCAATTTCGTTGACTAAACTGTTGACTGACAGTCAAATTAACAGTATGTTACTGTAGCAAGGGCAAAATCATCCTTTTCCCATTAAACCATTAAAATAATTAAAAAATAAAAATAATTTCAGATTTTTTTCCTCATTCCAGATTTTTTTTTACCTCCTCCTTCTTCCAGATTTTTATTTCCAAATTTTTTTCTAGATTTCTCATTAACCAAACAAAAAATAAAACCTTGTATTTTTTCTTCCAGATTTTTTCTTGCATTTCTCATGAACCAAACATAAAGTAAAATCAGTTTTTTTTCCCGATTTTTTTTCTTTTTCTTCTTCTTAATAATTATATAAAAATACAAAATTAATTCAAGATTTTCAGATTTCTTATTCTTCTTTCTTCTTCTCCAACCAAACAAATTCATCCAAAGAACAAAACAAATTCGAAAACCAGATGAATGACCCAGAAGCTGAACCCAGATGTGGATGAATTTCATCTTCCCCAATCAACCCTCAACCGCCAATCAATCCACTCAAAAACAACTAAAAACCAAATCACAACCACAACCACAGAAAAATAAAAAAAATAAAAAAAAAATTAAATGCAGAGGTGGAGCAGATCCTGCAGATTGGGGTTGCGGCTGAGGAGATGAGTAAGAAATCTACGTTTCCACTTGAACTCTTCCCATTATCCCCTGATCAGCTTGCTTGCTTCTCTTCTCTTTTTCTTTTCTATTAGATCTCTTTACATGCATGCACATTTATCTTTCTGTTTGATGATCTATTGACTTATGACAAGAAAGCATAAAATCTACTCCAATCACTCGAATTCTCTACATATTTTAGTGGTGAGGCAGATCATGTTTAATATATATATATATATATATATATATATATATATATATAAAACATATATATAGCCATGTCTTCTTTTATTTCGGGCTTTGAAGCTGTTGCTAGCTTGACTTCATCTGTGCCGCTCCATCTTGTTTTTTTGTTTTTTTTTTCTTCAAAGTAAAGGGAGAAGAAGAAGGTAGAAGAATCTGAAGAAAAAGAAAAGGAATAAAAATGAAGAGAAGAAGAATCTGTGGAACAAAAAGAAGAAAAAAAAATGAAGAACAAGGAAGAAGAAGACTTTGGAAAAAGGTTGAGATTTTTTTTATATATTAAAATATTATATAATTATTAATAAATAGAAATAAAAATAAAATAATATAGTAAGGGTATTTTGGTCATTGTGGTAAAATAGTTAATTTAACCTTCGGTCAACGGTTTGGTCAACGAAATTGAGAGGATGTTTGTGCAATAAATGAAAAATCTGTCAGCGAGTGCAATAACGCCATTCAACATGGGATGTTTGTGCAATTAACCCTATCAATATATACATATTAAAATTTGTCAAACCGTATGGTTAAGGTATTGAAAAGGTGTTATTTCGTAATTTAAATTTTTTAAATAATTCGTTGTGATTTAGACATATATATCCTTAATGATTTTCAGAATTACCAAAAAAAGACAAAAAAAAAAAAAACATGTAAAGTATAATAATGAAAGGGTGAATATGTAGGTTTAACTAATAACTATGTTCATATGGAAAGTCACAGGTACATATTATTCAATAACTGTGTCAAAACTCAAAAGCATGTGATTGGCATGGGTGAAGAAATATGATGTATAAATAATTAATGATTATAAAATGAAAAATTATGTCGGAGAAATATGATATATATACCCACTTCACTTCTAATAGTTTTAATACGTATTCATTTATACAAAATATCACTAAAAATGATAATATAGCCATACAATTTGGATCAGTGGTAAGAACGTTTTTCCAGTATGATAATATCTCAGACTTAAGTCACTACCAGCACAACTAGTATATATAAAAATATTTATATAATCATACTATTGTACCTCACATAGTAATTAATTCTTTTTTACAAAACCTAATAATATTTTAACTATATGTTAAATACAAGTAGAAAAAAAACTATGTATTAAATATTTGATGAACAATAATGTTAAACATCCTTATTGAAATCTCAATTTAGCGAGGCCTCTTCCTTCCTCCAAAAATTTTATAGTATTTAAATATTTTATAAAGTGATTGTCAAGAAAATCAGTTCTCTTCTAATTGTAAATATAATATATAATGTATTACAAAATTAAAACTAAATTATATTAATAAGGTGTTTTGAAACGATGCATCTATCTGATTTGAACCGATGTAAAATGATGTAACCCAAATGGGTACGGTCGCTTAAAAATTGAATTCTCAAAATGAATATAAGAGTTAAGTCTAAATAATGATACGGATGGGTAATTTTGACAAAAGTTTAGTCCATCTGTAATTACACCAAAAGTTAGGATACTATTGCAATTTGCCAAATACTAAACAAAGGAGAAGATTGAATTACAGATCAAGTTGTCAGATTATCTATTATGGACTAGAATCCTCTCCTTACCTAACATGTACTCACCTTCTTTTAATCTCATGACACATAAGCATTATAATAAATAAATGGTTAGGATATGTTTACTTTTCACTATTATTTTATTATCATTCAATCATAAAATTTAAAAAAGGTGAGGAACAAAGGTGAGGTGAGGAGAGGATCCAAATTCATCTATTATATACGAGGGATGCTAGACAACTGTAGTTTCATAAAGGAGCGACATGTGTCTCTAAATTCTATTTTTTTTTATAAATTTTATGTATAATTTTAGTTTAGTCCTTATATTTATATTTAACTTTTATAATCATTAAGTTATTATAACTAAAATTTTTAATAGTAAAACATAAATAAAATTACAATTAATTATTATCAAAATTTAAAAATTGAAAGTAAGAAAAAAATTTAATAATAATTAAAATTTAAAAATTAAATAAAATAATTCAAAATTTGAACAAATTTCACATATAATCTGTCTAAGATTTATCTTCTCGCCTGTATATACAACTTTATGGTCAATTGACACAAACTTATCTCATTATTGAGTGAGAGACGAAGTCTAATCTCCATGAAAACGAGATCGACAGAGATAAAGACTCCATAATGGAGGCTAGACCTGGTCAAAATAGAAGTATGAAGATCAGATTTGGTCTCTATCATTGGAGATCAAGCCTCCATATTGATATAAGGTCTTCATTATCTCCGTGGAGACAATCTCCATGGAGACAATCTCCATCGTTAGATATCAAGGTGGATATTACATCTCTTTTTAAAAAAAGAAAAAAAATATTTTTATTTTAAAAAAAAATTATATTTGATCTCCACCGTCCATCTAAGATCCAAAATTATATTTTTAATTAAAAAAATAAAAAAATAAAAAAATATTAAAATATCCTTATAATAGTTAAAACTAACTGGAGTTGACTAACGATAAGGGAGGTTTGTATCAATTGACTATAAAATTGTATATAAAAGTAAAAAGATTGTGTTGTGTAAATTTATTCAAATTTTCAATTATTTTATTTAATTTTTAAATTTTAATTATTATTAATTATTTTTACTTTTAATTTTTAAATTTTGGTAATAATTAATTATAATTTTATTTACATTTTATAATTAAAAATTTTATTATATAAATTAAATTAATAATATATTTATAATAATTTATTATTTATAAAAATTAAATATAAAAATAAAACTAAATTAAAATTATACATAAAATTTGAAAAAAATAATAAAAAGACACGTTTGCTCGTTTATAGTGCCTGTAGCCACAGTCGCTCCTTCGGCTAGCATCCCTCATTACATATTTACATGTGAAGCACAAAACATTAGATTGTCACGAAACATTAGATTGTCGTTTTCAAACCATTGGATGAACCTAATAATGTTTTGTGGAAATTTTAAGAAACTATTATACATGTGTTTGTGGGGTCATACACTGATACACACACCACGTCGGATTCGAAGCATATATATTCTCGTGATATTAATGGTATTGATGAAGATAAGGATTGAGACATTAATGGTGAAAAGGCTCAATTATTAATAATTTGATCGTATTCATATATTCTTGGATAAATTACAGCCTATATTTTGTCACATATTTTGTAGAGTCGTGCTAACCACAAGGCGGCTGTGGTTAGTAGTAGCTCATTGTACATCGAGAAGTGTCACCTAATATTTTTTTAAAATTTTATATATAATTTTATTTTAATTTTTATAACTACTAAATTATTATAAATATATTAATTTAGTTAATATAATAAAATTTTTAATAATAAAATATAAATAAAATTATTATTAAATTTTAAAATAAAAAATTAAAAAATTAATAATAATTAAAATTTAAAAATTTTAAAAAATGTTAAATAAATTTCAGACAAAATCTATTTAAAACTTTTCGTTTCACTTGAATATATAATTTTATGATCAATTGATATAAATCTCCAAATTAAAGAGGCATGTTATGCGACTGTGGTTAGTAGTCGCTCCTTTATGGAGCGACAAGTGTCACTAATAATTTTTTTTTCAAATTTTGTATATAATTTTATTTTAGTCCTTATATTTATATTTAACTTTTATAACTACTAAATTATTATAAATATATCAATTTAGTCCATACAATAAATTTTTTAATGGTAAAACATAAATAAATTCACAATTAATTATGATCAAAATTTAAAAAATTAAAAATAAAAAACAATTGATAATAATTAAATTTAAAAATTAAATAAAATAAAGAATAAATTTCACACAAAATCAATTTGAGATTTGTCTTTTCATTTATATATATATATATATATATATATATATATATATATATAATTTTATAGTCAATTGACAGAAACCTTCATCACCATTGATGGAGACCAAGTCTGATCTTCATGAAAATGAAATCGACAGAGACGAGGGTTCCATAATAGAGACCTAACCTGGTTAAAATAGAAGTATGGAGATCAGACTTGGTCTCCATAAATGGAGATCAGGCCTCTAGATAGACATGAGGTCTTCATTGTCTCCATGGAGACGATCTTCATTGTTAGAGATCATGATGAATATCTCATCTCTTTTAAAAAAAAAAAAAAAAATGGAGATCTCATTTTCGCCTTTATTTTTTTTACTAATAAATTAAAAAATTATATTTAGACTTTAACAGTGATGGAGGTTTATGTCAATTGACCATAAAATTATATATACAAGTGAAACAACAAATTTCAGATAAATTATGTGTGATTTAGATTTAAGATATCTATAACGCACTATAGAGCTTAATCTCGGTAAATACCGATAGCCCTTTGACCAATTAGGTGTTAAATTTTTTAAAAAATATACTATCAAGTTTTATTCTTACTTTTAGTTTTAATTTTTTTTTTATAAAAGTTAGTTTTAATTTAAGTTTGAGCAGTAAAATTTTTATCATATGGATTAAATTGATAATTTATAATAATTTAATGGTATGAGACTAAAATTATAAACATAAGGAATTAAAACAAAATTAGTTATAAAACTTTAAAAAAAAAAAAAGTAAGCCACTTGTCGCTCTGTAGGAGCGACTGCTAGCAACAGAGCGACTGTTGCGAGCATATCTCATTTTGTATTGGATAGCTTTTTTTTTTTTTTTTTTGAATTTCGGATTTGAAACGGATTCGAACCAAATTTTTTTAAAAAATTTTGCTTCCAATACTGAAAAAGGGACTGGATCAGACAAGAGATTTTGGATTTTGGAATCAGATTCTGATCAGAATTGGACCGAATTTAAATTGGAATTTTTTTTTAAATCGAATTTCATATTCTATCAGCTTCATATACGAAATCTCTAATAATAATTGTAAAATAAGAAATTATGCTGCTAAAATTATATTTAGAGAACCAAATAATAAAATATAATAATAAGGAATATTAAAATAAAAAATTAATAATAAATATATATTTTAAATATTTTTTTGTTAAAAATAATTTAGGAGAGAGCGTGGCCCCCACCCTAAAATTATATTTAGGGAGCCAATAGTTTTGATTCGTATTCATTTAGGGGTAATTGCATAAATATTTTTCCAGTTTAGACCGGATTGCAGGTATGAGGACGTTTTGTTAAAATTGACAGAAACGTCCTATAACGTTAACAGTCAACCATCCAAACTAATCATTGATCCCGCTTTTTAAGCAAAAAGTCCAAATTACCCTTAATCTTATTTTATTTAATATTTTATCACCCTTAATAATAATTAAAATTTTAATTCATATATCACCCCTAATAGATCAGATGGTAGATCTGCTCCTCCATGGATTGAGCAATTTGCTCGTTATTGAAGGATCCTCTGCTCCTTCATTGAAGGAGCAGATTCGTTCTTCAGTGAAGGAGTAGAAACTCCTTCATCGACTGAGAGGAAGGAGCAGATTGACAAAGGAGCAGAAGCTCCTCCTTTCGCTCCTTTGTTAAAAGAGTTGAATAAGCGATCTGCTGTTCATATTTCCTTCGACAAGCACCATTGAAGGAGCATTCAAGCTCTTACAATGGAGTTCTCATTTTTTGATTTTTCTTTTGAATTTTTTTTTTAAAAAAAGTATGGAGGAGATCAGCCATCCATTTAAAAGGAGTTTAGATCTCCTCCATCTATTTTTTATTTTAAATTTAATTAATTTTAAATAGTTAATACTTTAATTTAGGGAGAAAACTATTTATCCATTGACTTGACTATTATCACTTAACCCTCTGCCACTAATGGTAAAGGATGTTTGTGTTAATTTTGATAAAATATCTATATACATACAATAAAGCCTAAACTCGGAAATATTTGTTCAATTACCCGTACTCATTTATACAAAATATCACAAAAAGTGATCAATAATATAATCATACTATATAGTGTATATATTATTTCCACCATTACCCATAAAAATGTAATTGTGTGGGTAGACCTTTCCCCGTATTGGTAGTCCCGTTGTTAGGAGTAGAGGGCTTTCGAAATGAAAATAGATATCCGGACCATGCTCATATGGTTTAATATCGGTAGGTACCAGTAGTTCTCTAACTTGTAAGGTGTTAAATTTAAAAAAAAAAAAAAAATACAATCATATTAGGAGAGGGCTAGTTACCAAAACCGTCCATCTCTTCTTTGAAAAAAACATAAGAAGTTGAAACCACAGGTTCATCAACAGACTCGATCAACAACCAAAACCCTATTCACATTAGGGAAGCCATTTTTTTTTTTTTTTGTAGACTTTAGTTGTGATCTTCTCAATAAATTTCAAGCTGTTTTATCCCCTCTCAATAAATAGGGATGATTGCACATTTTATATATTTTAATCAGTCAGTCGTTAACTTTAATAATTAACCCATTAATCAATCATGCTAAACTATAATTTAAGTAAAATATAATTTATTATAATATAATGAAGTGAGGCTATTTCATTATAATTTATCCTTAAAATTATAAACAACAAACAAGTGGAGCTTCATTTAATATATATTTTCAATCATCAAATATTCTTTAAATAAAATAATTGCACGGATTGGTCTTCGTAATGTTATTTCTTCAGATAACCAGATTCCTGGTTAATCTTTGTTTTATTGTTGTTTGTATTAAAAAATATATATATTATATAAAAGCTCAATTTAATATATATTTTATTCAATCTTTTTAATAATTAAAAAAAAAGAATAAATTACAATAACTTATCCAGACATTAGATATAATTGCAGATAAAATAAACTTTTACTTATTAAAATTTCAAATCCATACTCTGTCTAACCATTAACTATAAATATTAATAGTTAACCAATTAAATACTATAAAACGTCCAAATTGATCTTAAGTTTACTTATTCATCAACTATACTTTAAATAATTATTAAAAACAAGTTACAAGTTTTAAAAAATAACGATAGAAGCACATCCAGTCATAGATTAAGTGGTTAGTGTATCTCCCTCCCACCTTAATGGTAATGATTCAATTCTCACTATACACATTTACCAGCATGTGTGAGTAGTTTTCCTCTCTTATTATGGGAGTAGATATCTTCAGTTATGAAAGTAGATATCCGGATCACATGTTTAGTGATCGATCTTGATAGATCCCGATAGCTATTAATCTTTTAATTGTATTCTCTTAAAAAAATAACAATAAAAATTTAAAAAGTAGATATTAACAATAAATTTTTTAAAAAATCAAATAAAAAAAGGCCCTCTATTGCTACCCAAAATTTTCTCTCTAAAAAATATTTTATGCCCAAAATATTCGTATAATAAACTATTTAAAAAATGATATAATTACTATCTAATCCATAGAAAGTTACTCTTAACACGCATTACTAAATTACTTAAAAAATATAAAATAAAATAATATATATATATATATATATATATATATATATATTTAAATGGATATCATAATTCAATAGACTAATTTTCTATGACCCGTTTGTTGAGTATGATTGAATTGGAATTGGACTATTTTAAGTCCAATTGCACAATTGGTAGCGACATAAAATTTTCATGTAACTGCTGAGGCGGAACAAAATTGTCCCATTGAAGCACAACTTGTGATAATTTGTCCCAAGTTGTTTTACTTTTTTTTTTAAATGTAATATATTTTTTTATTAAAACATTATTAATAAAAGTTATATTTTTTAATATTAATAAGAATATAAAAATTATTATTTTAAAATTAATTATAAATAGTTGTATTTATTTTTAAATAATAGTATAAATATTTTATTTTAAAAAATATAATCAAATTTAATTTAAATAATTTAACTTTTATTACTAATTTAAAATAATTTAATTTTACTTTAAAATTAATTTAATCTAATTTTAAATTAACTAATCTCAAACTATATAAAATATAAAACAGAATAAATGGAGTATTCAGACAATATCAATAATATTTAAATTTTCTATTCAAAATAGTTGTAATGATTATTTTCGAATTTGTTCTTTAGAGTGATATCTTAACTTCTTCTCTTAATCGAACAAAATCTAATCACTTGCCATAAATAAAGTGACATTTTTTTTCGAAAAAAATATATTGTAATTAACAGTAAAAATGTATTATAAATATTTTCATGGTTATAAAAACTTTTTTACCGTATAAATTAATATCCTTAATAAAAAATTATAACAAATATAATATTTCTTTTATAATATCATCTTCGTCCCAAAAAAATAAAGAAGAGTGATTTTTTTTTTAAACATCTGATCCGAATCCCACCCAATTTTTTTGGGACCAAGTTTGATCCGAATTCAAAAATCTAAAATTTGAAAATTCAGATTATTTAAATCCGACCCGTTTGACACGGCTGCGGCGATATGAGCTTAATGTAATAATTAAAGGAGAGTAAATATATACATTCAAGCATGTGATACATGCAGCAGTTTGCCAGTTCATGCATGAGACATTTATTAATGTTTGCGGGGATCATACATGGTACACAGATAGCGATAAAAAGAGGAATTGACCAAAGCATGTATGCTTGCAAGTTGCAATATTACAAAAAAAAAATATTAATGAAGATAAGGTCAATCTTTAATTAATATTAATTATTGACATCAATGGACCGTACTATAATTATCCGGATTGCATATGGAATTTTAAATTATGTATTTGGAGTTATATAAAAATGGGATCAGATTTTAATTTTTTAAAAATAATTATTAATTTGGTCCCTAATTTTTAAAAAATTATTAAATTTTTTAACACAATTTCGTTTATTGGTACTTTAGATTCTAAGTTTTCATAAATGTATCAATTTGATCCCTTTAACTAAATTTTTAACAGTCAAACTAACTGAAAATATTAAAAAGACAGTTTTACCTTTAACTCTATTTAAATGAGTTAAAATTATAATTTTATCAATAAATTTTTAAAAATATTATTAATAATTAGAAGGGTAATATGATCAGTTATATTAATTTTTTAAAAATAAAATTTTTAAATTTTTAAAATTTTTTTAAAAAAATTTAAAAATTACACGTATTTAATAAACAATAATATTTCAATTTGAATTTCAAACTTATATCTCAATTTGTATTCTAAACTTTCTTATTTAATATATCAATTAACAATGAAAAATGTTAATATGTGCGTTAAGACCTAAGGGGCACATATGAAGGATTGAAAAATTAAATAAAAAAATTATATTTATTAATCAAGACATAGAAACTGTGTATTGATGATTTGTAAGAAGAAATATTAATTGTTTAAATAACTTTCGGTCCTCAACTTGTGTCCTAAGAGCATATATCAATATATACATATCAAATTATATAGAAGCTCAATTTAATATATATTTTATTCAACCTTTTTAATAATTAAAAAAAAGAAGAAGATAAATTACAATATCATATCCTGACTTTAGATATAACTGCAGATAAAATAAACTTTTACGTATTAAAATTTCAGATCCATGCTCTGTCTAACCATTAACTATAAATATTAATAGTTGAACAATTAAATACTATAAAATATCCAAATTGACCTTAAGTTACTTATTCATCAACTATACTTTAAATAATTATTAAAAACAAGTAACAGGTTTTAAAAATTAAAAAGTAGATATTAACAATAATTTTTTTTAAAAATCAAATAAAAAAATTGTCTCTCTAAAAAATATTTTATGCCTAAAATATTCATATACTAACTTACTTAAAAAATGATATAATTACTATATAATCCATAGAAAAGTTAGTCACGTATTACTAAATTACTTAAAAAATATAAAACAACATAATATATATATATATTTTAATGGATATCACAACTCAATAGATTAATTTTCTATAGCCCGTTTGTTGAATATGATTGAACTGGAATTGGACTATTTCCAGTCCAATTTCACGATTAGCAGCTGCATGAAATTTCCATGTAACTGTTGAGGCGGGATAAAATTGTCCCTTTGAGGCACATCTTGGGATAATTTGTCCCAAGTTGTTTTAGTTTTTTTTTTTAAATGTAATATATTTTATTAAAATATTATTAATAAAAATTATATTTTTTAATATTAATAAGAATATAAATATTATTTTTTAAAAATTAATTATAAATAGTTTTATTTATTTTTAAATAATAGTGTAAACATTTTATTTTAAAAATTATAACCAAATTTAATTTAAATAATTTAACTTTTATTATTAATTTAAAATAATTTTATTAAATTAATTTTAAACTAACCAATCTCAATCTATATAAAACATAAAACACAATAAATGGAACATTCAAACAATATCAATAATATTTAATTTTTCTATTCAAAATAGTTTTAATGATTATTTTTGAATTTGTTTATTAGAGTGAAATCTTAGCTCCTCCTCTTATCGAATCTAACAAAATATAATCTCTCACTATAAATAAAGTGATATTTTTTCGCGGATAAAATATATTATAATCGGCAGTAAAAATGTATTATAAATACTTTCGTAGTAAAAAGTTTTATCGTACTATTGTAAAAATTTTTTTACCGTAAAATATTTGTGGTAAAAAACTTAAATTTACGATAAAAAATTTAAAATTTGTAATATTTATTATGGATTAATATTCTTAATAAAAAAAATTACAGTAAATATAATATTTCTTTTATAGTATCTTCTTCTACTCAAAAAGAGAAAGAAGATTGATTTTTTTTTTTTTTAAACATCTAATATGAATTCCACCCAATTTTTTTCTGACCAGGTTCGGTCCGAATTTAAAAATTCAGATTATTTAAATCCGACCCGTTTGACACGGCTGCGGGGAGACGAGCTTAATGTAATAATTAAAGGAGGGTAAAAATATATACATTCAAGCATGTGATACATGCAGCAGATTGCCAGTTCATGCATGAGACTGCTATTTCAAACCATTTATTAATGTTTGCGGAGTCATACATAGTACACAGATAGCGATAAAAGAGTAATTGACAAACATGTATGCTTGCAAGTTGCAATATTACAAAAAAAAATATTAATGAAGATAAGGTCAATCTTTAATAATTTGATCGAGGTTTATTTATTTATTGTTAATTAGTGACGTCAGTGGACCGTATTATGATTATCCATATCGAACATTGAATTTTGAACTACGTATTTGGAATTACATAGAAATGGGACCAGATTCTAATTTTTTTTATTATGATTTCCATTTTTTTTTATTTTTTTTTAAAAAATTCTAATTGAATTTTGCTATATGATATAATTTTTTTTAATAATTATCTTATTTTAATTTAGAATTTTTTTGAAATCTATTTTAATTTAGAATTACTATTTTTTACTTTATTAAAATGTTTTATGATTTTAACAATAAACTTTGAATATATTTTATCCAATGCAGTACACATAATTAATTAAATAAAGGAGAGAGTATATATGAACATAAAATATTTCTTTACTATAAGTTTGAAAAAATTAATAGTAAATTGAATGAGATATGATTGCATAGTCGTAGCTAAAGTATATTCCAACTAGGTACATCTACTCATACTAAAATGGTTAAGTACTTTTACTTTCACTTTTGTAATTAGGGTTTCAGTCCACATGTGCTCATATAGTGGGAATTGTCACTCCGAATCGAACTTGTAGCGTTTGATTTCGTCTGATGGAACTATATTCTTACCTAATTAGTATCAAATTTCTAAAAAAAAAAAAAAAACTAGGTTGACACATAACAAATTATTAATTAAAAGTATTTAACAAACAATAATGCTAAACATTAATATTTCAATTTCAACCTCAAACTTATATATCAATTTGTATCCCAAACTTTCTTATTTAATACGTTAACAATGAAAAATGTTAACATGTCGGTCAAGGCCTAATGACACATATTAAGGATTGAAAAATTGAATAAAAAAATTATATTTATTATTCAAGACATAGAAAACCGTGTATTGATATATTCTAAGAAAAAATATGAATTGTTTATATAAAGTTCGGGTCCTCAACTTGTGCCCTAAGAACATATATCAATATGTATATATCAAAATTTGCTGAACCGTACAGGTAAGGTATTGAAAAGGTGTTATTTTATAATTTAAATTTCTTAAATAATTTGTTGTGATTTAAATGACATATATATTATATCCTTAATGATTTTCAGAATTATCAAAAAAGACAAAAAAAAAATGTAAAGGATAATAATGAAAGGGTGAATATGTAGGTTTAACTAATATTTATGCTCATATGGAAAAGTCGAGGTACATATTATTCAATAAGCGTGTCAAAACTCAAAAGCATGGGTGAAGAAATATGACGTATAAATAATTAATGATGGTTAATGATTATAAAATGAAAAATTATGTTGGAGAATTATGATATATATATATACCCACTTCTAATAGTTTTAATATGTATTCATTTATATAAAATGTCACTAAGAATGGTAATATAGCCATACTACTTGAATCGGTGATAAGGACGTTATGGTAGTATAATAATATCTCAGATTTAAGTCGCTACCACTATAGCTAGTATATTAAAAAAAATAAAATAAAATATATAAAACCTAATAATATTTTAACTACATATTAAATACAAGTAAAAAAAAAAACCTATGTATTAAATATTTGATAAACAATCATGTTAAACATCCTAATCGAAATCTCAATTTAGCGAGGCGTCTTCCTTCCTTCCTCCAAAAATTTTATAGTATTTTTAATATTTTATAAAGTGATTGTCAAGGAAATCAATTCTCTTGTAATTGTAAATATAATATATAATGTATCACAAAATTAAAACTAAATTTGAAACGATACATTTATGTGATGTAAACCAATGTAATCTATGGGAGCCCAAGGCCCATCTTTAATAATTATATTAATATTATTATGTAGAACTCTAATAAGGCCGACTAGCACAAATCACTCAAATTCATTTATTTATTTATATACCCTATAAAAAAAAGTTTATCTTTTAGACGTGAAATTGCAGTTTTCACTTCAAAATATTATTACATTAACATATGATCGGTAAATCATTATTACCAAATACATAAGCAAACTCTCTTAGTTGACTTGATTATGTTTTCCATTTTAGTGAGAGTGGTTCGAGCAAGAAAATTACTCATAAAAAAGTAAATCTAGAAAGATAGACTGATTCTCTTGAGTTATCATTCGGATTACGTTTATAGTTATTGATCTAACTTAGAAAAAAACAATAACGTTATTATTTTAAAAAACATGACACAGACTCATGAGATTATTTTTATGGAATTCCCATCCAGCATGTGCTGAAACTGCACTTTGATAACCCACTAACATTAAATTTAACAGTCAAACAAAGACAGCTACGTGTACATTTTCCTACAAATAACCTTAGAATATTTTTTTCCATCAAATAATATATATATATATATATATATATATATAAAACTCTATCTAGATCAATGAAAACAATCTTCTCGTTTTCCAACATTGGATCCAAACTTTCTCTTGTCCATCTGACATGTCCATACATAGAAAATTATATAGCACATTAAAATCACGTTTCAAATTTCTATTGCTCTCCCTCTCGATTCTTATTTTTTTTTCTATATAAGGAGAGAGCTAGTCACCCAAGTCTCAACCATCTCTTCTTCTTCTTCTGATGAAAACAATGTTGAAACCACAAGTTCATCAGCAAACACATGTAACCAAAGCTCTATTCCCATTGGAGAAGCCATTTCTCCATGGAAATGGAGGCCAATCTTTTCTACTTCAAGTCCAGTCAAGGCCCTCCTCGAACAAGTCAACCAAAGTTCGAGTTGGGTTCTCTCCAAGTAACAATATCAAAGCAATATTAGCAAGTCCTTTTTCCACCAAGAAATCTCTCACTGTCAAGGCAGTTATTACTGTTAAAAGAACTATTGGTAGTATCGTATCTGATGTAACCTTAGACCCAAATGACATCAAAGATTTGTTAGGCAGATCACTCCTCTTGGAGCTTGTTAGTGCGGAGCTTGATCCTGGTAAGTATTCAAAAATTATAAAATCTATATATGATTGTAGACAAGATAGTTTCCATAGTATTATGACTTGAAAATTAAATTTATTTACAGTGAATTTTCTTTAGCGTATACCCTTAAAACACGCATAACTGATTAATTTTATGTTATTTCAGAGACGGGATTAGAGAAGTCAGTCTTGAAAGATTATGCATATAGATCTGTCTTGGAGAAGGATGGCTTCGACATTTCATACAGAGCAGATTTCAAGGTTCCACTCGATTTCGGGGAAGTGGGTGCCATTAATCTGGTGAATGAGCACACCAGGGAGATGTTTGTGAAGGATGTGGTGCTTGAGGGGTTCCCTAATGGTCCGATCAGAATAACTTGTGACTCCTGGGTTCAATCCAAGTATGACAACAAAGAGAAGCGAGTCTTCTTTACGTACAAGGTCAGCTATGAGCATCTATCATGATTTGCACATTTTTTATTATTAATTATGTATTAAACTAGCATTAATTATTTTTCGAAATGTAAGTTGTTTTTTAGAAAACATGTAGGGCCAAATTTCATTATTTTTTGTTTATTAGAATAAATAAGTAGGTGAAGAAATCGATGTTTTAAATAAGTAGGATCATTATCCTAGAGTACTTCGACATACCAAAAATTCATATTTAACTCAAGCAAGTGGCTTTATTTTTTATTTTTGATTAGTCATACTTGCCATCTAAAACACCAAATGGATTGGAGAGGCTCAGAGAAGAAGAGCTGGAGAAATTGCGAGGAAATGGACAGGGAAAGCGCGAAACTGGTGATCGGATATATGATTATGATGTATATAATGACCTCGGATCACCGGATTATGATCCAGATCTAGCACGACCAGTGCTTGGCGGCAAAGAACGTCCTTACCCTAGACGTGGTAGAACTGGACGCCGTCGTTGTAGGACAGGTAAATATTAATTAAAATATAGACAAATTCAAATAGTTTTAAAATATTTAAAGTTCATCCGATCTCTTCAAAAGTTTTCTAAAACCTATCATCTGAATCCTAAAACAAGAAATTATAAACTAGCCAAATCTCTCTCTCTCTCTCTCTCTATATATATATATGTGTGTGTGTGTGTGTGTGATAATTAACAACTTTTTTATGTGTTGCAGATCCAGCCTCAGAGAGAAGGGATGACCTAATATTCTATGTGCCCAGAGATGAATCATTTTCTGGGATCAAAACACTAAATTTTGGAGCCAAGGCACTCTACTCATTGCTGCATTCATTGATACCTACCTTAGAAAGTGCAATCGTGGACCGTGATAGAGGGTTTCCATACTTTACAGCCATTGACACACTCTTCAATGAAGGAGTTAACTTGCCTCAAAAAAGTAAAAATTCACTGTTATCAGTTGTACCAAGATTAGTCAAGGCTGTTAAAGATACTGGTAAAAGTATTTTGCGGTTCGAGGTCCCCCATGCAATGGAGAGTAAGAACCCTTTCTTCTTTTTATATTATTTGGTCATGATTATCTTTTTGAACAATGAAAATGGAGTTTACATTAGTAGATGATCTTACTTTTTCGTGTATTTTCATTTACAGGAGACAAATTCTTTTGGTTTAGGGATGAGGAATTTGCTCGGCAGACTCTAGCTGGACTCAATCCATACAGTTTACGATTAGTCACGGTATGGTCTACCGCTGACTTTGGCTCTTACTATACATTAATTATAAGGAGATTTGCATAAAGCTCCCCTGAAGTTTGACTTGTTTTTAAAAATAGACCTTTAGTTTTGTATTTAGAGAGTTAGTTTTTTAAAGAACATCAAACTTTAGGGGTGATTTTATAATTTCTTAAATTATACTTATTAAATTATTTTAGGTTATTCATGTTATCATTTATCTCATTAATTAATCTTTTCTATTGGTTAAGTTAGGTAAACCCTTTTTTTTAGGCATTGAAGAATGACTGATTATTTTATAATTTGTTCAAACTATTGTAGGAATGGCCGTTGAAAAGTACACTTGATCCTGAAATTTATGGTTCGCCAGAATCAGCAATTACCACAGATATTATCGAGAAAGAAATCAGAGGCATCATGACACTTGAAGAGGTATATCATCAAAATCCTTAAATTATATTAGATCATATTAACAGTTGTTCTTATAAGAACACATGTAAACAAATTCTTATCAGAAAATTTAAAGTAACTTCACTTTTTCCTAATTACTACATGCCATTAGCCCATTACAATCTGTTAGATTCTAAATGAAACATTGAGAGAATAAAAAATATTTGATCTATTTGTACACTAAAACCTCTTTAAATTGTGGTTTTGCACAGGCTATAACACAAAAGAAGTTGTTCATCCTAGATTACCATGACCTATTTCTACCATATGTGGAAAAAGTGAGAGCTCTCAAAAACACAACCTTCTACGGATCTCGCACAATATTCTTCCTCACACCAGAAGGCACATTGAGACCACTAGCAATCGAGCTGACTAGGCCGCCAATGAATGGCAAGCCACAGTGGAAACGAGTGTACACACCCAGTTGGCACTCCACCGAGTGCTGGCTTTGGAAGATCGCCAAAGCTCAGGTCCTAGTTCATGACTCTAGCTATCACCAGCTTGTCAGTCACTGGTATGCCCCATCTCTAGTTCTTGTTCTCTGGTTTTGATTGATAGTTCTACTTTTGATACCATTATATTCCCAAATAACATTGTGTTGTATTATTGAGTCTACATATATATATAATTGAGCAGACTATTTATTTGAATTAATTTCTTTGCAGGTTGAGAACTCATTGCTGCACAGAGCCTTACATAATTGCGACCAATCGGCAACTTAGCGCAATGCATCCAATTTACAGGTTGCTCACACCTCATTTCCGGTACACAATGGAGATCAATGCTCTAGCTCGACTGGCTCTAATCAATGCTGGTGGAGTCATTGAAAGTGCATTCTCTCCTGGCAAGGACTCTATAGAGTTTAGCTCTTTAGCCTATGACAAGGAGTGGCGGTTTGACCGAGAGGCACTTCCCAAAGACCTCATTAGCAGGTATGACTCATTATTTAGCGAGACTGAAAACAATGAAAATGCGTCTGGTAGTAATTAGAAGAAGCCTAATTTTGTGAATTTTTTGAATCCTCTATTTGATTTTTTTTTATTATTGTTTTGCTTGTAACTAGGGGACTAGCAGTTGAAGATCCAAGTGCTCCACATGGCGTAAAGCTAACAATTGAAGACCACCCTTTTGCAAGTGATGGTCTGGTACTATGGGACTTCTTAAAAGAGTGGGTTACAGACTATGTCAACCACTACTACCCTGAACCAAGCCTTGTAGAGTCAGACAAGGAGCTCCAAGCATGGTGGTCAGAAATCCGAAACGTCGGACACGGTGACAAGAAGGATGAACCATGGTGGCCCGTCCTGAAAACCCCAGAAGACTTGATTGAAGTCGTAACAACCATAGTCTGGGTGACCTCAGGACACCATGCAGCAGTGAACTTTGGCCAGTACACATATGGAGGCTATTTCCCTAACAGGCCAACCATTACAAGAACCAACATGCCTGATGAGGACCCAACTGAGGAAAAATGGAAGTTCTTCCTGGAAAAGCCAGAATCTGTGCTATTGGAATGCTTGCCTTCACAAATTCAGGCGACAAAAGTGATGTCTGTTCTGGATACCCTGTCGACTCATTCAACTGAGGAGGAGTACTTAGGCGACATAGTAGAACCGTCATGGAAAGAAGATCCGGTAATTAATGCTGCATTTGAGAGGTTCAACGGAAGATTAAGGGAATTTGAAGGGATTGTTGATGAGAGAAATGCAAACACAGAATTGAAGAACAGAAATGGAGCTGGGACGATGCCTTATGAGCTCTTGAAGCCATTTTCTGGACCTGGTGTGACAGGAAAAGGAGTCCCGTACAGCATTTCTATCTAGATTTTCTAGACAGAGAAGCTTGTTGCTGTTTTTAATTACTACATCTATGCTATGTACTTGGCTAATAAACAAAATTTGTATGTTTGCTTCAATAAATCATTTTACTGGTCATAATAGATGTAACCAGTTCAACCTATTGTTAGCCTACAAAACTTGAGAAAAGTGATATTAAAATCAAACTCTGATTGATTGGCAAATATGTGATCCCTTCAGGTTTTTCATGATTGTCTGCTTGATCATCATAATTATTATTATAGACAAAAGTAACATCCATTTTTATATCAAACATAAAAAGAAGTTAGCTGGTATTTCCTGATCGAAACTGAGGAGCATATATAGGCTGCAAAATTGGCAGAGCAGTAGTTTAATCCAAGAAAATCAAACGATCCTTTTATCATATTGGATTCCTATTTGGAGAATTTTGGTAGTCTGCTTCCAATGAAGAGAGTTCATGGTGTGTCGATAGTCACTACTCGTTAATGGGTCCCTAAAACATTGTGTTTAAACTTGATCTTGTGCCTTATAAGCTCTTTTTTCCTAATTCCCTCCTTGTATATAGTGATTTTTTCCTACGAAATTTCTTATTTAAATATTTGTAAGAAACTTAATAAAATCTAATTATTTTTAATAAATTTTGATGTAAAATTTTATTTATGAATAAAATACTTATTCAGTATGATAATATTTCAGATTCGAATCGCTACCAGTCCCGCAACTGATATGTTAAGAAAAACCTAATTAATGTTACCTATTCTAATAAAAATAAACTTTTGATGGTTGAGAAGATAAGAATTTTGTTCTTAATTTATTGAAATTGTTGACGTTCAAAGTCTTTCTTCCTTACGAGAGTCCCTATGCACGTGCGTGAGGAAATGGTCAAAGAAGAGTGTAAATAATATTTTTAAAAGTAGTTGTGCATTTTTGTTCACATGTATCGTGTATGCTTAATTAATTGTAAGAATTTTTGTTATGAAAAATGATAAATCAGAAAGCTGATTTATTAACCGGTTAGTGTATATCTCCGTTACATCAGTCGTGAAAGTTTAAGTCTCACTTTATTTACATTGCGATATTAACAAGTTTTGATAAATTTATTATTAATTTTATAATTGTACTCTTAAAAAAAAAGAATTACTGAAAGATAATTCCATCATATTTCATAAAAATAGTTCAATCCAATACTGTGCACCAAACACACCCTCGTAGTAATAAAATTAGTTTGGTCAAATATTATGACTAAATTCTCTAATAGATTTAACCTTTTTTAAATAATAACCCTCTAATTTTAAATTTTACTTGAGAACACCCTACAAGAAGGTTTTTGATACATAATCAAAAACTTTTGCAAGCTAAATTTTAAGACTGTAAAATACCTTTAGTATACAATAATTGAATTTTTATCTAAAATTCAAAATCAAAGACTTATTTTTATAAAATGGAACCTCATTGGATATTTACTAATATCCCTATTTTATTTATACATGCAAAAATCAAGGTTTTTGCTAATCTCCCTATTTAATTTTGAGCAGTGCTAGCAGCAATTACTTAGGCGGCTGCTGCTAGACAGTCACTTTTGTGGGAGTGACACATGGCAATTTTATTTTTTTAAAAAATATATTTGTAGATAATTTTATTTTGATCTCTCATGTTTATATTTTTAGTTTCTATGACCACTAAATTATTATAAATTTATCAATTTAGTTCATATAACTAATATTTTAATAGTCAAATATAAATAAAGCTCAAATTTAATTGCTATTAAAATTTAAATATTAAAAGTAAAAATAAAAATTGATAATATTTTTTTTTTTTGAAATCTAATACCTAACGGGTTAAAGGGCTGTTGGGAGTGGACTTACCGAGATCAAATTCTATAGTATGATCCGAATGTTTACTTCCAAATCGAAAGAAGTGTGCTCCTAACACTAGGAGATGTCTTTTCATACTTACTGCTGTTTTATGGGCAATGGTGAGAGGTTGTTTCCTTTGGTGACAATATTTTTTTAATAATTTTTTTTATTACTTTGTATTTAATTAGAAACATATAAAAAAAAATTAAGATGTATATGTGTTAAATTATAGTATAATAGCATGCATCACAAATAGGAGGGCAAATAAGCCTTTTAATATTAATATCATATTATTAGGGGTAAAACAGTTAATTTTAAGTTTTATTTGTATTTAACTATTAAAATTTTAGTCATAAGGACTAAATTGGTAAATTTATATTAATTTAGTGGTATAAAAACTACAATTATAAACATAAAGAATCAAAATAAAATTATTTACAGAATTTAGAACAAAAACAGGCTACCATGTGTCGCTCCCACGGGAGCAATTTTCTAGCAGCAGTCGCCTAGATATTGCTAAGAACTGTCGCTTGGGCGATTGTCACATTTGGCGGCTCTATACCAGCCGTGGGTCTTTGTTAGCTTGATAAATGGTTTCAAACTTTCATTTAATTACAATATTACCAATTTTTAAATTAAAAACAAATTCATAATTCCTCGTCTATTTACATTATTTCCATTGTCTTTCTCATTCAAATACTTCTCATTGTAAACCCCCCCACCCTCTTTTTTTTTTTTTTTTTTCTAAAACTAAATATAAAATTAATCAATTTATAGAAAATTTTACGTCAATGTATGAAATTAATTATAATGAATGTAAGCTTATATTTAATTTATTCATCTCATTTTTATCAAAATAAACTTTTTTTACCAACACATTTATTGTTTAATTTCAAACGAATAATTCTCAACCAAATCATTTAAGCTTATATATATATATATATATATATATATATATATATATATATATATATATATATATATCCAATCATAAATTTTAGAGATATAATTATTCTTTACCATGTAGTTTGGGATATTCTCCATTTTTCACCCTCTAATTTTATTTTTCTCTCTTTTACCCATTTTGCTAAAATTTATTAATTTTTTAGTGGAAAATACTATTTTACCCTCAAATTTTATAAATAAAATAATACTTAAATATTTTCATATATAAAAAAATTAAAAACATATAAAAATAATTTAATAAAAAGATAAATTTAATAAATTTAATTACAAAATTATTAAAAATTAAAAATACATAATAAAAACTAAAAATATTTTTTTTTAAAAAATAATTCTAGATCTTATAGAGATCCAACCATCCATCTTCAAAAGATGGACGATGGAGATTGGTCTTCACCAAATATACAATCAAAAATTTTTTTTTAAAAAAATATGAACAAACAAAATAAAAAAATATCTCACACCATACTACAAACAATTAAATAAAAAAAGAAGAAAATAAGAGAAAAAAAGTGGTTAGGAAGAGAGAGAGAGAGAGAGAGAAAAGATGTGAGAGTAGAAGAAGAAGATGAGGAGAGAGGAAAAAAAAGAGAAGAAAAATATGAAGAGATAGAAGAAAGAGGAGAGAAAAAAATATTTTAAATATTTTTATCTTAAATAAAAAAAAATTTAATTTAAAAATATTTTGGGTATTTATTAAGTTACAATTACTTTTCTACCATTCAACATTTAATGGTCAAACTTAAAAGTCAAATATGAGGGTGAATTTTGGTATTTTTATAAATTAAAGGGGTAAAATAAAATAAAAAAATTAGAGGATGAAAAATAAAAAATATTCCAAATTATAGGGTGCAGATGATAATATTGACAATATCCCTAAATCTTATTGTCACTCTCAATTAATTCTTATAATTTTAAAATATCGATTATACATTAATAAAAATATTAAGTATAAAAACTCTTTTAATATTACAAATCATAAATTTAATATTGGTGGAAAAATATGTATTGATGGAAATATATTTTTTTGTGGTTGAAAATTTAATGAACAAAATAAAAATGAGTTTTTTTTTTTTTTTGATAATCAAAACGAAACAAATAACAAGTTAGGCCTGAAAATCACGAGGGGTTGAGGCATCTACCTTAATTTTTATAAAAATTTCGTAACATATTAAATTATCAACATTCAAGAAAAAGCTCATTTTTATAAAAATTAATTGTTTTTTCAATTTTTAATAGTGATATAATCATTTTCCCCATTTAGTTTGAAGTATTCTCTATTTTCACCATTTAGTTTCATTTTTTTATCGTTTATCCCCTCTGTTAACATCTGTTAATATTTCAATTAAAAAAACTATTTTACCCTCAAAATTTTTAAATAATAATTAAATATTTTAAATATAAAAAATTTTAAAAAGATAAATCCCCACCCCATCTGATGGACGGTGGGGATTAAATCAAAAATAAAAACATTTAAAAAAATGATGAAAATCTCAAAATAATTAATTTTTTTGAAAAAACAAATCAATCTACTTCTTACCCATCATCATCGTTTATCACAAAAAAAAAAAAACAGAAAAAAAAAAGGATTACACTATTTTTTTTTCTTCATCTCTCTTTTTTCCATCATCACTACCACCACCACTATCCATTTTCAACACCAAACATAAAAATATTTTTTCATTTAAATAATAAAAATATATATAATAACCCAAAGTAATAATAAAAATAAATAGAAAAATTATTTAAATAATTAAAAAAGAAAAAAAATGTTAAGAATCTAGTAGTGAAGTAGAGATCCAAAACAATTTGAAAAAAAAGGATGGTTAGATCCAGAAAAAAAAAATATATATATAAAATTAAAAATAAATTTTATCTCTTATCCATCATCATCCAAAAAAAATAAAAAAAATAAAAATATTAACAACAAAACATATAATCACACCATTTTTTTCTATCATCATCATCAACACTAAATTCAAACCCAAACACCTTCTGTTTCAAACGATTTTTTCTTCTCTTTCCAATTTTTTTTTTTCAAATTTTTTCCCTTAACTACACTAACACAACCCTCTTTGTAACCCACAAACACACCACCATATCATCCAAACAAAGAGAGACAGTCAAAGGGAAGGGATACTCGTAGAGAATTTGTTAGAGAGAGGAGACAAGGAGAAGTGAGAAAAAATAATGGAGGAGAAAAGTGAGAGAGAGGAGATCAGACGAGAAGAGAGAGAGAGAGAAAGAAGAGTGAGGAAGAAAAGAAGAGAGAGAAGGTGGGTGGGTGGTGGGGAAGAGAGAAAAAATTTGATTTGATTTTTTAATTATGATTTTTTTTATTGTTTTAAATAATTTGTTTTAATTTAAAATTATTTCTTTTCTCTTTTTTATTAAAATTACTATTACCCTTAACAATTTAATGGTCAACTGTTAACTTTTAAACGAAATCTAACGGTAGAGGGTATTTTAGAGATTTTAGAAAATTAGAGGGGGTAAACAAGAGATAAATGAAACTAGATGGTAGAAAATGGAGAATACTTTAAACTAGAGGGGACAGAATAATTATATCCCTTTTTAATATTATTAAACTAGCTCTTTCAAACAAAAAAATAAAATAATTAGTTTACTCTGAAAAATATTTATTTAAGGCAGACAATGGCTAAAATGTAAATAAAAGAACAAAAATGGTTTTATTTATTTTTAACAAAATTATAATTTAAAAAGTAGCTTAAAAAAGTTAACTAGAATACGTGATAAGCATACATTTAGATACGGGTGGGCGTGGTTCGGTTTTGAATAAAATCGACAATTGATCGATTTTTAAAATAGTGAATCAAACCAAGAATCGAGAATAAAGTGAACCAAACCAAATTAAATCAAATTGGACTGATTTAGTTTGGTTCGGTTCGATTTGGTTGATTTGTGCAAAATAAGACAATCTATGATAACAAATAAGACCAAAACACCCAAACATTCAATCAATCAAATAAATTCTAAGTAACTGTCATAACAATCGAGAACCCAGAAACCAAAACAATAAAAAGAAAAAAAAGTAAAATAATAAACAACTGCCAAAACAATCAATAACCCAGAAACCAAACAATCAATAATAGAGAAACCAAACAGAAAAATAGAAAAAAAAAAGGAAAAATAAATTCTCAAACAACTATTAAAACAATCAAGAACCCAGCATGTTAGAAATGTGAAGAGATTTCTAAACACAAACAAGATAAGGCCCAAAGGATTGCACAAGCAAGATAAGGCCCAAAAGATTGGTTTAATCAAATAAGGCCCAAAGGATTGGTTTAATCCTAACCACTGGCTTGGTAGGTGGGGATTTAATCCTAACAATTGGTGTGGTAGGTGGAGACTTAATCCTAACCATTGGTGTGGTAGGTGAGGACTTATGGTGTGGTAGGTGATGACTTAATCCTAACCATTGATGTGGTAGGTAAAGACTTAATCCCAACCATTTATTTGGTAGGTGGGTTAGGTGAAAAGATGATATAAAATCACAAGATTGCCATTCTCCTCAACTATAAATAAAAGGGAGTTTTTCACTCCATATCATCCCAAAAATTAGAAAACAAGTGAGTTTGAGAGAAAAGCTTCTGAAAGAATTTTGTGAGAAAAATTCTTGGGTAAAATTGGGAGTGGGTTGCGGTTTGTGAGTTGTTTGTAAGAGTTGTAAACACTTTGTATATTTTCTCCCTTTCAGTAAAGCGATCTGCAGCAGGTCCGGAGACGTAGGTACAATTGGCCGAACTCCGTTATCAAATTGTGTGTTATTTCCGCTTTTATTTCGCTTTCTCACAAATCTGGTTATAGAAAAATTACGCTCTAATTTCCTAACAACTGGTATCAGAGCTTTGGTGGTAGATTCTGTCAGTTTCTGTGAGTTTTGTCGGCAGTACCGGTGTGTCGAGGGAGGTGTTCTAATACACGACGGTCTGCAGAAATAGTCAGAAACGATCCAAAGGAAGCCAGATTCGAGTGGGAGCGATGGCCGCAGACGAAGGGAAGATTAAAATTGAAAAGTTTGATGGTACGGACTTTGGCTTTTGGAAAATGCAAATTGAAGATTATCTGTACCAGAAAAAGCTGTATCAACCTCTCTTAGGAAAGAAGCCAGATGATATGAAGGTAGAAGATTGGAATCTTCTTGACAGACAAGCTCTCGGAGTGATCCGATTAACGTTATCCCGAAATGTTGCTTTCAATATAGTAAAGGAAAAGACCACGGCGGGTCTTATGACGGCTCTCTCTAATATGTATGAGAAGCCATCAGCCTCAAACAAAGTTCACTTGATGAGGCGATTATTCAACTTGCGGATGATGGAAGGGGCTTCAGTTGCTCAACATCTGAATGAACTCAACACAATCACAACCCAGTTGAGTTCCATGGAAATCGAATTTGATGAAGAAGTTCGAGCCTTGATTCTCTTGTCATCTCTACTAGACAATTGGAATGCTACTGTTACAACAGTTAACAGTTCGTCAGGAAATAATAAATTAAAATTTGATGATGTTCGAGATCTGGTATTGAGTGAAGAAATTCGACGGAGAGAATCGGGTGAAGCATCAGGCTCCTCAGCCTTGCACACAGAGTCCAGAGGGAGAACTTCAGAAAGAAGTTCACATCGTTGCAGATCGAAATCCAGAAGGGGTAAATCCAGATCAGGAAAGAAAGATTTTAGCTGTTATAATTGTGGCAAAAAAGGGTCACTTTAAGAGGGATTGTCGGATACCGAAGAAAGATACCGGTACACAGGGATCCGCCAATGTGACCGAGGAGGCAGGTGATGCGATGATTCTAAGCGTCAACAGCCCGATTGAATCATGGATTCTGGATTCAGGAGCATCTTTCCATGCCACCCCATGCCGAGAAATCATGGAGAACTATATCAGTGGTGACTTCGGGAAGGTTCATTTAGCTGATGATGAAACCTTAAAGATTGTCGGAAGAGGAGACATTCGATTAAAGTTGCCAAACGGGAGTACCTGGAAGCTGCAAGGAGTGAGACATATTCCTGGTCTCAAAAGAAATCTTATTTCTATAGGACAACTTGATGGAGAAGGATATTGTACAACCTTTTCAGGCTGTGAGTGGAAGATTACCAAAGGAGCACTCGTCGTTGCTCGTGGTAAGAAGTCTGGTACTCTCTATGTAACCTCAAACTTAGAGAATATAGTTGCAGTAGCAGATGCTGATGGAAAGTCAAACCTATGGCACCAAAGGCTTGGCCATATGAGCGAGAAAGGGATGCAGACACTTCTGTCAAAAGGGAAGCTTCCGGATCTAAAGACAGTAGATGTCGGACTATGCGAGGACTGCATCTTTGGCAAGCAGAAGAAAGTCAGTTTTGCAAAGATTGGCAAGACACCCAAGGCAGAAAAATTAGAGTTGGTTCATACCGATGTATGGGGACCATCTCTAGTTTCATCTCTTGCAGGCTCATTGTATTATGTCACCTTCATCGATGACTCTACAAGGAAGGTGTGGGTTTATTTTCTGAAGAAGAAATCGGAAGCCTTTGATACTTTCAGAAAATGGAAGGCCACAGTAGAAAATGAGACTCGTTTAAAAGTCAAGCGGTTGAGGTTTGACAATGAAGGAGAGTACAGAGATAGTAGATTCAGAGAATTTTGCGCAAATAATGGGATAAAGATAGAGAAAACAGTTCCCATGACACCACAGCAGAATGGCGTAGCAGAGCGCATGAACAGAACTCTGAATGAACGTGCCAGAAGCATGAGGATACATGCCGGTTTGCCAAAAATGCTATGGGCTGAAGCTGTCAACACTACAGCCTACCTGATCAATCGTGGGCCCTCAGTTCCCTTAGATGGTGGAATACCAGAGGAAGTTTGGAGCGGAAAAGAGGTAAACTTTTCGCATTTAAGAGTGTTTGGTTGTATCTCTTACGTACACATAGATTCTGCCGAAAGAAGTAAACTTGATGCCAAGTCTAACAAATGTGTCTTTGTTAGCTATGGTGGTGATGAGTTTGGTTACCGGTTTTGGGATTATGAAAATCGGAAGATCATTAGAAGCAGAGATGTCATATTCAATGAGAATTTAATGTACAAAGACAGATCAATTGCAGAATCAAGTAGCTCTACAACCGAAGCTAAAACAAAAGAATTTGCTGAGTTTGAGGAGATTTCTGGAAATGATGTTCAGATTAGTCCTGAAACAGTTCAAGAAGAACCAGGCACACCAGAACTGAGACGCTCCTCCAGAGTTCCTAAGCCAATCCAGCGTTATTCACCTTCTTTGCACTACTTGTTCCTAACTGATAGTGGTAAACCAGAGTGCTATGATGAAGCGATGCAAGTGGAGGATTCAGTCAAGTGGGAGTCTGTCATGAAAGATGAGATGGACTCGCTTATGTCAAATCAGACATGGAAATTAGCTGAATTACCACCAGGCAATAAAGCTCTTCATAACAAATGGGTTTTCAGGATTAAAGAAGAACACAATGGAAACAAGCGCTACAAAGCTAGATTGGTTGTCAAAGGCTTTCAGCAAAAAGAAGGTATTGACTACAATGAAATTTTCTCTCCAGTCGTGAAGCTGACTACAATCAGATTGGTATTGAAAATTGTAGCTGCAGAAAATTTACATCTTGAGCAGTTAGATGTAAAAACAGCTTTCCTTCATGGTGACTTGGAGGAAGAAATCTATATGAGGCAACCAGAAGGTTTCATAAAAGCAGGCAAGCAAAACCTAGTATGCAGGTTGAAGAAGAGCTTGTATGGCTTAAAAAAAGCTCCCAGGCAGTGGTACAAGAAGTTTGATAGTTTTATGAGCAGCAGCGGTTTCACAAGATGCCAAGCAGATCACTGTTGCTACATCAAAAAGTTCGACAACAGCTTCATTATTTTATTGTTGTACGTTGATGATATGCTCGTTGCAGGTTCGGATATGCAAGAGATTATAAATTTGAAGCGGAAATTGTCGAAGCAGTTCGCGATGAAAGATGTGGGTGCTGCAAAGCAGATTCTTGGAATGAGGATCAAAAGAGACACGAAGTCAGGGACTTTGTTGTTATCACAGGCTGAGTACATCAAGAAAGTACTCTCAAGGTTCAACATACAAGATGCTAAACCAGTGAGTACACCTTTGGGTGTTCATTTCAGACTCTCAAAGGAACATTCATCGAAGACAGAGGAAGAGCGTACACATATGGCAAAGGTTCCATACGCCTCAGTAATTGGAAGTCTGATGTATGCCATGGTTTGTACCAGACCAGATATTGCCCAAGCAGTGGGAGCTGTTAGTAGGTACATGAATAATCCGGGCAAGATACACTGGGAAGCAGTCAAATGGATCCTTAGGTATCTACAGGGTACCACAAACAAGGTACTTTGTTTCAAAAGTGGAGATACGACACTAACGGGCTATGTGGATGCTGACTTAGCTGGAAATGTTGACATCAGAAAGAGCACTACAGGGTATGTCTATACTTTAGGAGGTATCGCAGTGAGTTGGGTCTCTCAACTACAGAAGATAGTTGCTCTCTCCACAACTGAAGTAGAATATGTCGCTGTCACGGAAGCCAGCAAAGAAATGGTTTGGCTACAAAGTTTCTTGGAGGAACTGGGCAAGAAACAAGAAGACAATGTCATATATTGTGACAGTCAGAGTGCTATCCATCTAGCAAAGAATCCGTCTTTTCATTCCAGAACGAAGCACATACAGTTACGGTATCATTTTATTTGGTCACTTCTGGAAGATGGGATTTTAAAACTTGAAAAGATTAGTGAAGCTCAAAATCCAACAGATATGTTAACAAAGACGGTGACTACTGATAAACTGAAGCTGTGTTCAGTTTCAGTTAGCCTGTAATAGTAACAAGACCGTGAAAGAGCTGCTGCATAGATCGAGGTGTGAAGACAGATTAAAATCAGTCTTCAAGTGGGAGAATGTTAGAAATGTGAAGAGATTTCTAAACACAAACAAGATAAGGCCCAAAGGATTGCACAAGCAAGATAAGGCCCAAAAGATTGGTTTAATCAAATAAGGCCCAAAGAATTGGTTTAATCCTAACCACTGGCTTGGTAGGTGGGGATTTAATCCTAACCATTGGTGTGGTAGGTGAAGACTTAATCCTAACTATTGGTGTGGTAGGTGGAGACTTAATCCTAACCATTGGTGTGGTAGGTGAGGACTTATGGTGTGGTAGGTGATGACTTAATCCTAACCATTGATGTGGTAGGTAAAGACTTAATCCCAACCATTTATTTGGTAGGTGGGTTAGGTGAAAAGATGATATAAAATCACAAGATTGCCATTCTCCTCAACTATAAATAAAAAGGAGTTTTTCACTCCATATCATCCCAAAAATTAGAAAATAAGTGAGTTTGAGAGAAAAGCTTCTGAAAGAATTTTGTGAGAAAAATTCTTGGGTAAAATTGGGAGTGGGTTGTGGTTTGTGAGTTGTTTGTAAGAGTTGTAAACACTTTGTATATTTTCTCCCCTTCAGTAAAGCGATCTGCAGCAGGTCCGGAGACGTAGGTACAATTGGCCGAACTCCGTTATTAAATTGTGTGTTATTTCCGCTTTTATTTCGCTTTCTCACAAATCTGGTTATAGGAAAATTATGCTCTAATTTCCTAACACAGCAGATGCATATTGACAACATAGGATGAAGGGAGGCGTCGACGACGAAGGGAAGCTGGTCTGAACCAAGGGAGGTGCGACTAGAGGCTGGTCTGGACGAAGGGAAGCAGTCGACGAAGATTGGGCAGTGTCACGACTGAAAGAGGCTGTGGTGGGTGGTATCCGACCCTAAAGAGTGAAAAGTGAAGTGTGGGTGGTCTGCGCGGCGCTGCTGAAAATGAAATTAGGGTTGTGGTGGGTGGTCTGCGCAGGGCTACTAAAGAGTGAAGATGAAATTAGTCTAATTTAGGTTTTTTTTTTAATGTATACTCGATTTTGAGGTTCGGTTTATCGGTTTGGGCTCAAATAGCGAACCGAACCAGTCAAAATCAACCGAACTGAACCAATAAAAATTACTGAACCAATTTAAAACCAACCAGTTCAGTTTAGCTTGATTCAATGGTTCCGTAGTTCGGTTCGATTTCGTATCCAATCTTATACACAGTGGGTGTGCAAGGACAGCTCTTTTTATTTTTACATACAAATGATACCGACAATGAATGAGGTTGTCAGTTGAAACGTTTTTCATGTTTTTATCATGGCACTCATTGACTGTCAGCAAATAGTTAAAATTCTTTTTTGGAAAGTTCAATAATCAAACCTGTCTATATATATATATATATATATATATATATATATATATATATATATATATATATACTCATACTCCAAGACACACTGTCTCTAAATAACTTAAATTTTCCTTTTTTATTTTCGATAAATATGTACGGTAAGACATCTGTCCCACGAGCACGAGATATGTCATGCACCTTTAACCATTAATCGAGCCAAACCACCCAACTGCCATGTACACTCTCATCAATATGGTCACGATAGTAAAATATTACGAAATAAACCCCAATATCAAAAATGCATGAAGGAAAAACTAAAACTAGCCAAACACCAGTCTAACTATTGCAGTTTGTCTGCAGTCTTCATCAAATAACACAACAACCTGGGTAGACATGGTATCTAGAGAGTGAGTACCCAGCACCAGATCATGGCTCAAGACTGACAAGCCATCAGCTAATCTATTAGCCTCTCTGTAAACATGGCCAACATAACACTTTCAATCAGCGGCCAAAAACAAATTACATTCCTGAGCAATGTTAAAGTTGGGGTGGTTAGGACTCAAGACATCATTCACCAGATTCACTACCTGCAAGGAGTCGGACTCCACCATCAGATCTTTAATACCAGTGGTACAATCATATCTCAAACCATCCAATAAACCCCATAACTCAGCGTCAAAAATACTCCCCACTCCAATTTTAACAATAAAACCTCCTATCCAGCTCATATCATGTCTCCTAAAAGCCCCAACAATAGCAATAGACCTATAAGAATTCATGTCTCCTAAAGGTCCCAACAACTCTAATTTTTTGATTCATGCATGTGATGTACGGTTTCTTCCATACGAATGAAACCGACAATGAATGAGGGAGTGAGTTGAAACGTTTTCCATATTTGTATGGCATTATGTTTGTAATGCATGTGATGTACGGTTTCTTCCATTTTCTTTTATGAAGAGAGAATAATTATAAATTATGTCAGATTGGATTTTCTTGATTTGGTCGGTTGGTGTCTGACTTTATATAATAAGAAAACAAAAGTTCCAACTAAAGTTACAATGATTTGTTTTTTTTTTCCACAAAGATTTAAAACATGTTAATTATTTAACCATTTGATTAGATAAATTATTTTATAACAAAATACATAATACATAAAAAATTATATTATTTCTTTTACTGAAAATACTTTAAATAAATATTAAAATTAACTCAAATGTTAAAAATCTTTAAATTTGTCAAAAAAAAAAAAAAAACACTTACATACTCTTGTAACAATCCAACCCGAAGGTCAATGATACAAATTTGTTTTTCCATTAATAAAATCTGGTAATTCGTTAATTTTTTTTAATTCGAAGTATAAATTTAAGATTTAGAAAATGAAGATCCGGTTTGAACTCACTATATCAATTTATGAGTGTAAGGGGCTTGCTATTTAGACATGTAGCTCAAGGTTTGTCATAATTTGTAAGTTTTTCAAAGTAAATATTTAAAAGTTCTCAAGTCTTTAAGCTCTTATAAATCATAATATAATTCACTACTTTGATTTATTCATATTGAATACATAATTTATTTATTTTTTTTGACATATATTGAATAAATAATTTAAATCTCTAATTAATTTGTTATAAAATCATTATGATTCAGTTTAATAGTAACTTTCTCTTGAAACAACGAAATAATTTATGATTCAGTTTATAATAATTATTCTAAGTATTATAATCATCGTTCCTTTTTAATTTGTAACTACTACTTTATAATTCATTTGAAAGGTAATAAAAGAAGCCTGTGCATATTGTATATAAGACTTGAAGAAGATTGTGAGAAATTTCTTCTCTCTTGGATCACTATGTTTTCTCTTCTCCTTCTCGAAGTTTATACTATTGTGTTCTTGTTTATTTATAATTATTTTATAATAAAATACATAATATCAAAATTCACTCGACCAAATTAATACCACTTATCCTGTAATCCTAATGTACTATTCAAAAAAAAAAAAAAAAAAACCTCACTCTCCCTCTCTCTCTAATCAGGGTGAGTTTGGATGATCGGTTATTAGGGATAGAACGAGAAGAAAAAAATTGGGAGGTTAAGTCCAGGATCCATAATATATTACTATATATAATTTAATTTTTTACATTTAAATTAAATATAAAATATAACTTTTATATATTTTTTCAAAAATTCTAGGAGGGTCAAGGTAGCCCCAACTCTCAAAGGGGTTCGCCCCTGCCGGTTATAACATTGGATTAGATAAAGAGTAAATAACACCTACCTCCCTTGAGGTTTATTCAATTACAGGTGAAGTCAATTTTAGATTTATTGACAAAAACCTCCCCTCTTTTGGGTTTGCTAAATTATAGGCAGAGTCAGCTTTTAGTTAAATCTTCAGGTTTTTGATAAAAATCTCCCTTGATCAACTGTTACATTTGACCAAATTTTATTAAAGGCAGATGAGGTGTTTGTTAATAAACGATAAAGTTGACTCCGCTTGTAGTTGGTAAAACCTCAGAGGAGATCTATACAATTAGCTCTTAGACGAAATATTGGATTTGAAAAATAAATCCCGTGTTTGGCATTCCGCTGAACTGATTTTCGTGAATCCGCTACTCTGGTATTCAATCCAATGTTCACTGGTCAAGTTGATGGGTTTCAACAAATATCATAATAGGGATTGAAAATAATATTAAAAAAAGTTGTAGAAAGTAATATTTCACTCTCCTTTTAATACAATATTATTTATTTAATGATAATTTAAGATACAATTAATTTCAAAATATTATTCATATAAAAAATTTTATTAAATAATTTATTTTGAATATAAAATGATTCATTAATAATTTTCTTCCCTTATTGTGGGAATAGATATCCTGACTGCGCTTGTATTCTTAAAAAAAAAATTTAGTTTGTTTCAAATATTAAAAATAATTTATTTTATTAAACAATTAGTTCATTCATGCAATACCATTCCATGATCCACCAAAAAAAAAAGATCTTATTATATTCAATATAATCTAGTACAATACAATACAATCAAAGACAATACAATTCAATTCAATATGACACACCAAACGTACCCTCAAAGTTGTCCAACAATGATCATGGGAATTATCCCCGGCCCTTATGTTCAAGCCATCTCTATTAGAGGCCAAGGGTTGAGATTTAATGTCCAAATTTTGTTAAAAGTCAAGAACATCTAGGTAAGAACTAAGGGCTCCATAAATTTACTCTCCCCTTTCATTTGTTAGAGTTTGTGATCCTCATCAGCACATACACACACATAGATAGCTGTAGATAATTATTAGTGTGATGTTTTACCACACTTACTGTAGCTATAGTTAGGTAACATTGTTAATAGTTAGTGATTAGTAAACTCAATAGTACCTAACCATGATCAATGTAACCGTGCATATATATATGAGAAATATTGTTCAAAGTCTTATTAGTCAATCAGATTTTTCAGATCATTTTTCTCTCTTCTTCTCGATCTCTCTATGGTTCTTCATTTCTCAATTTCTCTCAACTCACACATGGTATCAGAGCTTCGATCAGAGGCAAAATGATAACACCAGATTCTTCTCCTTGCACAAACCTTCCTCAAGCCTTCACAAATCTTCCTCAAGCTTTTAATCAAACCCCAAAACTTACCAAAAAACAGAGAGACAATCAATCTCAGTTGATCTCCAAAAATCTCAATTTCAACATACCTATAAAACTCGATGATGATAATTTCATATACTGGAAGACTCAGATCTTGCCAGTTGTACGAGCTTTTGACCTAGATGACTTCATCTTCGAAGCTACAACTTGTCCTGTGAAGTTTGTCCTAGCTGTTGATGAAGAGTTCGGCGAGCAGGTCCAGACCTACAATGATGACTATCTTGCATGGAAGAAGGTAGATCAATTACTTGTTAGTTGGTTAATGTCTACCTTAAATCGTTCGATTCTAGGTAGAGTAACTCAGTGTGTAACATCATGTGAAGTGTGGAATATTATCACAAATATGTTTTCTCAGCAATCTATGGCTAGGATTATGCATCTTAGATCACAATTGCAAACACTGAAAAAAGGAGCACTAAAAATTAGTGACTATATTGTTAAAATCAAAGCTGTTACTGATGCTTTAATGGCTGCTGGACAAGTAATTACAAAGCACGACCTAGTTGCTTACATCTTAGGAGGCTTAGGATTAGAATTTGATCCTGTTGTTTGTAATATAGCCTCTAAGAAAAGTAAAATTACTCTACAAGATGCATAGTTTTTGCTGTTCAGACTTGAACAGTACCATGCTAGTGCTACAATAGACATAGGACAAGCTTCAGCTAACTCTAACACCAAGTCAGCAAACTTTGCTCGAGGAGGTAGTCAGTTTCAAAACACTAGTCATGGCAGGACAAGAGGTAGAAGAAGGGGTAGAGGAGGAAGATACTTTAATCAGCGCTTGACCTGTCAACTCCGTGGCAAGGTTAGGCATTTTTCTGTAATATGTTACCATAGGTTTGACTAGTCTTTTTCTGGTACCTTTGGTAAGCCACAGCAACATCCAAATTAACAGCCTATGTCAGCCAATTTTGGCCCAATTCAGAGCAATTTCCAAGGTAACTTTGCTTAACAACAGCTGGATTATTCCTATCCACATCAGAACCTGAATGCATTGATGGCAGCTCCATCAACAGTTGCAGATCCCAGTTGGTATGTTGACAGTGGTGCTACCAACCACATCACTCCTGATTTCAGCAACTTGAGCATCAACAGTGAGTACAAAGGAGCTGATCGGCTGGCAGTAGATAATGGTCAAAAACTCCTTATATCTTATATTGGTAGTTCTTTGGTCTATTCACATACTACTCCTTGTGCACGTTTATCCTTAAACAAGATATTGTATGTTCCACAACTCACAAAAAAATTTGCTGAGCATAGCACAACTTACACGTGACAACAATATTGTTGTGGAATTTAATGCTGCATACTGCTATGTTAAGGAAAAAACTTCGAGGAGAACTTTGCTCCAAAGAGTTCTGAAGGATGGTCTATACCAACTCACCATTCCAAGGGTTGAATATCTTGTGATACCTAGCAGTACTATATCACATACAGCTTCTGCTTACACTGCTTGTGCAAATAATGTAGTTTCAAACTTCAATTCTTGTATTGCTGCACCTTTACATAATATTGCAGTTGATCCTCAATGTAATATTTTCTCTGTTGCTAAGGGTGTTTTATCAACCCCTATACATGTATTAGTGCAAACTTGGCATCAAAAATTAGGCCATCCCTCACCTAAGATACTTGCTAAGTTTTTTCAATTCTTAAATGTACATGTTAAAGATTATGCTTTGGTTAATTTTTGTGATGCTTGTAAGCTTGATAAATTGCATCAATTACCATTTGCTAATTCTAGTTATAAGGCTAAGGCACCCTTAGACATTGTATATGCTGATGTATGGGGTCCTTCATGCATTTCATCATCTCAAGGATATAGGTACTATGCAAGTTTTGTAGATTCTTATACTAGGTACTGTTGGATATACCCTCTTGTCACTAAATCTCAAGTGAAAGAGGTATTTGTTATATTCCATAGAACTGTAGAGAGGTTGTTTGCTACTACTCTCAAAGTTCTTCAAAGTGACAATGGAGGAGAGTTTAGGGCTCTTGTTCCATATATTTTGCAACATAGCATTTGAGCTAGGTACTCTTGTCCCAATATTCATCAACAAAATGGAATTGTTGAGAGGAAGCATTGAAGTATAGTTGAAATGTGACTTACCTTTTTAGCTCAAGCTGTCATGCCCTTATCTTTTTGGTGGGAAACATTTCACACAGCTGTGTATACTCTCAATAGGCTGCCTACTGTGGTTCTTCAACATGAGTCCCCCTATTCTATGATATATCACATCCTACCATATTATTCTGATCTTAGAATTTTTGGAACTACTTGTTTTTCCTATTTGAGGTCCTATAATTGTCACAAGTTTAGTTTCCACTCCTCTAAGTATATTTTTCTAGGCTATAGTGACCTACGTAAGGGATATAAGTGTCTGCACCCTTCTGGGAGGATATGTATTTCTAGACATTATTATTCAATGAGAAGGAATTTCCCTATCAGATTCTATTTCAGTCTTCTCTCCACAGAGCTTCTCTAGCTGCTGCAGTCTCTTCTCCATCGCAATCACAATCTAACTGTCCTGCTGCTTCACAGTTCAATTCTACACTGCAGCTCCTTCTACAGTTACAACTGCCTTCGCTGATCTTCAATGGAATGCAGCTATGTAGGCTGAGTTTGATGCACTCAAGAGGAATAAAACATGGAGTTTGGTTCTTTTAGCCCCTCACATGAATGTGGTTGGCTGCAAGTGGGTGTTTAGAGTCAAATATAAGGTTGATAGGACTGTAGAACGTTATAAAGCAAGGCTTGTTGCCAAGGGGTTTCATCAAACTTCTGGCTTGGATTTTAAAGAAACCTTCAGCCCAGTTGTGAAATTTTCTACTATCAGAATTGTCCTTGCTCTTGCTGTGTCCTCTTCTTGGAATATTCAGCATATTGACATTAACAATGCCTTCTTGAATGGGGATCTTCAAGAAGATGTGTATATGAGTCAACCTGAGGGTTTTCTTTATCCCTCTCAACCTTCTCTTGTCTGCAAGCTACACAAGTCCCTCTATGGACTCAAGCAAGCCCCTCGGGTTTGGTATGATAAACTGAAATTGACTCTTCAGCAGTGGGGATTTGTTAATTCAAAATCAGACACATCCCTTTTCTTTTTCAAGTCTGCAACAACTCTTCTCTTGGTGCTTATCTATGTTGATGACATCCTTGTGACAGGGAGTGATTCTTCTCTTATTGATCAGGTTATTAAGGACTTAAATGTCAGTTTTTCTCTGAAATCTTTGGGTTCTTTGTAGTATTTTCTGGGGTTTGAGGCTCATAGAACAGCTGCTGGGTTGACTCTTACTCAATCCAAGTATGCTTGGGATTTGTTATTAAGGACTAACATGGCTGCATCTACTCCTTGTCTCACTTATTTGTCTCCTAATTGCAAGCTTTTAGCTGCTGAGGGATCTTCCTTTTCTGATGCCACTCTCTACAGAAGCACTGTGGATGCTTTACAGTATCTTACACTCACACGACCTGATTTTTCATTTGCTGTCAATAAACTGAGCCAATTTTTGGCATCTCCTTCTCAAGTACATTGGCAGGTTGGTAAGAGAGTACTTAGGTATATTCGTGGTACCCTTACTTTTGGCTTGCATTTTACTCCCTCTAGCATTCTGTCTTTGAAAGGCTTTGCCGATGCCGATTGGGTTGGAGATCCTAATGACGAAAAATCCGTCGGGGCTCATTGCTTGTACTTGGGTGGTAATCTTGTTTGTTGGTCTTCAAAGAAGCAACGTATGGTTGCTCATTCAAGCATCGAGGCAGAATATAGGTCCTTAGCATTTGCTGCCACAGATTTCATTTGGATTCGGTCTCTTTTGGCTGAGATTCAACTTCATTTATCTGGTGTTCCACTGCTATGGTGTGACAATGTTAGTGCTACTTCCTTAGCTCATAATCTTGTATTTCATGCCCGTACTAAATATATTGAGATCGATGTGCATTTTCTTCGTTATCTCATTGCTGAAGGGAAGCTTGAAATCAGATATGTGCCAACAACAGCTCAAACTGCTGATATTTTCACAAAGTCTCTTCCAATTTCCAGATTTCAGCTTCTGTGCACTAAGTTGATTTTTGATTGCTCTCAGCTGCGTTTGAGGGGGAGTGCTGATGAGGTTACTGATCATAATTCAAAACTCAGATTCAAACTTGCTGATATTCACCAGCTGCCTTTGAGGGGGAGTGTTAGAGTTTGTGATCCTCATCAGCACACACACACACACATAGATAGCTGTAGATAATTATTAGTGTGATGTTTTACCACACTTGCTGTAGCTATAGTTAGGTAATATTGTTAATAGTTAGTGATTAGTAATGTAACATCCCGGATTTCGGGTAATTAATTTTATATATGTGAAAATAAATTTTACTATTTGAGGGGGTGTAAATGTAATTTTATAGATAGCTGTAGATAATAAATTTTATGATTTCCAGCGGACCGGATTGAATAGTGAAAAAATGAAAAATGAAAATTGAAAAAACTGAACCAGTGAGCATCGCGACCTGGTCACCACGACTACAGGTCGCGATGGCTCGCTCGCGGTGAAAAACGCAATTTTGGGCAGTGAGTATCGCGACCAGTCACCGCGACCACAGGTCGCGATGGCTTGCTCGCGATGAAAATGGAAAAATCTGGCAGTGAGCATCGCGACCAGCCACCGCGACCACAGGTCGCGATGGACTGCTCGCGATGAAATTGTCAAAAACGGGCAGAGAGCAACGCGACCACTCGCGCGACCAAGGCACGCTCGCGAGGAAGGCGGTGCGCGCACTCCAGTGAGCATCGCGACCTGGTGGCGCGACCACAGGTCGCGGTAGCGAAAAAAATATAAAAAAAGAGAGAAGCTTCTCGCAGAAGCGAGAAAACACACACAGAAAACAGAACAGCGAGAGAAAGAGCCGAGAAAAGAAAGAAAAGAAAAGAAAAAGAAAGAAGAAGAAAGAGAAAGAAAGGAAAAGGAAAAAGAGATCGTGGAACCGCGATTTCTCGAAACGAAAACGGATTCCAAGTAGGTGTACGTTTGTTTTCAAAATCGTTACGAAAAGTTTCCCGTTATTATTTTCGTTTTCGTTTTTGTTTCCGTTTCCGTTTTTGATTTCGTTGGAAGATTTCGTTTTCGATTATTCGTATGAAAAGTGTTTATTTTATATGTAAAAATTGATGATTGGTAGATCTATGGTTAATTTCGAACCGCTTTTATGATAGATCATATTTCGAATGTATTTTCGAACATTTCGATTTCGTTAAAAATATTTGATTGAGATTTTCGTAAAACTATTGATTATGTTTCTTGATGAATACTAGGTGATTTGGATGTATATTGAATAATTATTGTTATTGATTAACTATTGTGACATTTACTGTGAGTATAGTTTATCCGAAACGGCCCTAGGATACGTAAACATAGAAATGGATATAGGAGGTTGGTATACCAGCAGGGTTTTACTGAGCAGTACTGCGCCGTTATTATTGTGTGATTGTTGTTGCGGGGCAATCTAGGACAATCACACCGATTTTAGTGATCGTTGTTGCGGGGCAATCTCGGACGATCACAATGATACTAGTGATTGTTGTTGCGGGGCAATCTCGGACAATCACGTTGATATCAGTGACTGTTGTTGCGGGGCAACCCCGGACGTCACATTGACCCATATTCCAGTCCTAGAATGTTTAGTATTCTAGTGGGCCAGAAATGATTTGAATTGAAATTGAACTGAATGATTTGATGGATTGAATTCATATGTTGATTTCATTATTAATTTAATTGTTTTGAAAGTGATTTAGAAATGAAATTCATATTGTGGTTTATTGCTTCTTCAAAGAACAATTATATTGTGAGTTATTTAATTGAGTTTTTAGTATACCCACTAAGCTTTATGCTTAGCGCGTTAGTTTTGTGTCTAACGTGTAGGTACCAGGAATCCAGAAGAGCCTAAGGACTGAAGGAAGAACGAGTTGCAGACCGAGTCACAGAGATTGTACAGTTGGGTAGCTATATTTTTGTTATGTGTATATATATTCTGAAAGCATGCATATACAGGGAATTTGTAAATACGTTTTGTAAAATGTTTTGTAATTAATTAGTTTATGATTTATGTCTTTTATTATTAAAAATGTTTGTAACTATTAAAGTCTGTTTTGTTTTATTTTATAAACTGTTTTGATAAGTCGCACTAAACGGCAGAGTGCGCAACTGTTTGAGACTGTATAGAAGTGTTGTTGAGAATTGTATTGGAATTGTTTTGTGTAAAAGCAGGGTTTTGGAAAGTCCGAAAAACAAACGGTACTCTGCCGAATTTTTTGTAAAAAGTTTGTGTTGAATGGGCTCACTCGAAAACGATTTTTAAACTATAATTTATATGGTTTTCTGTTTACAAAATGAATTTAGAAAGTTTTGAATGTCCGAGTAGCGCACCCCGGTTCGGTCCGGCCGGGTCGGGTCGGGGGGTGCTACAAGTAAACGCAATAGTACCTAACCATGATTAATGTAACCGTGCATATATATATGAGAAATACTGTTCAAAGTCTGATTAGTCAATCAGATTTTTCAGATCATTTTTCTCTCTTCTTCTCGATCTCTCTAGGGTTATTCATTTCTCAATTTAACTCAACTCACACTTTATTGAATAAGCCACCCGAGAGAGTTTAAAAAAAGCATTTAGGGCTTGCTTGGCAGAGTTTTTGGAAGCCTGTTTATGGATTTTTAGGCCTAAAAGCTTTTTTTGGAGTGTTTGGATTTTTCAAGAGAAAAGCTTTACACATTTAAAAGCTCTTCTAGGTAAAGAAAAAAAATATACGGCTTCTGTATGAAGAGCTTCCAAAAAGTTCAAAGTTCAAAGTAAAAATCCTATCAAACATAACCTTACTCAATAGCTTTTTGGAGGAAAGCAAGATGATTGTGGTATGTAGTAATGTTCAATCCTCATGTTATCAACAATGGCTTCCTCTAGTTATAATATTGCATCGTTCACTCCATCAACCCCAACATAACAATTTGCATTTCATTCATGTGACATTCCATAAGATGTATAAAGAGGGCTTGGAAGTGAAAAATTGCTATAGAAAAATACTTTTCAATAGAAAAACGATCTTAGGCCTAGGCCCTTTTTTTTTTCTCCTTCAAGTTTTCTCCTCAGATATCTCTTATTTTGATTTTTGTAAGAATTTTGATGAAATTTAATTATTTTTAATAAATTTTAATATGAATGATTTTATATGAGATATCCGAGTAATAATTTACATAAAATTTTGGGATTTACATGTACGTACATAGGTGCATTCAAGCACCATTAAAATTTATCTAATAAAATTATAATGCTGCATAAATATATAGGTACACTAAAGGGGAGCCATTGCATACTATATGTTTGATTAAAAAAAAAGTAAAAATAAAATAAATACATTTATTAAATAAAAGAAGAAAAGTACATTTAGACGTATATAAGTGACTATATGTGATATGTCGTATATAAGATCATTCATTTGTACCGAAAAAAACTTGAATGCATCTTGCTTCCATTTTTATTTTGCCATATAGCAAATTGTAAAATGATGCTCTGTGCATCTTCCACTGTTATTTCATTACGTAGCAAATTTTGTCACTTGGCGAAATCAGAGTAGAAGATGCACCGTGCAATGCAATAGAAGTATTATAGCTTCTCTTAATAACAATAGATACCTATGGTGTGTTTTTCAAATATGAATTTGAGATTTTTTTTTGTTAAAAAAAATTATATATCAGTTTTAATTCATTTTTAAAAAAATCAACAAATTTTTGTAATAGGCCTTGGAAGAAAACTGTTTGATAAAACAGATCAAGCTACCTTTAATGGCTGATTTACAGAGCATGTGAATTTGAGAGAAAACTATTTGATAAAATAGCTCAAGCTACCTTTAATGGCTGATTTACAGAGCACTGTGAGTATTTCTTCAATATATACAAGTATTGAGAGTAAATTATTGCTGATGGAGAAGAGAGTTGTTCAGGTGTGCTAGACTGACCGGCTGCACTGTACAACATGTTGCTTTGGCTGGTGATTGAGAGTCTGATGATCACCACAATCATCAGTTGAACTGGAGCTGGTTGAATTTATCTGGCTTACATCCCTCCTCAAACTGAATTGGAGTGTTTGAACAACGTTCAATTTGGAACACAATGTCCGAAAATGAGCTGTATGTCACGATCTTTCTAGAAGGATTGTAACACCCCCTGACCCGACCCGACTTGATCGACCCAAGGAGCGTTACTGGGTTTTCAAAAACTTTCTAAATTCATTTTATAATTTTAAACCATTTAAAAATCATAGTTTATAATTTTAACACCATTTTCGAGTGAGCCCATCGAAATACACTTTTTACAAAAATTTTGGCAGAGTTCCGTTTGTTTTTCTGATTTTCCAAAACCTGTTTTTCCACGACTCAAATCAAATACAAATCTCAATAACACTTCAAATCTCATTTTCAATCAATTGCGCACTCTGCCGTTTAGTGCGACTTTCAAACAATTTTCAAAATCAAATAGTGCATAATTAATTCATTACATTTAAGAAATGGAAAACAGAATTCATAGACCAATTTAATTACAAAACAGAATTATACAAAACGTTTACAAATTTTTGTACATACATGCATATCAATCATAATACACATCAACATAAATATCTACCCCAGAAATGTGACTCTACTCCTCTGTTTGCAGGAAACTCCACTTCAGTCTTTTGCCTCTTCAGGATCCCTGGTACCTACGCGTTAGAAACAAAAGTAACGCGCTAAGCATATAGCTTAGTGGGTGTACACTAAACTCAAATATGAAAATCATAAATAACTTTTAATAAGAAACATATCACAATATATATATTTCAATTCTAATCATTTACAGAAATAATCATTTTAACTTCAAAATCAAACCATAAAATAGTTATAATCACTTTAACTTCAAGAATAAGATCAACATGTAAAATCGAGTAATAAAGTCACTCAATTCACTTCAATTCTGACCCGCTAGAATACTCAACATAACTAGGACTGGAATATAGGTCGTTCGACCACAGTGGCTGTCTGTCGAACATAGCTCCCACCCTAGGACGAATCCTAAGAGTGGTACGTATCTCCCTACTCTAGGACCGAGGGTTCGGAACCTAGAGAGGTACATAACTCCCTATCCCAGGAACGAATCCTTAGGAAGGTACGTGTCTCCCTACCCCAGGACGAATCCGTGAGGAGGTACGTGTCTCCCTGCCCCTGGACGAATCCATAAGGAGGTACATAATAGTCATCAATAGCATAGCAATATCAGTGCAGTACTGCTCACTGAACCCAGCTGGTATACCAATCTCCTATATCCATTACTATGTCTTTAAGTATCCTAGGGCCGTTTCGATCAAATAGTTTCAAATATTCACTGTAATTTATAAGTCAACGGATAACTCAATAAATTTACTATTCAAACATACATAAGTTTTCATGGAAAATCAACAATATTTAGGCAATAGTCGAAAACAAGTATTTTCAGTGGAATCGTAATAATCAAAATGCGATCAACAACAAAATCATGTCAATGAAATAATATAAACACATAAAAATTGAAAATCTTCAAATTACTTGCATATTCAAACTAAAAATACTTAATACTTTTGTAAAGATTTCAAAAACAGTGGTATACCAACCTGGATACCGTTTTTCTTTCGACTATCGCAGTTATAGGTTTCTTTTCCTTTTCCTTTCTCTTTCTCCTATACTTTCCTTTTCTCTTTCCTTTCTCTTCTTTTCTTCTTCTTCTTCTTCCTTTTCTTATTCTTCTTCTTTCTCTTCTTCTTCTTCTTTCTTTTCTTCTTCTTCTTCTTTCTTTTTTCTCGGTCTCTCACTCTCTTTCTCCTTTCTGTTCTGTATTTTTGTGGCTTCTGCGAGAAGCCAAATTTTTTTTTTTATATTTTTCGGTCGTCGCGACCTGTGGTCGCGGTACTCACTAGAGCGTTTCCACCGCCTTCATCGCGAGCATACCTCGCGGTACCATAGTCGCGCTGGTGGTCGCGTTGCTCACTGGCAGAATTTGACATTTTCATCGCGAGCAGTTCATCGCGATCTGTGGTCGCGATGACTGGTCGCGGTGCTCACTGCCAAAAATCCCCATTTTCATCGCGAGCAGGTCATCGCGATCTGTGGTCGCGATGACCAGGTCGCGATACTCACTGCCTCGGTTTTCAATCTTCATGCATAAGTTCTGGACCGTTCCATCCGGAAATCATAAAAATAAACATATTTTTAATTACATGTACACCCCCTCCAATCACAAAATTTATTTTCACACATTCAAAATTAATTATCCGAAATCCTGGATGTTACAAGGATCCGGAACAACATAGAGGAATGGTGAACCTTGTGGAGAAACCTAGAAGGATGGAGAAACTCTTAGAGAAGTCTAGCTCTTGGGAAATTCTAGAATGTTGTGAAGACTTGTAGGATGTTCAAGACTTGGAATTCTCTAGAACATGTACATTGTAGGAATTTCTTGTACATTGTAGAATTCTCTAGAACATTATAGATAGGTAGAGACCTAGAATGTTCTTTGGTGCCTATAAATAGATGGCACCCCTCATTTGTACAAACCATCCAAGAAATCCAACAATTCAAGAGTTCTAGCATTCAATCACTTGTGCTCTCTTCTCTTCTCTCTTCCTAAAAGCTTTCTTGAGTTTGCTAGCAAGTTAATTGCCTAACTCGTGGGGATTAAGGCTGACTTAACCTCTTCGACGGGAGGAAGTGTGTTAAGTACCGCACGGTTGGCTTAGAAAATACTAAGGCCGTGACTAGTGGTATCAGAGCTCGGTTGCTCAACGAAGGAAGAGATAGCATAATGGCAGGAGTCGAGGAAGTTGTCATCCAAGAGCCAAGCCGTGGAAGGGATACCAAGACAAGCAGGTCGAGGAAGGACAAGTCTCGTGATGCTGCCTCAATCTTGGAGTCAAGGTTGGCTAGGATTGAGCTCGCCATAGCCGATTCGAGGGAACGGCTGGATGTGTTGGAACAATGCGTGGAGAGGGACATCGGCAATCTTAAGGAAAAGATCGAGGACCTCCGGGGAGACATGCAATTTGGCTCTACATCAGGGCGAGAGGCACAAGAGGGGAACGAGATCTTCCAAGCCTGGTTGGAAAACACGGTAATGGGGAAGCTCGCGGAGTTCGAGACACTTCTTTAAGACATGCGGGGAGATTGGGCCTTATGCAAGAGAGCAGTTAGTGGTGGGGCTTTTTAAGGTGCTCCAAAGAAGGAGATACATAAACCGAAGGAGTTTGATGGCAAACGAGATGCCAAGGAGGTAGACAACTTCATTTGGCACATGGAGAGGTACTTTGAGGCCGTCAGGATCACGGATGATCAGGAGCAAATCCTGATCGCAACCTTATACCTCGCCGATACAGCCACTCTGTGGTGGAGGAGGAGACATGCCGACATCCAAAGAGGTACGTACACTATTGATTCTTGGGATGACTTTAAGAAAGAGCTCAAGAAGCAATTCTATCCGGAAGATGCTGCATATCTTGGTCGGAAGAATTTGAAGAAGCTCAAGCAAACGGGTTCAATTAGGGATTATGTCAAGGAGTTTACAAATCTCATGCTCGAAGTCCCTAACATGTCGGACGACGAGTTGTTATTCAACTTTATGGACAACCTATAACCTTGGGCGGAAGTAGAGTTGCGACGCCGCAATGTACAAAATCTTGTCGAAGCTATAGCCATTGCGGAATCCCTAATTGATTATCGAAGGAGTGAACCACCCAAGAAGAAACCACCACAGGATAACCATGGCAAAGGTGGGGAAGACAAAGGGAAGGGTCCATACAAGCCGCCGAGTGGGAAAGATAAGGGTAAACAAAAGGAAGGTCAAGGCAATAAAGACCTCAAGCCAAAGACCAACTGTTTCCTTTGCGACGGTCCTCATTGGGCAAGAGAGTGCCCAAAGCGCAAGGCTATCAATGCATTGGTAGATGAGCGCGAGAAGGAGATGAAGGAATCTCACATGGGCTCTCTTCGCATGCTTACCGCCATCAAAGCCCAGCCAGCCCCAAAGATCGGAGAGAGTCAGGGTCTGATGTACTTCGATGTACACTTTAACGGGAAAGCTACCCGCGTCATGGTCGATATGGGAGCTACAAACTCCTTTGTCTCGGAGGAGGAGGCAAGGAGACTTGGACTGAAAGTGTCCAACGAAACCGGATGGTTAAAGGCGGTGAACTCTAAGGCGAGACCGCTTATTGGCATGGCTCGAGGAGTAAGCATCAGTATGGGTAAGTGGAATGGAAAGATAGACCTCACAGTCACGCCCATGGATGACTTCGAGGTAGTGCTCGGCATGGACTTCCTCGAACAAGTCAAGGTAGTTCCTTTACCCTTTCTACGTTCTGTTGCTATATTAGAGGATACTCCTTGCATTATACCAGCCATTGCCAAGTCCGGATCGAAGATCCCTCATCTTTCGGCCTTGCAAGTGAAGAAAGGCCTTAAGAAGGGAGAGGTGACATACTTGGCCGCGGTTAAACATGATGAGGGTGGAGTTCCAACGGAGGAGCTACTCAAGGAGATCAATAAATTCCTTGAAGAGTACAAGGATGTCATGCCTGCGGAATTGCCCAAGAAACTACCACCTAGGAGAGAGGTGGATCACCAGATTGAGTTGGAGCCGGGAACGAAGCCACCCGCCAAGGCCCCTTATCGGATGGCACCACCAGAGTTAGAGGAATTGAGGAAACAACTGAAAGACTTGTTGGATGCAGGCTACATTCAACCGTCCAAAGCTCTATATGGTGCACCAGTGTTGTTTCAAAGGAAAAAGGACGGGTTCATGCGATTGTGCATCGACTATCGGGCTTTGAACAAGGTAACCATCAAGAACAAGTACCCTATTCCTTTGATTGCTGACTTGTTTGATCAGCTTGGTAAGGCTCGATATTTTACAAAACTTGATCTGAGATCGGGTTATTACCAAGTGAGGATTACGGAAGGTGACGAGGCAAAGACTACGTGTGTAACGCGTTACGGTGCCTACGAGTTCCTAGTGATGCCATTCGGCCTTACCAACGCACCGGCCACGTTTTGCACACTTATGAACAAGATCTTCTGTAACACCCCCCGACCCGACCCGGCTGGACCGACCCAGGGAGCGCTACCGGTTTTCAGAACTTTCAAAAATTTATTTTATACGTTTCAAAAAAATCATTGTGAGCCCATCGAATAATTTTCAAACCATTGGAAAACCAAATAGTTGATAGTTTTAAAACCTTTCCAAGTGAGCCCAATAAATAAACTTTTTACGAAAATTCGGCAGAGTTCCGTTTGTTTTTCGGACTTTCCAAAATCTGTTTTTCACAAATTCAAATCAAATACACATTCTCAACAACACTTCAATATCAATTTCAAACAATTGCGTACTCTGCCGTTTAGTGCGACTTTCACAAACAGTTTATAAAATAAAATAATTCAAAAGTCATCATTTACAAATATTCTAAAATGAGAAACGGAAATCGATAAACAATTAGTTACAAAACATATTACAAAACATATTTACAGACTCACTGTATATGCATGCTTACAATATATATATATATATATATATATATATATATATATATATATATATATATATATATAACAATAGAATTACCCAACTGTAGTAATCCTGTGACTCGGTCTGCAACTCTTTCTTCCTTCAGTCTTTAGCTTTTTCCGGATCCCTGGTACCTACGCGTTAGAAACAAAACTAACGCGCTAAGCATATAGCTTAGTGGGTGTACTATAAACTCAATTATGAAAATCATATATAACTTTTAAATGGAAAGCATATCACAATATAGATATATTTCAACTCTATAATTTATAAATCCATTAAACTTTAAAAATCAAATCGTAAAACAGTTTCCAAGCACTTTAAATTCCACAATATAAGCAACATATAAATCGATTCATAAATTCATTCAGTTCACTTTCCAATTCACTTAAAATCTGGCCTGCTAGAATACTAAACATACTAGGACTGGAATATGGGTCAAACTCCCACCCGAGGACGAATCCTACGAGTGGTACGTATCTCCCTACTCTAGGACCGTAGGTATGGAACCTAGAGAGGTACATAACTCCCTATCCCAGGAACGAATCCTTAGGAAGGTACGTGGCTCCCAACCCCCAGGACGAATCCTGAGGAGGTACGTGTCTCCCAGCCTCTGGACGAATCCAAGATGAAGTACATGAATATCATCAATAACAATCAATAACGGCGCAGTACTGCTCAGTAAAACCCAGCTGGTATACCAACCTCCTATATCCATTTCTATGTTTACGTATCCTAGAGCCGTTTCGATAAACTATGTTCACAATCAGTACTCAATAGATATACACTTCGCACAATACTTTTCAAGAAAATCAACAATAATCATACAAAGTATAAATCAAGTATTGTTAATGAAATCGACATAATCGAAATACAATCAAAATGCGATCTAACATAAAAGTGTTCCAAAATCAATAATAGAGATAGCAAACATCGATTTTTACATATAAAATAAACACTTTACTTACGAAGAATCGAAAACGAGAACTTTTTACGAAATTGAAAACGAAAACTAAAACGGAAACGAAAACGAAAACGTAAACGAAATACTTCTCGTAACGGTTCGGAAAACGAAAGTACACCTACCTGGAATCCGTTTTTCGTTCGAGAAATCACGGTTCTACGATTTCGTTTTCCTTCCCTTTCCCTTTTCTCTTTCACCCACACTTACTTTCTCTCTCTTTCATTCCTTCTCTTTCTTCTTCTTTTTCTCTTCTTCTTTTTCTTTTTCTTCTTCTTCTTTTTCTTTTCTTTTCTCGGTCTCTTCTCTCTCTTCTTGCTGTTTCTGTTTTTCTGGCTTCTGTGAGAAGCCTCTTCTTTTTTTTTATATATTTTTTTCGCTACCGCGACCGTCGTCGCGACCTGTGGTCGCGCCACCAGGTCGCGGTGCTCACTGGAGCATTCGCACCGCCTTCGTCGCGAGCACACTTCGCTGTCCCTTGGTCGCACTGGTGGTCGCGTTGCTCACTGCCATATTTTGACATTTTCATCGCGAGCAGCTCATCGCGACCTGTGGTCGCGGTGACTGGTCGCGATGCTCACTGCCAGAAATCTCATTTTTCACCGCGAGCAAGCCATCGCGACCTGTGGTCGCGGTGACCAGGTAGCGATGCTCTCTGTCTCCATTTTCGATTTTTCATACATCAATTTTCAACCATTCAATCTGGTCCGCTGGAAATCATAAAAATAAACATACATTTAATTACATTTACACCCCCTCTAATAACAAAATTTATTTTCACATATATAAAATTAATTACCCAAAATCCGGGATGTTACATCTTCCATCCTTACCTGGATCGGTTTGTGGTGGTGTACTTAGATGACATCGTGGTCTATAGTAACACCCTCGAGGAGCATGCTCGACACCTACAAGCTGTTTTCAAGGTCTTAAAGGAAAACGAGCACTACGTCAAGAAGGAGAAATGTTCTTTTGCTCAACCGGACGTGTACTTCTTGGGGCATAAGATCAAGGATGGTGTGCTCATGATGGACGAAGCGAAAATCAAAGCCATTTGTGACTGGGCTCCTCCTACAAAGGTGCCCAAACTACGGTCATTCCTTGGCCTAGTTAACTATTATCGGAGATTCATAAAAGGGGTATTCGGCAAGGGCAGCTCCACTCACAGATCTTTTAAAGAAGAACAAGGCGTGGGAATGGTCGAGTGAGTGCCAAGAAGCCTTTGAAGGATTGAAGAAGCCGGTAACCGAGGAGCCAGTGTTGAGACTCCTGGACCATTCCAAGCCATACGAGGTACAGACGTATGCTTCTAATTTTGCTATTGGTGGGGTTCTAATGTAAGATGGGCATCCTATAGCCTTCGAGAGCTGCAAGCTGAATGATACGGAACGGAGGTATACCGTTCAAGAGAAGGAGATGACTGCGGTTGTTCATTGCCTTCCCACATGGAGACATTACTTGCTCGGCTCTCACTTCGTCATCAGGACTGACAACATCGCCACTAGCTACTTCCAGACGCAGAAGAAGTTAAGCCCAAAGCAAGCTAGATGGCAAGACTTTCTGGCAGAGTTCGACTACACGCTCGAGTACAAGCCCGGGAAGGCCAATTTGGTGGCAGATGCACTGAGTCACAAGACGAAACTTACAACTATGAGGAGTGCGCCACAGGGAGAAGTCATTAATCTCATTAAGGAAGGGCTACAACGCGACTCACTGGGTAAGAGTCTTTTGGGGTTAGCCAATGATGGGAAGACTAAACGGTTTTTGGTGCAGGATGACTTACTCTAGACCGTGGGAAACCGGCTGTATGTCCCGAAATTCGAAAACCTGAGGAAGAACTTGATCAAGGAGTGCCACGATACAAAGTGGGCAGGACATCCAGGACAACAGAGGACCAGGGCTTTGCTCGAAGCAACCTACTATTAGCCGCATATGAGGGATGACATCGAGGCTTATATGAAGACTTGTCTTGTGTGCCAACAGGACAAGAACGAATGGCAATCGCTTGCTAGAGCCGTTACCCATCCCCGGGAGACCATGGGAAAGTGTCACCATGGACTTCATTTCGGCCCTACCAAAGTCGGACGGCTGCGGATCGATCATGGTGGTGGTCGATTGGTTCTCTAAATATGCAACTTTCATTGCTGCCCCTACGGATTGCACGGCGGAGCAGGCCGCTCGGTTGTTCCTAAGGGATGTAGTGAAGTATTGGGACGTGCCAAGAACGATCATTAGCGATCGAAACCCGCGCTTCACAGGGAAATTCTGGACTGAGCTTTTCAACTTACTGGGGTCGAAGTTGCATTTCTCTATAAGCTTTCACCCACAAACAGATGGGCAACCAGAGAGGGTGAATGCCTTGTTGGAGCTATACCTAAGGCACTTTGTGAGTGCCAACCAACGAGATTGGGCAAAGTTACTTGATGATGCCCAATTCTCTTACAACTTGCAGAGGAGTGAGGCGACCCACCATAGTCTTTTCGAGTTGGCGACGGGCCAACAACCCCTCACTCCGCAGACGGTAATGGTGGGATACACAGAAAGAAGTCCACGATCGTATAAGCTGGCCAAGGATTGGCAAGAACAAGCCGATATAGCACGATCCTACCTTGACAAGGCCGCACGGAAAATGAAGAAATGGGCGGACAAGAAGAGGCGACGAGTGGAATTTCAAGTAGGAGACTTGGTACTTGTCAAGTTGCTGCCCCAACAATTCAAGGCCTTCAGAAAGGTGCACAAAGGCTTGGTAAAGAAGTACGAATGACCCTTTCCGATCCTGAAGAAGGTAGGAAAAGTTTCCTACAAAGTTGAATTACCTCCGAGGCTCAAGATCCATCCAGTCTTCCATGTGAGTCATTTGAAACCCTATCATGCGGACACGGAAGACCCTAGTCGATGAGAGTCTTCAAGGGCGCCAACTGCCGTAGTAACCTCCTACGATAAAGAAGTAGAGGAGATCCTAGCGGATCGAGTCATAAGGAAAAGGGGTGTTCCTCGAAGTAGCGAGTACCTTATCAAGTGGAAGGGACTTCCTACGAGTGAAGCTACTTGGGAACCGAATGAGGCTTTATGGCAGTTTGCAAAACAAATCGAGGAGTTCCACAAGGAGACTACGACGAGGACGTCGCCGGATTAGGTGGAGGAGAATGTCACTATCTTTCTAGAAGGATTCGGAACAACCTAGAGGAATGGTGAACCTTGTGGAGAAACCTAGAAGGATGGAGAAACTCCTAGAGAAGTCTAGCTCTTGGGACATTCTAGAATGTTGTGGAGATTTGTAGGATGTTCAAGACTTGGAATTCTCTAGAACATGTACATTGTAGGAATTTCTTGTACATTGTAGAATTCTCTAGAACATTATAGATAGGTAGAGACCTAGAATGTTCTTTGGTGCCTATAAATAGATGGCACCCCTCATTTGTACAAACCATCCAAGAAATCCAACAATTCAAGAGTTCTAGCATTCAATCACTTGTGCTCTCTTCTCTTCTCTCTTCCTAAAAGCTTTCTTGAGTTTGCTAGCAAGTTAATTGCCTAGCTCGTGGGGATCAAGGCTGACTTAACCTCTTCGACGGAAGGAAGTGTGTTAAGTGCCGCACGGTTGGCTTAGAAAATACTAAGGCCGTGACTTGTAGCTAAGGGTTTGGTGAAAACATCAGCAATTTGATCAAAGTAGAAATGTAACGAACATCTTAACAGACCGACAGTAATCTTTTAATGCACAAAATGGAAATCAACCTCAATATGTTTGGAATGCTGGATTCTGAGAAAGAGAATTAGCACCAGCATTATCGCACCAAACAATAGGGCAGTGAGGAAGAGTGACACCAATTTCAGACAAGAGATAGAGATCGAAGCCAAAGAACCTCTATAGTAACAAGAGCAAGAGCTCGATATTCAGCTTCGTTGCTCTATCAACTCAAGTGGTTTAGTAGTTGAAATTGATGCATTTTCCCAAAGTTTACAAAGAGTCATAAAATCAACATTTGGATTAATTTTCATATTAAAGTGTGATGTACTTAAAACACTTTTCTCTAAAAACATACATTGTTACCTGACAAAGACTAGCATGTCAAGGAGCTACATCAAAAGCATTTTTATTTACGTTTAACAAGTTTGAAGAATCAGTTTTGCACACATTTTTGCTGACATTGTAACCGGCATGGAGAGCTGAACTAGAGCTGCTCTTTGACGAAATTGGTGAAGAATGATGAAGACTGGTTGATGAAGTATCCTGCAACTTCCAATGAAGGCCACCGTTGGGCGGCCTCCATTGTTTTTCTTTTTTAAATGTTTTTTAATTATGTAAAATAATACATATAAAAATATTATATATATATATTTAATTTTATTATTATATTTTTATCTTTATAATATATAGATATATTTTATTAAAAAACACACACACATATATATATATATATATATATATATATAATAATATGTTTAGTTTTTTTAACTAAAATTTTGAGTTTTATATATATTGAACCTTGATTGAATTTTATTTTATTTTTAATAGATAATTTAAAAAAGTTAAATGGATCTATCCATTTAATTATTTAATTATTTAATTATTAATAATTTTTAATTTTATTTTTTATTTTTTAATTAGAGGTATTTTTATCATTTTAAATAAAAAATTTGATCAAACCGTTACTTTTGACTAAATTAACTAACGGTAAAATACTAATGTGTAATTAAGGCTAAACTCACTATTTCATTACAATATGATCAAATATCAAAGTATTCTATTACAATTCATCCAATAAAATATTATATATTACTTATAATAAAATCAACTAATTTTTGTAATAGGTCTTGGTGGGAGTTTATGCCCGTCAATTTTAGCTACTATTTTACATATAATATTTTATTAGGAGATCCCTAAAAACCCCTCTAAGGTTTAACATTTTTTAAAAATAGTTTTCTAATTTTAAATTTACTTGAAACCTTAAGGCTTTTGATACATAGTTATAAATTATTTTAACTAAATTTTAAAATTATAAAATTTAACAAAGGAGGTAAATTTATCTAAAATTCTATAGTTTTTTTTTTCTTTGAGAAGAAAAGAGTTCATTAATCAACCTGAAAATAGTACAATCAAAGTTATAATTCTCAATAATGAGATTAATACAAGATGAAAATCTTCCAACCAAATGGATTGAGCAAAATCATCTAGAAACTAGAATTAGACGAGTGAGGAAATGAGCCATCGAATTTGCAGATCGAGGGACATAAAGACCCTCATAGTGGTAGGAAACAGAATAAATATGATTGTCACTTCAAACATTTGTAGCTCCATACAAATGAAGCAGATAATGAATGCGATTGTCACTTCAAACATTTTCCACGAATGTGAATTTTTTTTTAATGTATATATATATATATCATCTTTTGGCCGTCTAAAATTAATTAAAAAATAAAAATACCTTCAATTAAAAATAAATAATTAAATAAATTTATAAAAATATAAAATATAAAACTATCATTAGCTCTTCACTATTCATCTATCATCTTTTGAGATGGTTGTAGAGAATAATTCATAAAAAAAAATACATTTTAAAATAAAATAAATATAAAAAAAATATTTAATATTAGCACTGCACCTAAAAAGATAGATGATAGAGATTTTTTTTTTAAAAAAAGTAAAATAAAAAATATATTTTAAGAAATCGTCATTTGATACCAAAAATAAAAAAAATAAAAAAAAATGGGGTGGGCATCTAGTTCTAGATCTCCAACCCATCTTTCTAATTTGTCATGGATGGATCTTAATGGCGAGGGAGGCTTGCCATCGAATCGAGCCTCCCACACAGGGGAGGTGAGTTTTGTCATAGGGGAGGTGGGAGGCTCGCCTCCCCCCCTTTTGTGATGGGGGAGGCGAGCCACCCCCACCGCAGTAGGAGAGGCTTGAGCCTCCCCCAGTTGGCGGCGGGGGAGGCTGCAACATATCCATCCACTGGATGGATCTGCCATGGATAGATCTTTTAACTAAGGTTGATGGGGGTGGAGATCTAGATTACATCTCCACTGTGCATCTTGTTAGAGGGACGGTGGATCTCCACCCCTTTTTTTTTATTATTCTTTTTCTATTTTTATTTTTTTTAGATATTAAATGGGCAGTTTTTTAATTTAAAAAAATTTTCTACCGTCCATCTTTTTAGATGAAGGGTTAAGATTCAATATTTTTTTATATTTTATTTTATCTTAAAATATTTTTTTTTATGAATTAATCAACATCATCCATATTAAAAGATAATAGATGGATGGTGGAGATCTAAAACTAGCTTTTACTTTTTATTTTTATAAGTTTATTTATTTTTATTTAAGGGTATTTTTTGTCTTTTCATTAATTTTAAACAGTCAACTCTAATATTTAACGGTCAAACTTAACGTCAAAAAATGTTAGTGTGAGTTTTTACAAATTTTGATTCCAAATATAATTTATTAAATCTCAGGTAGGTCGAGTATTATTTATTATATATATATATATATATATATATAAGGGAAAGAGTTCGAGTTTGCCAACTAAGAGGTCTAACTCACATCCAATGATAACTAGATTAAAGGTAGGAATCTTCAAACTAAAGGCTTGGGTGGTTTCTCTATATGAAGAGGAGCCTATTATAGTTCAACAGGCCTTGTCTTACCCTAAGTAGCTAGCCACTATGCAAGAGAAGTGTTAGGCATTAGAAAGAAACAAAACTTGGTCCTTGGCTCATCCACCACAAGGAAGGAAAGTTATAGGATGCAAATGTGTGTTTAAGATAAAAAGAAATCCTAATGGTACTCTCTTGAAATACAAGGCTCGATTAATGGCTAAAGGGTTTCATCAAATTGAAGGTTTTGACTCCAGCCATAGTGAGAGTTGTTCTTTTTGTTGCAGTGACAAGATGGTGGTCTCTAATGCAGCTTGGTATAAACAATGTTTTCCTAAATAGCGCTATTGAAGAGGAAGTCCCCTGGTTTCTTTGTCTCCAATCAACAGCTTGTATGCAAGCTTCATAAAAGTATTGCATGGGTTGAAACAGTCACCTAGGGCCTAATTTGATAAAATTCAAGCAAGCACTACTTCACCTGCGGTAGGGGTTTCTCTGTCTCCAATCAACAGCTTGTATGGAAGCTTTATAAAAGCATTGCATGGGTTGAAACAATCACCTATGACCTCATTTGATAAAATTCAAGCAAGCACTACTTCACGTGCGGTTTACGTTCCTTTAAATATGATAGTTCACTGTTTTTCAAGTTCACAGGTTCTCAAATTGTTTATATGCTTATGTATGTTGATGACATTAACACATGAACTACAAGAACTGAAATTGATCACCTTGTTCAATAACTACATGATCCTTTGCTTTGAATGATCTAGGAGATCTTCATTATTATTTAGGAATTGAAGTTTAGGAAACTAGCACATGTATTCATTAATCTCAGATGAAGTATGTGCAGGATTTTCTTAAGAAGGTTGGGATGCCAACAGCCAAGCTTTTTCCTTCACTAATGTTGTCCAGCACTACAGTCAGCTGTTAGCTTATAAGGGTAGTCATGTTGTTGATTCTACTAAGTATATGACTATGGCTGGAGCTTTGAAATATGTAACTATCACCGGACCTGATATTGCATTTGCTATGAATAGAGTTTGTCAATTCATGCAATCTCCTTTGGATCAACTCTGGAAAGTTGTTAAAAGATTATTAAGATACTTGAAGGGTACAATGAACTATGACCTTGACTTTACCAAATCAAATAAGACCATTTATCATTGGTTGTCCTCTCTGAATATAGTAGGATTTTCATATGTTGACTAGGCCACCAATCTAGGTGACAGGAAATCAACATCAGACTACTGTGTGTTCCTAGGATCTAACCTTGTTACTTGGAGTGCAAAGAAGTAGCATGTCATTTCTAGACCCCTAGCAGAGGCAGAATACAGAAACTTGGCATCAGTAGCTGCAAAGGTCACTTGGCTAACTTTTTTGTTGACAAAATTGCAGGTGTTTCAAAGTATATAAGATTCATGTGGTTTGGTGTGGCAATCAAAACACCATTGCAATGTCCAGCAACATAGTTCTTCATGCTAGAACAAAGCATATAGAACTTGATCTCTACTTTGTAAGAGATAAGATTATTCAAAAAAAAAAAAAACTACTTGTGAATCACGTTCCTTCATTGGATCAAGTTGCTGATATTTTCACCAAGACATTGTTCACTCCTAGATTTCAATATTTGCGTGACAAACTCACTGTAAAGTCTTTTCCATTAAGTTTGAGGAGAATGTTAGTATTCAACATAATATGCCTTCAGCTTCTCCAGCTTCCTAACAGTTGCTCAAACTGATTCTACATCAGTTGATCAAAGAGCACAGAATCATCAGAGTCCATCTGATTCAATTCCATGCTCTCCAAGTGCTGTAGCAACACAGAATAAAATCTCCAGGTTAAGGCGGGAAAATCAATTAGGAGTGAGTTATGAATCAATTAATTTGTTAATTTGTTAGGAGCTGCACATTGTATAGTGTCAGATCAGCTAGCATGCAATATGTGTGTGCTCCTTCTTGTATACATAGCTGATTGATATTTTATGTATTGTATTGAATTTTACTCATTGTTAATAAAGATTGTTTTATAGAGAATTCTCTTAATCTCTCTCTCATTTTACATTTTACATTCTTGTTTGCTTTTCATGAAACTGTTGAATCTAATTAATCTGATATTCTGATGAGTGATGAACCGATTTAATATTTTCTAATGTCATGTCAACAAGACAGAATTAGATTATAAAAATAATGTTACTTCAAATCATAATAGCATCTGCCAGTATTTTAAAATAGATTATATATTTTATCTTAAAGTTTCATTTCCTCCAATAATATTTTATCCTACAATTTTTAAGAAAAAATTTAAGAGAATTAGAATATAACTCTCTAAATTTAGACTACCAACTTTTAATTTCTAAATTTACTTTTTACTTTTTATATTTTTATTTTATTCTTATGTCCATAAATAACTATTGGACGTTGATGTCTTTTATACTATTTTGATTAAATTTAATTAATATAAATAAGTTGTAATTTATATAATTTATTACCATAAAAATTATACTACTAAAAAGTTCTTATCTAAATCTTTAAAATGAAACTAATATTGAATATTTATTTCTTTAAAAAAATTGAATAATTATTATTCATATATTTTATATTATAAATATATTAATAATTATAAATTAATATTAAAATAAAGATAAAAATAATTATAATCACATTAATATTAAAATTTAAAATGAAAATTACAAATGGCATAAAATATTACAATAACGATAACAAAAAAAGAAAATAATTAGAAAAAAATATATGAAAAAATATTATATTTTTATTAGTTTATGAATTTAAAAAAAATAAAAAAAATAAGATTATATGAGAAAAATTAATCTAAAAATTTAAGTAAATGTAAATTAAAATAGAGCTAATTGCACTCACAACCCCTGAGGTTTGGCCAACTACAGGTAAAATCAACTTTATCGTTTATTAACAATGACACCCCCTTGACTTTAGTCAAAGTGAACAGTGTCAGGGACATTTTCGTCTTTTTCAATTTTTAATTTTATTTTATTAAATAATAAATCAAAAAATTAAAATAAAATAATAAAATTATTTAAAAATTAATAAAAAATAAAAAATTAATTAATTTAAATCCATTTTCCAGATCGAATCTCAACCGTCCATCAAGATTAATGAAGGGTTGAGATTCAATCTGAAAATGGATCCAAAAAAAAAAAAAAAAAAAAAAAATTTTTGGATCTTCGAAGAACCCAATCTGGGTTCTTCGAAGAACCCATCGAAGAACCCAGAGAGGGTTCTTCGATCTCTGGGTTCAGATCGAAGAACCCTTCTGGGTTCTTCGATCGAACCCATCTGGGTTCGATCGAAGAACCCTCTGGGTTCAGATCGAAGAACCCTTGTTCGATCGAAGAACCCAGTTTTCTGGGTTCTTCGAAGAACCCAGAAACTGGGTTCTTCGAAGAACCCAGAAGGGTTCTTCGATCTGAACCCAGAGATCGATGGGTTCTTCGATGGGTTCTTCGAAGAACCCAGATTGGGTTCTTCGAAGATCCAAAATTTTTTTTTTTTTTGGATCCATTTTCAGATTGAATCTCAACCCTTCATTAATCTTGATGGACGGTTGAGATTCGATCTGGAAAATGGATTTAAATTAATTAATTTTTTATTTTTTATTAATTTTTAAATAATTTTATTATTTTATTTTAATTTTTTGATTTATTATTTAATAAAATAAAATTAAAAATTGAAAAAGACGAAAATACCCCTGACACTGTTCACTTTGACTAAAGTTAAGGGGGTGTCATTGTTAATAAACGATAAAGTTGATTTTACCTGTAGTTGGCCAAACCTCAGGGGGTGTGAGTGCAATTAGCTCATTAAAATATTATATAATAAGTTAATAAAATTATATTACAATATCAATAAAAAGATTTTAAATAATTTAAAAAAAATATTTTAAAAATAAAATTATATAAAAAATATTTTATTAAAATAATAGTAAAAAAATAATAAAAATATAAAATATTTTTAAGATAGAGACATAGATAAATATTATTATTGAAGTAAAAATATTTTAGAGATAAAATATTAAAAAAATATTCATATTTATCTTCAAAACGGGGATAAAAGATATATTTTTGGAAATACGCTATCGATACAAAATGATTGATTGGTAAACCATGAATTATTAAATTAATACACACCATATCTTCCAAACAACAACCAGAAATAATCTCTCTCTCTCTCTCTCTCTCTCTCTCTCTCTCTCTCTCTCTCTCTCTCTCTCTCTCTCTCTCTCTCTCTCTCTTCTCTCTCTCTCTCTCTCTCTCTCTCTCTCTCTCTCTCTCTCTCTCTCTCTCTCTCTATATATATATATATATATATATATATATATATATAAAATGTCACTTCAAACCTCATCGTTTCCCTCAATGATTCCTTAATATCGTTTTCCATATGGATAGTGGACTCATGCATGTGAATCCACTACCATTTTTTTATTTAGCTACCGTTCAATAGCATTTGGTGCACATAGTTAAATTATAAAATCGGGTATAATAGAATTGGATTAAATTATATTCAACTAAATTAGTTTAGTGCGGTGTGAGTTAGTCTAAAAATAATAATATTTTTTTATTTAATATAATATAAGATTGAATAAAATCAAAATAAATTAAAATTAAATATCTAATTCAGCATTTAAAATAGTAAATATCCAGTATGAAATTTAGTGATTTATTTTAGTATGTCTAGGCAGACTTATAATTAATTTTATAATTATATAATTTTTTTAAAAAAATATCAGATTATAATGAAATACTCTGACGTTTGATCATATTGCAATGAAATTACATTTTTTCCTTAAACTACAACAAAGTACCTCGGATAATTATCAGTTGATCCCTAATGTATTTAAAAATATCACATTTTGATCTATTTTTATTTTTTTTTAACTCACATGATCCCTATCTTTTTCAAAATATATCAATTTAATCCCTATAACCAAAATTTTGATGGTCAAACTTGACATAAAATATAAATGAGTAAATAATACCTATCTCCCCTGAGGTTTGCTCAATTACAAGCAGAGTCAAGTTTTTGATTTATTGATAAATACCCCCCTGTCCCCTCTTTTGGGTTTGCTCAATTACAGGTGGAGTTAACTTTTAGCCAACTCTTCAGTTTTTTGACAAAGACTTCCCCTGATCAACTGTTACATTTGATCTAATTTTACTAAGTTTAGGCGAAGTGTTCGTCAATAAACAATAAAGTTGACTCCGCTTGCAGTTGGCAAAACCTCAGGAGAGGTCCATGCAATTAGCTCAATATAAATTAACCATTTTACCATTTTTTTTAATTAAATTATTAAATTAGAATGATACTTTTACCCTTTAATTTTTGAACATTTTTACCTTTTTAGATAGTCCAATAAGAACTTGATATATGTTATAAAAATTTATTTTTAAAAAAAAATACTTAAAAAAGATTTAAATAATAAAATAAATATGATAAAATTATTAAAAATAAAAATAAATATAAAAATTAGAAAAGTGTTAAAAGTAATATGATTTATTACAAAAACATTTCAAGGTTGAATACTTATAAAACTCAAAATTTAGTAATTTAATACATATATATAAAATAAATTTATATATATTACAGTTTTGTTATTATATTTTTATTTTATAATATAATAATAATAAATATGTATATATTATAATTTTATTATTATATTTTATTTTTGTAATATATAATGTATATATAATATATAATATACTCTAAAATATGTATATATAATATTTTAACATTTTAGTTTTTTTTTAAACTAAATTTTGAGTTTTATAAGTATTCAATCCTGAATTTTATTTTTATTTTTAATAAATAATGTTATTTTTAAAATTTTAAAATTATTTTTAAATTTTAATAAATTTATAATATTTATTTTTTATTTAATTATTTTTAAGTGTGTTTTAAAAAATAATTTAACTTTTTATAACACATATTAATTTTTTATTGGACTATCGAAATAGATAAAATAGTTCAAATGTAAAAAGTTGAGGGTAAAATCGTCTTGCTAATTTAATCAAAAATGGTAAGATGATCAATTTATGCTTTATGTCAGGTTTGACAGTCAAAATGTTGGGTCATAGGGACTAAACTGATATATTTTGAAAACGGTAGAGACCATGTGAGTGTAAAAAAGTAAAAATAGATCAAAATGTGATATTTTTAAATACATTAGGACCAAATTGATAATTATCCAAGGTACTTAGTTGTAGCTTAAGGAAAAATACGATTTTATTATAATATACTAAACGTCAGGGTATTCCATTACAATTTATCCAAAAAAAAGACGTCCCACTTTTTTTGTAACCCATTTACATCCCAACTAATAATGTGTCAATTAGTGAATGAATTCACATTAATAATAATTTATCTCACTTACCATATGAATCTAGACACATTATTAATTGAGATATAAGTTAAGATATAAAGTAGGATGTCTAGTATTACTCAATAAGAAAAACAAAGGTACAAATAACATAAGGATTTAAAGAAAATATCCAAGATTTAATACATGTTAATTATTTAACCATTAATATGATAATAACTACATGTATATAATGTAAAAGACCACTAAAAGTGTTGAATAATACCACATTAATTTAATTATGTTTTGCGAAACTTGAGAAAACATTTCATTAGTTTACAAGTATTTGATAAAATATTGATCAAACATTTGCCCGATGAATCATACTTACTATCGTGTAGGTATATTAATGGTTCCTGTACGTTTATAGAGTTCTTGTTGAATTATTGGTGTTTTTATTTGACATATATAATATATTGGTGTTAATTTTTCATGTTCGGTTTTTATTTTTTATTTTTAAGAAATGATATATATATTTATATATATATATTTGTTGACAATTTTATAACCAACGAACTAATCTATTAGGTTGTAGCATTATCTTATTATCTATAAAAGCTAATTGCATTCACACCCCTAAGAGCATCTCCAATGCTATTATGCATTCGGAGAAAATTGAGTGCCACATATGATCAATATTGAAAAAGTTAAGAAAACATTCTCCAATGCAATTATCTAACTTTAATATTGATATGATGTGGCAAAAAAAAAGTTAGAAAATATCAAGTAGAGTTTCTAATTGTAGATATTCTCCTTGATATGCTGACTAGGATTTCTAACTTTTCCCACCAATAAAATTTTAGTATTTTATCAATGCATTTAATTATCATATTGAATGGAGAGAGAATGTAACAAATGACTTGTGGTGATTGGTTTAAAATTACTATTTAGATATTCACATTGGAAAAGTGAATATGCATTTCTATAATTGTTTTGACAAGTTAGATCCATATTATTTAGAAATGCTGATGTGGCACTATTTAGATACTCAAAAATACATATTTGCATTGGAGATGCTCTAAGATTTGGCTAGCTACAAGTAGAATCAATTTTATTGCTTATTGACAATGACCTCCCCTGCCGTTAGTTAACTTCTGTTAGATTTAACTGTTGACCAACTTTGATCGTTAAAATGATCAAAATACCCCTAAAATAATATATTTTTTATTAAATAAAAAAAGATTAGATCTTTACCGTTCATCTGAAGTGAGATGGACGGTAAAGATTATTTTTTCTTAAAAAAAATTATTATAAATTTTTTAATTTTTTTTAAAAAATTAAAAAATTAAAGTTTAAATGGTATCAGAAACTTTTTTTTTTTTTTTTAAATATATGAAAATATAAATATGTAAGGAAATTTAACAATAGTCAAACACACAACACGTTTGTTAGAAATAGCCTTAGAAATGTCTTTTCATAATCTTCCAAAATCTCTCTTTCTGTCTCTAGATCCGTGAAAGACAAGTCTGATATGTTTCAAACATTGAATATTCCTTTGCGTGCCATGTCTCTACAATGAAAATGAAAATTAAGCACATTAAAATCACATTTCAAATTTTGAACTCTCTCTCTCTCTCTCTCTCTCTAAATTTGCAATATAAGGGCAGAACTAGTCACCCGATTCTTAATGGTTTTTACGGTGATCTTCTAATACTTCTGTAAAATGATTGCCATACCAACTTTCTTGCAATGTTAATAAATTAACAGTAATTCCAAACGCGTTCTTAATGGCTTTTATGGTGATTTTTTTAATACTTTTGTAAAGTGATTGCCAACCAAACCAACTTTCACAATTAGATTCTTAAATATGTTACTTCAAATCACAACAAACAAAAATTATCATAGTCCCTTTTACTCGAGTTAATTATATACCTCCTCTATTTCACTGAAAAAGATAATTAGAGTCAAATAAAATAAGGAATACATTTTAGAAATTTCCTTCCAAATATCTTTTTTTCTTTTTTTTTGATGAGGTAATATTTCGGACCAGTTTACACACAGTATGAACTAATTTACCTCTCCTGTCTGATCTCTCTTTCACTCTCTCTCTCTCTCTAAATTAAGCATGACTCAATCTGATAACTTTTTTCAAACGGTGATTCTTCACAATTCCCTTCACGTGCCCTGTCCCTGTACTGAAAATTAAGCACATTAGAATCACATTTCACATTTTCAAAGCTCTCTCTCTCTCTCTCCCCCTCCCTCTCTCTCTCTAAGCTGTCTCTCAAAATTTTCTACATAAGGAGAGGACTAGCCAACCAAGTTTGGCGTACCCAAATATTAGACACCAACCACATCTTTCTTCTTCTTCCAAAAAAAAAAAAAAAAGAAAGAAAAAATGTTGAAACCACAAGTTAATTATCAGCAGACTCAGTCAATCAAAACCCTATTCCCATTACAGAAGCCATTTCTCCATGGAAATGGAGGCCATGCTTTTGCTCTTATGGTTCAGTCTAGGCCCTCCTTTAACAAACCACCAAAAGTTGGAGTTAGGTTTTCTCCTAATAAAATCAAAGCAGTAGCAACTCCTGCTGTTTCCACCGAGAAATCTCTCAGCATCAAGGCAGTTGTTACTGTTAAACAAACTGTTGGTGGCTTCCTCTCTATTCTAACCATAGACAGAGATGACATACAAGATTGGCTTGGCAAATCACTCCTTTTGGAGCTTGTTAGTGCCGAGCTTGATCCTAGTAAGTAATATATTCAAAAATGTTCTTGTATATATGGTTCTGTGATCAGGCTCAACTGTGTTTAACACTTGTTCTTTCTTTGTTTTTCAGAATTTAATAAATTCTACGAGTTTTTAAAGAGAGAAAACAAAAAGTTTTCATTAAATTTTTTATAATCCATACAAAAAAATTATTATCAAAATTAAATAAATTTTACTAAATTTCCATCAAAAGTGCTTAAAGTAAGCACGATAAGAGTTCTTATTAATATATATATATATATATATGTAATATGCAAAACATTAATTTTTTTTATATAATATTTATTCTCTAAAGACAGATTCTTTCGATAGTATTCAAGTCTTACAAATTAATAATTATTTTTCAACTCTTTTTTAATAATAAATTTTTATTAATAATATTTTTAAAATACATACTAATTACCATATATTTTTTTTATAATTGATTACATGTTATATTATTACAGAGACGGGAGCAGAGAAAGCGACCATAAAAGATTACGCACACAAAACTGGGACGGAGAAGGACGGCGACGTGACATATGAAGCGGAGTTTGAGGTTCCGGTTGATTTCGGAGAATTGGGTGCCATTTTCGTGGAGAATGAGCACCACAAGGAGATGTTTTTGAAGGATGTGGTGCTTGATGGATTCCCTAATGGTCCTGTTACGATAACTTGTGACTCCTGGGTTCACTCCAAGCAGGACAACGAAGACAAGCGAGTCTTCTTTGTTAACAAGGTCAGCTAGCTACTCAGCTATATGCACCAACCTCTGGTTTATTAATTATATATTAAATTAACATTCATTATTTATCAAAAAGTAACTTTTTTTTTTAACCGTTTAAAAATTCGGACTCCAAAAAATTAAAAAATAGCATTAAAAAGTCATACCAAACTGGGCTTTATAGTTAACATACGGGGACAATTCTTTTTTTATTTTTACATATCTTGAGATTATAGGCATGCTTGGGAGATTTTTTTGCTTTAAATTTTTGCTTTCTGGAAATTTCTTTCTACGAAAATTATATATTTTTACTTTGTTTGGAAGGGCTTTTAAAGCTTAAAATTTTTTTTTTTAAAACATCTAAACACTCTTAAAAGAGTTTTTAAATCTAAAAAGTCAAAAACATACTTCTAAAAATCCTACCAAACAAACTCTAAGAACTTTATATGAAGTGACACATACGATTTTATTAAAATACGAGTAATTTATATTTTTTTCCCTAATATTTGGTAGATTAAACATTTTTTCCCCTGTGGTTTTAGTAATAGACATTTTTCCCCTACAGTTGTCAAACTGTTTAAAAAGTTATTTGACCCTTAAGGCCCCGTTTGGTATGCGGGATTGAATTAGACTATTTTATAGAATTGGATTGGATTGAAATTGAATTGGATTGGATTAGATTAATATAGCGCTATTCACTGTTTGATGTAACATAGGATAGGACTAAAATAGTGTAATTCTATATTTGGAATGATTTGATATTGGACTAAAAATAATGTAATGAAATGTTTATTATATGACTAAATTATAACTAAATTTAATAAATTTAAATATAATTAGTCTATTAAATAGATATACAAATTATAATTAAATTAAAAAAATAATTGAATAAAAAACATAAACTTATTTTTTAAAAACAAAATAAAATAATATAAAATTTAATTTAAATAATATTAATATATTGGTAAATTAAGTATTAAAAAAAATTATAAATCCAATTCAATTTTATTAAAAACCACTATGAAAGTTTACAATTTTAAAAATAAAAGTTTACTTTAGTTTTTTTTAAATGAAAAATTTATTATTAAAATGACAAAAAGTATACATATTAATGGTTATTAATTTTAATTAAATGGGTGATGAGAGAGAAGTCTGTTATGTGAGATAGAGAGAGAAGAGAATAAGAAATCATTAGTGATAAGGGAGAGTTTAATAAAAAAGTATTTTTTCATTAGTCCCGAGACTATTAGTGATAGGGGGTGGGGTGGGTTTATATAGTCCAGTCAATATAGGACTATTTTAGTACACGAGATTATAAATCTCATGTCTGCACACTTCACCAAACACATATTATTGACTAAAATAGTCCAATCTCGAACTAGTACTAAACACATTCTTAAATTTTAAAGGTAAATTGGTAAATGAATAAATAAAATAATATAAAAAAATCTTTATTAAAAGAGTTAAAAAATAAATCAATAAAAAACTTTATTTTAAACTTTATTAAAATATTAAAAAAAAAAATCAATTTCCACTCATTATTTCACTTTCTCCTCCCTCTATCTTATCTCTCCACTTTCTCTCCCCACTATCTTCTCTCTCCGTCTATCTCACTCCCCCTCTCTCTTTCTTTCATTTTCTTCATTCATTTCTCTCCATAATTTTAATCTCTCTCTCTTTAAATTATGAAAATTTCTTTAATTTTTTAATAGTAGGAGAAAAAATATCTAATACTAAAAATACAAGGAAAAAAAGTCTAATCTGTTAAATATTAAGAAAAAAAAATATAAATTACCTTTAAAATACAGATCAATAGATGACATGAATTAAATGATCAATAGATGACGTGAATTTTACCTTCCTATTTAAAGAATATTTTACTTTTGTTCTATTTTATAGTTCAAATCCAACAAAATTCATGAAGGACCTTGAGATATAATCTAGTTACATGCATTTTAGCCAAAATCACAAGAGATTGGAGAAAATGAATGCAAACAAAATTTCAGTGTGGTCACTTCAAAATTATTCATACCTTGTTGAAGTTTTTTTAGTATTAGTTGTATAGTCTGTGGTCCTGGAGTACAGGAGCAATAAATTATTTACTCATGTGAGGTTGAGGTGGGACTCTGGGGAGGGACCATGCATGAGCCCGGAAGACTTATGAGAAGTTAACTTTGGCTGCGGATATCACGTATATGTTCAGTGCACCTCTCTTTTAATTTAATAAGGAAGATTTAATTTTTACTATATATATTTATTAGTATATATTGGATAGTTTTCTCTTTTTATTATAGAAATAAATATCTTCTGTTATGAGAATAAATATTCAAACCATACATTTAGTAATTAATCTCGATAGATTTTAATAGTTATTAATATTATAATTAAAATAATAATAATAAAAAAACTTTGGCTGCACCGTTACCACAAATGGGTACATCAGCGGGTCAAGAATCCAATCCTAAACCTCATGGTGGGCATACTGGTTGTGGATGAGGTGACATACTGGTGGTGACGTGATGCGCATCTAATCCCACTAAATATTTTAATGAAGTTAAAATGTACAGTAATTTTAATTGATTGAGGGGGTTTTGTTGGGATGATTGAATAAAAATAAAAATGTTTGTTTATTTGGAGCAAAGGTAGACTGTTTAAAAATTTATCTAAATTTACCATTAAATGATGTGGTAAGTTGATTTGTTGGATCAGTCATATTTACCATCAGAAACACCAAATGGATTGAAGAGGTTGAGAGGTGAAGAGCTAGTGAAATTGAGAGGAAATGGACAAGGAGAGCGCCAAGCCGGTGATCGGATATATGATTATGATGTATATAATGATATCGGAGACCCGGATAGTGACCCAAATATGGCACGACCAGTGCTTGGCGGCAAAGAACATCCTTACCCTAGACGTGGCAGAACCGGACGCCCACGTTACAAAACAGGTATAAATTAAATTAAACGGTGAAAATTATTTTGGCCCAATATATAATTTTAAAATATAATTTTTTGATTCATTTTTCACCTTTTAACTCTTATGTCCCTAATTACATACTTTGACAACTCCACTAGTTGACTCAAAAATTCTACACAAACCCAATAATCTCGATTCAAAACCAATCCAATGGTATAAAAAAAAAATCTAATATTTAAAAATTTTAAAAAATTTATTGTGTGGTCAAGATTAGAAACACATTGCAACTGCTCTGTGGTTGCACACAGCATAGTGTAACAAAACCTGATCACCTGCTGCAACACTTCATTGAGCTAGTGTTGGTACAACGTACGGTTTAGTGAAGCTCAGGAGTCAGGACTGGAATCACAAAATTGATCAGAACGAGTACTCTTCACACATTAAAGGACACAAAGATACAAAAGTGGGGCTGTAATGTCAGTCCCGATAAGTATATATTATTCAATATTATCTTATTACAGTATATTATGTGATATTAACCGGACTGATATGGTAACATTTTTCCGTGTTATCAAAGCTATGGTACTTATTATTATTATTTTTTTCTGTTTTCTGGTTTTTAACGCGTGTGGCACATATTTGATATGATAATTATCCAATTTTATTGTTGCAGATCCATACTCAGAGACAAGGAGCAGCCAATTCTATGTGCCCAGAGATGAAGAATTTTCTGAAGTAAAAGAACTAACATTTTCAGCCAAGACAGTTTCCTCAGTGTTGCATGCCTTGCTACCTGCCTTAGAAACTGCAATTGTGGATTCTAATCTAGGGTTTCCATACTTCACAGCCATAGACTCTCTTTTCAATGAAGGAGTTAGCTTGCCTCCACTCACTAAACAAGGTTTTTGGAGAACACTTATTCCCAGATTAATCAAGGCAGTTCATGATACTGGCGAAGATATTTTGCGCTTTGAGACCCCCGCAACAATGGACAGTAAGAACCTCGAACATTTTTGTTTTGCATGGATATAGATTCTCTACTGATTTAAACACGCATTTTCTCGAATATATAAATGAAGTTTGTAATACTATGATTATGCATGCTTTAATGTACACTAACTCATTTGGGTCCTTTTCACTTGCAGGAGACAAATTCTTTTGGCTTAGGGATGAAGAATTTGCTCGGCAGACTCTAGCTGGCCTCAATCCATATAGCTTACAGTTGATCACGGTATGATCTATCACTGTCTAATTTATTGTCTGTTGCTATATTATCGGTATATAGTAATTTTTTATCAGAACTATTCGACGGTAGATATTAATTATTGATCGTTGAATTTTATTTAATTATATTTATGCAATCTGATGACTATATCTATCTAGCGAGCATGTCCATCAGTTAGGATGAATTTTAAGCTTGAAGAATAAACAGTTTTTATTTTATTTTTATTTTTTTTTATACAAAATATTGTAGGAATGGCCGTTGAAAAGTACACTAGACCCTAAAATTTATGGTCCACCGGAGTCGGCAATCACCACAGAAATTATCGAATGCGAAATCAAAGGTTTCTTGACAGTTGAAGAGGTATATCGAAACCTTCAAATTATATACCCCGTGTTAATATTTGATCTTTGAACACAAATCAAATTCCTACTGGAAATTTTTAGTTTCTAATTGATTTATTTATACATTAAAACCTCTTAAGATTTTTTTTTGTTGGTTTTATGCAGGCTATAAAACAAAAGAGGTTGTTCATCTTAGATTACCATGACCTACTTCTACCATACGTGGAAAAAGTGAGAGCGCTCGAAGGCACAACCCTATATGGTTCTCGCACAGTATTCTTCCTGACTCCAAATGGCACGTTGAGACCACTAGCAATCGAGCTGACTCGGCCACCGATTGATGGAAAGCCACAGTGGAAACGAGTGTATTCACCCAGTTGGCACTCCACTGAATGCTGGCTTTGGAAGCTCGCCAAAGCTCATGTTCTTGCTCATGATTCTGGCTACCACCAGCTTGTCAGTCACTGGTATACATATATGCCTCATCTCTTGATTCTGATATCATTATAACGATCCCGAATTAATATAGTATCATATATCGTTAAGCTACTGATATTTGATTAGCTAATATGGCGAGATAGGTTCAACTTTGATATTGTTATAATAATTTCTATTTCTAAGTGGCATTTATTGTTCGTTTAAAGTTATATTACCTTGCATTAGTTTGGAAAGAGATTATACATATAAGTTAATTAGTAAAATTTCATCAAATAAGTAATTATTTATTTTATTTTATACATTTTGACAATGTCATGTCATTTTCTGAACCCCTGATGTAGTGAATTTCTCTATTTAATTCGCACTCACATGGCTGCACCTCTACTTTCTTTGCAGGTTGAGAACTCATTGCTGCACAGAGCCTTATATAATCGCAACCAATCGGCAACTAAGCGCAATGCACCCAATCTACAGGTTGCTTACCCCTCATTTCCGGTACACAATGGAGATCAATGCTCTAGCTCGACTGGCTCTAATCAATGCTGGTGGAATCATTGAAAGTTCATTCTCTCCTGGCAAGTACTCTATGGAGTTCAGCTCTGTCGCCTATGACAAGCAGTGGCGTTTTGATCATGAGGGACTTCCCAAAGATCTCATTAGCAGGTAATAACTCATTCACTTATTCAAAAGCTTTTGAAAGTAGTTTGTAGGAGAATGAAAATAATGAAAATGCGTCTGGTAGTAGTATTTAATTTTCGAATCGTGTATTTTATTTATTTATTTATTTTTTTTGCTAACTAGGGGATTGGCTGTTGAAGATCCAAGTGCTCCACATGGCCTAAAGCTAACAATTGAAGACTACCCTTTTGCAAATGATGGTTTAGTACTATGGGACTCCATAAAACAGTGGGTTACAGACTATGTGAACCGTTACTACCCCAAAGCAAGTCTTGTAGAGTCAGACAAGGAGCTCCAAGCATGGTGGTCCGAAATCCGGAATGTCGGACATGGTGACAAGAAGGATGAACCATGGTGGCCTGTCCTGAAAACCCCAGAAGACTTGATTGAGATCATAACAACCATAGTCTGGGTGACCTCAGGACACCATGCAGCTGTGAACTTTGGCCAGTACGCATATGGAGGTTATTTCCCTAATAGGCCCACCATTGCAAGAACCAACATGCCTGATGAGGACCCAACTGAGGAAAAATGGAAGTTCTTCCTGGAAAAGCCAGAAACTGTGCTTTTGACTATCTTCCCTTCACAAATACAAGCCACAAAAGTCATGGCTGTTCTGGATGTTCTGTCGAATCATTCACCGGATGAGGAGTATTTAGGCGACATAGCGGAGGCGTCATGGAAAGAAGATCCTGTTATAAATGCTGCATTTGAGAGGTTCAATGGAAGGTTGAAGGAGTTTGAAGGGATTGTTGATGATAGAAATGCAAACCCGGATTTGAAGAACAGAAATGGAGCGGGGACTGTGCCATACGAACTCTTGAAGCCATTTTCTGATCCCGGCGTGACAGGAAAAGGAGTTCCGTACAGCATTTCTATCTAGATTTTCTATGGAAAATTAAACTGCCATTGCTCATTGACAAGCTGCTTCTTCTCTGCTTTTTAATCTATGACTTGCTTTGTATTTGGCTACTAAACAAACTCTCTTTTTGTTCCTTGAATAAAATTTAGTTTCTCCTTATAATCATTGATCTCTTGCCATTCCACATTAAAATTAACCACCTCAAATAGCAGCTATTAAGACATTTATAGCCCTAAGAAAAACCATATAAGATATGGAAGATAATAATGTAATATGTTGTCTATTTTTGAGGAAATTCTTGAACCATCGAGCTGAGTGTTTGGGATATCTTTTCAATCCATTTTTGTAATCCACATAGTTGATGCCAAAACGTACAGTGTAACCTGCATTCCACTCAAAGTTGTCCAACAATGACCATGCAAAGTATCCCCTCAAATTTACACCATCCCTGTCATGCATTCAACTGTTGAGATTTAATATCCCGAGTATTTTTTTTTTTTTTAAATCCAGACATCTTGACTAAATAAGAAGCCCTCTAAGAGAATTAACGAAAGCACTTACTTGATGGTTCTTTGAGGAAAGAAAGATGCTTGTAGTAGTAATCAATCCTCATGTTATCAACAAGGGCTTCCTCTAATGATATTGTTGCATTGTTCGCTTCATCAACCCCTAATAATAATAATAATAATAATAATAATAATAATAATAATAAGTGTTGGGTGGGTCCCTCACATAGAGGGCACCCACCAATTAATTTCAATCAATTAAAAAAAATAATAATTAAAATGACGTGACCACACAAATGGCCAAAGGTGTAACATCTCTAATTTTGAATACATATGAAAAGTATGATTGAATTCGTTTTGAATATGTGACAGTATATAGTAGCGCTCCTGATTCGGTCCGAGTGGATTTGTGTCAGGGGGTTGTTACAAAAGGTGTGGCCATATCTTAGCCACATGTTTGGGAGCTCTCTTGCCTATATAAATAGAATTGAGAGAGAGAGTCTCAGAAAGAGAGATAGAATTTTTTGAGAGGAAAAATTATAAGTTAATTTGGAAAATTCTATCCATAAATTAAAATTACATTATTATTGTAATTTGTGAGAGATCCACCTAAAGGTGAAGTTTGTAATCCCATTATTATTATAGTGGAAGTTTTAAGCGTTCTACGGTCCCGTGATTTTTTACCTTCATTTTGGAGGGTTTTCCACGCTAAAATGTTTGGTGTTATTTTGCTCTATTTAGTTTGAAAAATTATTTTGGGTCCGTAAAATCTATTTTTTACTACATCCAAATAATTTTTCCCAACAAAGTGGTATCAGAGCCCGGCTGTATTCCAGTCTGTTAAGGTATCAGATTCTCTAGAAAATTCTTAGTATACTTTGTGGTTGCAGTATTATCTGATCTTCCATATCAGAAAAGAATTGTTCTTGAGACTATTAATTTTGTGATTGGTGAAAGTAAGTGTGGTGGTGTGGAGAGTGCATGTTTAGGAAAAGTTCTGGCTAAGGAAAAACTTGGTATTTAAGTGTGTCCGGTGTGACCCACCTCTCTTTCCTCGGAACTTACTTGGTGTACTATTCACGACTACGTACACTATTCACGCATACGGGGTACTATTCATGGGGTACTATTTATCGCGTACTATTCATGGGGTACTATTTATCGCCAAAAAGGATCAAGCTCGGAGAAACCATTTGACTAATACTCCAGATGGAGGAGACCACAGATGGAGGATCTTTTATACATTAAAGATCTGTGGAAGCTGAATGTAATGCCTAAGGAGAAAAGAGTGACAACAGCTTCGATGGATGCCAAGACACCCAGTACTTCGACGTCCACCATCAGACGTTGACTGGGCTGTGATGAACCGAAAGTGTGCTGCTCAAATTAGACAATGGATCGATAGAAGCATTTTCCAAAACTTTGCTAATGAACATGATGCTTATGTTCTTAGGAAAAAGTTGGAGAAAATGTATGCAAGGACAACCGTACAGAATAAAGCTAATCTGATGCGACGATTAGTCAATTTAAAGTATAAAGATGGAAGCAGCGTGTCAGAACACATGAGCGAGTTCCAAGGCATCGTAGATCAACTCAACTCTATGAAAATGACTGTAGATGATGAGTTGCAAGCATTGTTGATGTTGAGTTCTCTACCAAATGCTGGGACACTCTGGTTGTGTCAGTTAGTAACTCCGCTCCTAATGGCAAGCTTACCATGGATATGGTAAAAGATAGAATGCTCAATGAAGAGTCTCGACGAAAGACAAAAGGTATACCCCTGAAATGAAACACTTGTTACGGAGAAACAAGGCAAGCAAGAATGGAGGGGAGGGAGTAAAAGTAAAAATCCCTATAACCAAGTCAGCAAAAAGGACGATCAAAGTCCAAATCGAGGCATGACAAGAAGTGTCACCACTGCGGTAAGCCTGGACATTTCATTCGAGAATGTCGAAAGTTAAAGGCAGAGCGAATCAGAAATCAGGATGCATAAACCAGAACAAATGACACCGCAACAGTCACCGAAGAAGTTGTCGTTGTTCAAGCTGAGGATTATATCAGTCTTGCAAGTCAAGACTCTACATGGGTAGTTGACTCAGGTGCTTTATACTATGTCACTTCATGATGGGATTTCTTCTCAACCTACACTCAAGGTGATTTCGGACGAGTGAGAATGGGAAATGATGATGTCTCTAAAATTATCGGCATCAGAAATATCCATTTAGAAACTAACCTTGGATGCAGGCTAGTTTTGAAAGATGTGAGGCATGTTCTTGATATCCGTCTCAATTTGATCTCTACCGGAATACTTGATGACGATGGTTACAGTAATTATTTTGGTGAAGAAAAATGGAAGCTTACCAAAGGTAACTTGGTAATAGCAAAAGGTAAGAAAGATATCACTCTACCACACAGAAGCCAAGTTGTGTAGAGGAGAAGTAAACATCACCAGGAAAGAAGTTCCCATCGAGCTATGGCATAAGCGGCTTGGCCACATGAGTGAAAAAGGGTCTCAGTATTCTTTCCAAGAAGGAGCCCTTGCTAGGAATGAAAGGTACATCATTACCAACTTGTGTTGATTGTATTATGGGAAAACAATACAGAGTTGCATTTTGTAGTTCCCCACTATCTAGAAAGGCGAATATTCTAGATTTAATACACACAGATGTATGTACAATGAGTTGTAAGTCACTAGGAGGTGCTGCTTATTTTGTGACTTTCATTGATAACCATTCTAGAAAAGTATGGGCCTTTTCTTTGAAAACTAAAGATCAAGTGCAGGAAGTTTTCAAGCAGTTTCATGTAAAAGTTGAACGAGAAACTGGCAAGCGTTTGAAGTGTGTACGTGCAGACAATGGCGGTAAGTACCGCGGACTATTCGAGGAGTACTGCAGAAGTTTTGGTATCAGGCTAAAAAAATCGGTACCAAAGACACCTCAACATAACGGTGTCGCAGAGAGGATGAACATACTATTTGTGAAAGGGTCAGATGCATGCTCTCAAATGCAAAACTGCCAAAGTCCTTTTTGGAGGAGGTAATAAGAATCGCAATCGATTTGATCAACTTTTCTCCATCAGTTCCGTTGAACTATGACGTACCAGAGAGAGTTGGGACAGGGAAAGACGTTTCTTACAAATACTTGAAAGTATTTGGCTGCAAATTATTTGTCAAAATCCTAAAAGACGAGAGGTCCAAGTTGGATGGAAAAGCAAAGCAGTGTATCTTTGTGGGATATGCCCATGAAGAATTCGGCTACAGACTTTAGGATCCTGTTAATAAAAGAATTATCAGAAGCCGAGACGTGGTATTTCTTGAAGATCAAACGATCGAGGATTTTGAGAAACCCGAGAAGCCACAGTCAGACGAAATTATAGTTAATCTGGAACCAGTCTCTCTACCAACAAATTCTGATGAAGGGAGAGCTACACCAGATACTAATGATGTTCATCCATCAGCTCGCAGTCCAGAACCAGAACAACTTCCTGAATAAGTCTAACTAGAAACACAGTTAAGGAGGTCTACCAAGAGCGACAACCAAGTTGCAAATATTCTCCTAACGAGTATGTAATGCTCACTGATGGGGGAGAACCGGAGAACTATGATGAAGCTATTACTGACCAACATAAGATTGAGTGGTTAAAAGCCATGCACATGAGAACCACACATTTGACATGATGAAATTACCACAGGGAAGGAAAGTTCTCAAGAACAAATAGTGTACAAAATCAAAAGTGAATAAGGCAGCTCACAACCACGTTACAAAGTAAGACTGGTTGTGAAAGGATTCGGGCAGAATAAGGGTGTTGACTTTGAAGAAATATTCTCACTAGTGGTAAAAATGTCTTCAATTCAAGTTGTTCTTGGCTTGGCAGCTAGTCTCAATCTGGAGGTTGAACAACTTGACATAAAAACCACATTCTTACATGGTGATCTTGACGAGGAAATTTACATGGAGCAGTCTGAAGGTTTCCAAGTCAAAGGGAAAGAGAAATTTACAGACTAAAGAAGAGTTTGTACGGTCTGAAATAGGCACCAAGGCAGTGGTACAAAAAGTTCGACTTGTTCATAGAGAAAGATGAGTACAACAGAACGACGGCTGATCACTGCGTCTTCATCAAGAAATTCTCTGATGGTGATTTTATCATTCTTTTGCTTTATGTTGATGACATGTTAATTGTTGGCCAAGATATTGCAAAATTAACAGGTTGAAGAAAGAGTTGAGCAAGTCCTTTACAATGAAGGATTTAGGACTCGCTAGGCAGATTCTTGGCATGACGATTACCCACAATAGGCAAAATCGAAGAATCTGGCTATCTCAAGAATGATATGTTAAAAAAGTTCTTGAAAGATTCAACATGAGCAAAGCTAAATCTGTTAGTTCTTCACTTGCAAGTCACTCCAAGCTTAATGCAAGTCAGTGTCCTTCTACCGAGGAGGAGAAATCAGAAATGAGCAAAGTGCCTTATGCATCGGTGGTTGGCAGTCTAATGTACGCTATGGTATGCACCAGACCAGACATTGCTCATGCTGTTGGCGTTGTGAGCCGATTTCTATCTAATCCTGGAAAGGAACATTGGACAGCAGTCAAATGGATACTCAGGTATCTTAGAGGTACTTCCAGTCATTGTTTATGTTTCGGTAATGGTAAACCTGTATTAGAAGGATATACCGATTCAGATATGGCTGGCGACGTGGATACGAAAAAATCTATATTCGAGTACCTAATAACATTTGCAGGGGGAGCTGTCTCATGGCAATCACGATTACAAAAGTGTATTGCCTTAAGCACTACATAAGCAGAGTACACCACAATTACTGAAGGTTGTAAAGAGATCCTGGATGAAGAAGTTCCTACAAGAGTTAGATCAGAATCAGGAAAGTTATATGCTCTATTGCGACAGTCAGAGAGCAATTCACCTCAGCAAGAATCCAACTTTTCACTCAAAGTCCAAACACATCGATGTGAGGTATCATTGGATTCGTGATGTGTTGGAAAATAACCTACTGCAAGTTGAGAAAATCCACATCGATGACAACGGGGCAGACATGATGACAAAAACTCTACTTAGAGGAAAGCTTGCTGTATGTAGAGAGATTGCAGGTGTGGTAGAGCCCTCCATGTAGTCGGGAGGAGGAGATTTGTTGGGTGGGTCCCTTCACAGGGTCCGTAGTTTTTTACCTTCATTTTGGAGGGTTTTCCACGCTAAATCTTTAATGTTATTTTACTCTATTTGGTTTGGAAAATTATCCTGGATCCGTAAAATCTATTTTTTACTACATCCAAATAATTTTTCCCAACAATAAGGTGGTTTAAAAGTGAAAAAAGTGCTTTAAGAAAACGCACTTCTAATTTTATAGAAAGTACTTTTTTCATAGTAAAAAAGGTACAAAAACAAGAATAGAAAATTTCTGAAGTACTTCAGGTTAAAAAAAAAATTAATCAAAAAATGGGAAAGATCAGATGACTTTAAGTTAATTGATACCATTTTCAGTAAGTATGAATGAGAGGATTATTGTATTTTCTCTTGGTATAAAGCAAGAGATCTCGAATTCCTCTTGGATAAACAAAAAGCCAATCTGAAGCAGCCTGCATCAATAAAAATGCATTTGAGAACAATTGTTTTTGACAAAATATAACAAAATTACATTATTTTTTCTCAATTGTTTTGTATTTTTTCTCACAAATCAATATGATCCTTCTATGGTTTTTTTTTTTTCAAATAAATGGTTGATTTAACTTAGTAGTTTATTTATATATACCTTTGGTCCAATTGGGATTCCATTACGTTCAGCTGCCAAAAATAAATAATCCAGATTTAGTACTTTACATAAATAAACTAATAGTAAAAATTATTTAAAGAATTAAATTTGTGCTTACTCAGAAGATTGACAAGAGAATCCGTCAAGTAGCTTCTATTTCCTGAGCGCAACTGAGGAGCATAGGCTGCATAATTGGCAGTGTAGTAGTTTAATCCAACAAAATCATACGATCCTTTTATCATATTGGATTCCTCTTTGGAGAATTTGGGTAATCTATTTCCAACAAGAGATTTCATTATGTGTGGATAATCACCATTTGTTAATGGGTCCATAAACCTGCCAAAACAAAATAAGTGCTTTCAATTAGGAGAATCTATAAAAATTTCAACAGAACTAAGACGTTGGCTACCACTTCTAGCCCAAAATTTTGTTTATGCAGATTTGGTGACGTTCCTGTAATTTTTTTTTT